>JALBCR010000822.1:0-349006 GCA_030710515.1 Abscondita cerata
GCAACGGTTAAAGAATGCGATTCTGAAAACCCAAAGGAACCCTCCGCACCATAGCAATAATAGAAAAATGAAAGAAAAGATCTCAAGTTGGCTCCAAAAATTCTATCGATAACTATAAATCACCTCCGTCTAAAAAAACCACTAAATTTCTTGAACCTTTACTGACTTATGTCTCGGACACTTTCACTTCTGGTGCTCGTATAAGTTCTCTGGCGTTGCTCGTACTACGGGTACTGGTTGTGCTACTATGTCTACTTCTCTTACTAAACCAACTAGAAATTTGATAGTCTGCTGGAATTATCAAAAATCAGGTCACTTATCTCCTCATGGCTTTAGTCCTCAAGTCACCCATTGCTATGGTTGTAGCCAACATAGCAACTGTCCAAAATGCAAACGTTCGGAAAATTAATTAGCGAATCTGCGGGCCAAGTCGTAGATTCTGCTATTATTAATATCTTGAATACTCATTTCTATGGCTTAGATGATCAACAACGTGCACTCCTAAATTATATCTTACGAGTGTCAGAAATAACGAACTTCTATATTTAAAAATTGACATTTTTGGTACGCTTTTCACGGTCTTTTGGACTCATGTGCAAAGCAAACAAGTTTGGGTACGCTGGAAAATTCTTAGTCAACTAGAGACTATCTGTCTGTCTGTTCTCGGATCTGTCACCCTTACCATTTTAGTCAAAAACGGAACGAAGACTTTCAAAGTCTTAGTAATCCCAGAGATTATTCACCAGCTGATTCTTTGGTATTGATTTTGGGTCGCCATGAATTTTGTACCAAATTTTAGGGATGGACATTGGGTTTTCGAAGATGACAACGTTAACGTTTTGTCACTACAACACATTGTAGCTCATCCAGAGCTTACTTTCAAACAGTCTCTTACTTTTCGGAACTTTCTCAATTGTATGTTTGATACGATTCCTACTTGGGTACTCACGTTGATCCTTAATTCCACTGAGTCGATACCGTGGACTCCCTAACATGACTCCTATTTTAATTCTATGTTTAGCATAGTCAATGGTGCCTCTCTTTTGCCAACATGTATTTCAGTGAAAACAACGTAAAGAATTCACCTGCTGGAAACTTTAAAGAATAAAAAAATAACATTTTGCTATTTTCTAACAAAATTACATTATCTTAATAACTGAACAATCAACATCAAACTATAGGCAAAAAATGAAAATTAAACGGAATGGTACGGTTACGAACCAAATCGAAATGATTTATTTAACGGCGATTTCAATTAGCTATGAAATTAGCTCCTACAAACGGATTTGAATTTTAATAACGGCTATTTTCTAATCCTTAGAAAATCAATTAATTGCGTCTACTTTTTTTTAAATAACGGATACGGATAAATGGAATTAATCTTTCACGTGGTTGTAATTCAATTAACTACAGGCGGTTGTTTTTCTTTAATATCAAATAATCGGGGAAATTAATTTTCAATCAATATTTAATCGCGAATCAACATCTGCAAACTCGCTATCCCGTTAAGTTGCATCCCGGAACCGGAGAGAGGTTCTCTTGGTGGACCCGGTCACTAACTGTATTTGGTAAAATTTGTTACAGTAATACTTGCTTCTAAAGTAAAGGCTTTATACTTTGTTACTTTGACAGTAGTGTTGTTTTCTATTTCTTATTTTGTATTCTTCTATCATTTTTATGTGTATCTCTCTTTCCTTATAGATTTTTGCCATTGGACTTTATTGCATATTTTGAAAATGGAAACACGAGATATTTATAAATGATTATTAATTTTGCTGCCTTATACAAAGATACAATACTAAATTGTACCCACTATCTCACTATTGAGTTGTACTTAATACATATTTACAGTTTCATTTCACATGCTTCTGCATTTATTATTTCGAATTTGGCAAAGTTGTTTACACGACTTAGATATAAAAACTTAAAGAACGGTTTACAATATTGGTTAATTTAAACAATGTGATGTAATATGTCCCTATAACTATCCGAATCTAGGTGGCTGATTGTTAGTTGATCTACCATTGAAAGATGTGCGTGAAAACGAATCAATGATACTATGTTAGTTGTACGTTACTGCTGCTAATGATAATATATAACATGAGGACATCGGAACTATAGATAAGCTTTGTGTGAGGAGTAATACCTCCAATGAATTAGAGCCGGCAATTCTAGGAGAAATGCTGTGTAAACCCGTTTCTTTAGTGCGTCTGTATATTACAGATTGTGGAATTCAAAACGCGATGCTTCAGCACTTGGAAGAAAGTCCTCTGAGGTAGCGTGCAATCATTTTAGTAGTTTCGAGCGATTGAAAAAGTTGATCCATTTCAGCAGAGTTAGTTTCGTGTTGCAGATGATGTTGCGATAACATGTGTTACATGTTGAAGTCTTTGGTGAAGGGGGAAGGCGGATACAAACTCCTTTTTGATCATTGGAAACGGAGATGTTGACAATGTCCGTTGCATGTGTCTAATGAATGTTGCGGCAAATGTTCCTGAAGCAATTGATGCAGCTTCCAATAAGTTTAATACGTTGATTTCCACATCATATCGGCCGTAGGTGTATCACCACTTTTTCACATTTTGCAAAGCTGTTTACGTGACCCAGATGTAAAAAATTAAAGTACGGGTGGACCGATTTCGATGGGATTGCAGGGTATTTCGGTAACTATTACTGTTAGAGCAAAACGGTTAACGTAGCATTAGGCCAACTTTTTGAGACAAATTAAACAACAAAAACAAAAATTTGCTATCCTTTTTCATTTTTGATGCAGGGACCAAAATTCAATTTTTCCAAATTTTGATAGGGTTCCATATCTCATCTGTTCATAAAAATTCAGGAAAAAGTGTAAAGACATTTCTTACGCAGTTTTTAGCGTAGAATCAAATGGAGTAGTCAATTTTTAACTTTGGTCACCAATAGTCGAGATGCCCCATAAACTTAGTTTTTTTTAAATAGAAATCATAGTTGATTTTGCCTTTATTAAAATTTTTATTTTGTAATCTTTTCAACAATATATAGTTTATAGAGGTTCTTTTAAAAAAATTAATAAAGCGATTTTGACAAATGGACAAAGTCCTTCAATCTGGGTCATTGTTAAACGACGTGTTTGAACCCCGACACGTCATACAGAACGTGATTGGAACGACCAAGTTTACGAATAAATTGTGTTATGCTGACCAGGGACATGTTTGCGATGATATATTCGAGATGCAAAGCGTACACCATGCATACGACGTACGGATAAGGATCGGAGAAAGACTGTATCTCCGAAGGGCAAATACATATCTCTTCCCAAGTAATAATTTAGATATTACTAGTTATTTCGTGATTGCAAAAGTTTTTATGTGTATAAATAGTTACCTTTTTCAACAGTTTTACCTAAATGGGGAATAGGGATTACGTAACAACTATTTTACTACTTAGTTTCATCGGTTTTCGCAACTACAAAATTGCGTTTTTATTACCTAATTTGAGAACAATGACTACGTTTTATCGTAACAATTAAGTAAAAAACTAGTAAGAATAACTTATTTACAATACGTGTAAACGATTCATTTATTCGTCTTTGTCTTAACCATATAATTTATTATATTTATTCTATCTGTGTTAGGCACCTAAAATAACACCAATAATAAAAGGAACTTAATAAAATGGAACATTCTTTTATAATGGTTTGTAATTCGAAAAAACTTTCAAATTATCTCAAAAACACTAAATAAGTAATTTTAACAAATTTTTTAACCAAAACTATCAACATATTTTAGGGTTAGTTTTAATTGTACAATGTTTCTTTTGATGAGTTATTGAAACAAGAATAAGATATAAAATAAATATATTGTAATAAAATTATTATAACATAAATATTTGTCAAAATTTGTTTCCTTTGATGTTGATGTTGACGTACTCTCGGCATTGTTTTCAAGTTCAAAATGAAATTATGAAGAAACAACAACAATTTGCAAACTTGACAGTTACTAAATGGTCTAATAATTCAAATTTATTGTTACTATGTGCTCTCGAAACAACAGGCAAAAAAACAAAAACTACTGGCTAGATTTTATTCAAATTTTAATCATCACTTTTTTTAATGAAAATAGACGTTTCCTGAAAATTTCATTAAAAGCGTTCAACAACTTCTAGGTGTACGCATTTCATAATGATTTAGTTTTCAAGTAACACATGCAGGGTATTTACCTGTATGTGTTCTGTCATAAATAAATAAATAAATAAATAAATGAATAAATAAATAAATAAATAAATAAATAAATAAATAAATAAATAAATAAATAAATAAATAAATAAATAAATAAATAAATAAATAAATAAATAATTTTATAAATAAGTAAATAGGTAACGTTATAATTGCTAGATATAAAACTATGTAGTCGCGAATACTTATTAGTTGGTATTAGGTAGAATTCTGCAGTGACGGTTACTCGCACAATTTCCTTTTAGTAACAAATACTGAAAGTTAATGTAGCTTAGTAACAAATACATCAGTATTGCTAAACATTTTACTATATGGTTACAAAAACTTTATGATAATTTTAGATAGTAATATTTAAATTTTTTTTACTGGTACATTTAATAATAAATCTTTTTATTTAGTTTATTCAAATCTGGAACTTGAAAAAAGAATAGACGCACTAAATACGCAGCACTCACTTTAGCGTTTATATGAAATTGTCTCGCAGAAAGTCTGATTGTTATAAAGAATGAAGTCTCCATCGTTAAAGAATCAAAAACTTTACTCTTTTGGGTTAATAAAATTTAAGTACAGATCTTGTTACAAAAAATATTATACGCAACAGATTATTAAGACTTCATAAAATGAGCTTAATTTCTTTCTCAAGAAAAATAAAGAAACAGTAAAAGATTTATTACTCAAACAAATGCTCACTTAATTGTTAAGATTCTATTCTTTTTGCTGGAAGCTTTTGCGTTCATAATGGCAATCGTAATTGTAGTACGTGCGTGCCGCAATGTTTGATGAATTATTTAAATTTTACAAATTGCGACAAAATATACATTTAAAATCGTATTAGGCATTCATATTCCAGAGCACGAATACTAATTGTTGAATAAGTTTTGGTAAATTAAATTTCCCGACATAATATGACACATACAGGCGTTAACTATTTAATTACTCTAAAATGTTTGCATGTTTAACGATGAATTATACTATTAGCGAAAATGTTAATATTTTTATTTTATCCGAGAATAACAGACTTTTCTTTAATCTACCTTTGTTTTTCAATTATCCATAAAAAATTATATCCTTTTTTTATTACGCATTTATCCCATTTTCTTTTTAATTATAAATCAATACATACAAATAAAAAAAATCTTTATTTCAAAACCTAATAAAATAAAATAAACGTTTAAGAGCGTACAGAAAGTGCGCCGCAAAAGATTGTTAGAGACCTTGAAAAAAACCCATACGATAAACATACATAACTGTATTAACAAAGTATAGTCCTTAACATGACATACGCGTGTCTATACCTGCTTGTTAAGACCACTGCGGGTTTATTCCCTTGAACACGTTTTAAAACTTTTTTTTTATTATAATTCTTGGTTATCTTATCTTAGTGATTACTTATCGGATTAAAACATTCAAACAAAAAATGTGTATAGTTAATTGCAAACAACTTATTTAAAGAAAAATGGGTAAAATGAATATTTTTGAAAATATCTGAAGAATATAGAAAAATTCAGATCGATTAAGAGCGCTTTGGTTTGGGTGAAATTTTGTGACGTTTGTTTCCCGGTTTGGTTGGTTTTAATTATTTAATTAAAGCAGACGGATTTATAAATTAGACGCTTGTGACGTTTGCTGCCACGAATAATCAATTTCTACTTTTTCTTCCTTGGTATACATGCTAAATTTGCCGCCTAAAACAAATTTGTATAAATATGTATTATTCACATTTACTGACGTGCATCACTGCTATAATGTGACGGTAATTTTATATTATGCCGGTCACTTTGAGCGTTGGATTATTCGTGAATATTAAGTTAATTGCTCCTTGCGACAAGCAACCAACCTTGCTTGGTCTAATTTTGAAATGTGGAAATTGTCTACATGAATTTTGGTAGGAACTTTAGTCACTTGTATCTTGATAAGTTGTTGCCAACGTACGATTTTGAGCTTATTGTTCTGCTAATTAATTAACTATAATGGCGTTATTTATTACAAGATCACTCATTAAATCTGAACTCTTGAGGAGCGCCGTAAGTTTTACTTTTATTTCAAAACTCGTATGTGGCTATACCGCCATCGTGTCAATTCTAAAATTTTTACTTAAAATAATCTAATTCTTAATCCTTCTTATTACTGGACGACTCGCTCGCAGGTGCAACATGTTTTAAGACTGAAGAATGTACGTCCGATATTTCTGGTATCACTCAAGAAGCGGCTTGTTATTTTATCACAATTCAATATTTAACCTAGATGTACGTGGTGATGCTAAATGGTGTCCTCGACGTATACCAAGATGAGTGATTAAAATTTAAGTGTTAATCTGTAGTAATTATATTATTATTTTTAATGAGAGTGCCATGCATGTACCAGACGTTATTTGATTAACGATGTAATTCTTTTGGGTTCTTAAACAAACATTCGGGTACCATTCATGAATTGAAAGACCTTACAGTCGACAAATCCTGGGTTTATTTACTCTCAATTTTCCTTTAAAAACGTTGAATTTATTTATGATAATTTACTGTAGGTTGTTAAGATTGAACTAAATATCACTAAATTTTGATCAACTTTTGCGTATGTCGAGTGTCGCTGCGAGTAATTTGCTTAATTTTGCGCCAGATGCTAAAACAAATTTTGTGATGTCTATACTACATTTAAATGTTTAATATGACCAAACTGTGATCAAGATATTTGTGATAACGTATGCTTGTTTCTTGCTTTCGTTAATTTGAATTTTTACTATTTTTCTTTTTGTATGTTTTTGATATTCGTCAAAATACTTTTCTTAAGACTTACGACTTAAGAATATTTTTATTAGGTTTTCTTAGTGACGCCTATGGTCCCATTAGAAACTTTTACAGTCTTTCTTTGATACCTTTCTGCTACCCACTCACCGACAACGAGCTTGTAAGCTACTTCTTAAGTATTATTTTTTTATTTATGTGTGCGTATCTGCACAACATACTTTGGTAACAATGATTCATCGTCTTGTGGAATTCATATTTGTTTTCTAAATTTACAAATAGTTCAAATTTTTGTAGTTTTCTTTTTCTACTGAGTCTTTAAGGCAGAGAATGCGAGGTCTTTTGGTGGTTCAAATCTTGCACAACTAATAACATTGTGTACATTGTCAGGTCCCCATTTCCTTTTTAATTATAAATAAATACATACAAATAAAAAAATTTTATTCCAAAGCCTAATAAAATAAAATGACTAATTCCCAATTCAAGAAAGTTACTGAAAATTCTATCCAATTCAAAACTCCTGCATTATGTCTAAAAAGTATGTCAACGTCATCTATCGCTGCAACTATTCCATTGTTCATTCTTGTTTTTCATTCATTTTTAATTTGCTCAAACAAATAATGTTTCTTCCAGGACCCTTGTTTAGTAAAATTAAATTAAATTCTACATTCTAATACAGAACAAATTACAACATAACAACAACGGGATTTAACAACAAAATAGAACAACATCAAAATAAAATAAAACTAAACAATTTACAACAAACTAAATAATTTCCACTAGCAACTCCCTATGGTCTGTTTGGGATTACTGGCTTTTTATGAAGAGAAAGAAAGACATAGGGTTCATGGGTTAATACTTTAAAATGATAAAAGAATCAGTTTTCTGCTGGTTAGTCTACCCCTAATGCTTACAAAATCTCTACGTCTTTTACAACGTAAATAATATTTTTCACGCTACGAAAACGACGCAAAGAGTTCGTTTATTTGAAACATGCTTGAAACGGCAAGAGTAATTATAAAGACTTCAGATACTACGGTACGGGTATTTTCTTTGCAGGAAACACACGCGGTTTGTGACATATTTGAAACCATCAGATCTGTTGATGTATGGGTGCTTATTCTTCTAAATTTTGATAGATATATGCAGTTTCCATATCAAAGTAATAAAAGTTGAAATTTTTAAGCCAGCTAAAGCTAACAACATTAGGGCTAAATATTTTTAAGTTTCAAGTTTATCATGATAGACCCAATCAAAGTATCATCAGCATGTTGTTGTACTCTAAACATTCAACGACATTTGATAAACTTTTTACCGTTAGAGTGACTAACCAACTTTCATATTTTAGTCATTCTCACGGATTCAATTGGTACAAAATTGTACGGCAAACAAATGTTCTGGTAATAGATATTCTGTAAAAATAACTAATTGGAAACTGTTTTAGAATACCGAGAAGTTAACTTTTGTATGAGTTTGTTGACTAGAGATGTACTTTTGATTACAATTACATTATTCACACTAGCCTCGTTAGACTGATCACCATTGTTACCCCATCTATAAATCTTAAGGCTATTGGCAACAACTCCAAAGACAGAAAAAAGTTTCTGCACCGTCAGTCACTTCACCTTTTTTTGCAAAAACTGACGATAAGACGATTATTATTAAGAAACAGAAGAATCCCTCATCTATTTTTTTTTGGTTTGGGTTTTTTGTGTTTTTTTTTTTTTTTTTTTTTTTTTTTTTTTTTTTTTTTTTTTTTTTTTTTTAATTTAAAATAATCCTCATTTTGTCAGCTTTCTTTACGTCTTGTGACTTACAAACATATACAACTATCGTTACAAAATTCTGAAGAGTTTTTATGACCAGATCTGGTCTAGGACTTTTCAGTGCCCTCAGTTAATTGCCGACATTTCATCACCGCCGTTTCATCGCCGGACTGTTTAATCGCCGCCCTGTTCTTCGTCAAGACGTTTTAGTGCCGTTGTTTTAACTTCGCCGTTTCAACGCCGTCTAACGATATTTTTCTCAGTCACTTATTCATTATAATATTAGATACCATATTTTTATTGACTTATAAAATATTGGTTGTGTTATTTTCAATTCAAAGTTTTTATTTCATATTTCTTTATAAATGTACTTTTCTACTTATACACACGAAACTAGGCTTTTTGTAGTGTTGTAATAGTGTGAAAGTTTTATCTTTCCTTTTGGCAGTGAAAGTAACTTTCACTTTGAAATTGTTTCATCAAAATGGATGCAAATTATATTATGGATTTTAGTTGTGTCATTTACACTTAGGCATATTCATCTAAAATAGTAAAATATTTCGACGTATTTGAAAGCTAATTTTTTTTATTATTATTATTTTATAATTCCTAGTTTTCATTATTTTATTTTCATTTTCTAGAAAATATATTATTTGCAATTCAAAAATAATAATGAATAAATGTGATTAAAAGGCGGTGATAAAACGTGCAGCAATTTAACCATGACGATAAACCGTCCCGGAGATGAAACGGGGACGATGAAACGTCCCGGCGATTAAACAGCCCTCCGATAAAATAGCGGCGATAAAATGGCTGCGATGAACCGGCAGCACTGATAAGTCCCATCCTGTGTAAATTAAGCAAAAACTTGAAAACCGTGTTAAACAAACTATCCCAACATTTTCTAAGAAAATGTAACCAGCATATATTTTTATATTTTTTATACTTTCATTATTTATATTAATTTTTCAAAACAGATCGGTTTAATAATTTTAATTATTTCAACGAAGTGGCAAGAAGTTTAATTTATTTCACATCCTATGGATACATTTGAGCATGCTCTAAAAGTCAATATTGTATGAAAATCGGATTTAAAAATGTATCGATTCTATTTTAATTAGTGTTTCATTGGTAAATTCAGACGTTTTAATGAAAAATACTTTTCTTCTTTGTGAAAACAGATAACCTCGTTTTAATTAACTAGGAATCATTGTAAATAATTGTATATTCAAGAGTTATTTATCAATAAAATCTAATGTTTCACTTTGTATGTTTTAACATTTGTGTTAGTATCGTGTCGTGTTAGAACTTAGTTACAGCATTAGTTTGCGTGCTTTTTAATATTATTTTTAACGATAATAAATAAACGCCAAAAACGGAATAGCTACACTTTTTTTTGTAGATGGTTTTGTTTTATCGAAGGAAAGAGAACGTGTATTTACAATCGTTATTATATACCTACATATTTCATTTGCAATTATTTTATCTTATATTTTTTTGCTTAGTACATGTTTCTTGTTAATATTTTTGCGTTTATTAATAAATAATTTATAAAATCAGTACTTAATTAGAAGGTAACCAAAGGTTACGACGACGTCACAAAAAATTTGGATGTAAAGATTAAATTCCGAAAAATAATGTTTTTCACTTGCCATTTTTCAAGGTCTTAAGTCATTAATAATTTTTTAACATTTCTCACCGTCAATAATGTTTGTAACAAATTTGATATTTATTAATTTGTATGATACATTATTTTTTATTGTATCGTATTGTGATGTAAGTGTTATGTATGGTGCCCCAAAATATCAGTATAAACCTGTATAGTGTGGAGACGAAACCTTGTGCAATTATGGATTGGTTCGTCTTGGAAAAGCAATTGCTTCAATATTTACGAAAACCTCTAAAACTTAAACATGCCAGCATTTAATAAGAACATAGAATATAACAGCACAGCCATTGCATGGCATATAATGGACCAGTCCAAGTGACAATGACGAAAACGATAGTAAGATGAAGAAATAGTAAACAAAATAATTAAAAAACTGATAATCAGAACAGATAATCCAAAATATTACTTTAACTCGGATGTCGTTCAAACTAGTAAGCCTCATTCGTTAAATTTAATATGAATGTTTAGAAACCCTCTTTTGTTAATAGACAATCCTCTACAATTAACAAAACACGTCAAAACATCATGTACGTTAATATTCGTAAGAGATTTTTTTGTGGGTGTTTTTAATAAAAATAGAAAATATGGAAGGTAATCAGTACTTTACCGTACTCGATGATCAACAAGCAAATCATGTTGTTCCCGAGAATCACCACTTTGGTATTCGGACCTGATTATTAAAACCCTCCCGGAGAATAATAAAAAACGGTATTACAAAATTTGATATATTTCTGAAGGTTTAGAATTTCTTTTCAAACTTTATTTTTGGACAACCATAATTTCTTGCTTCTTTTTGAAATAGTTTTTTAATTAATTTTTAACAAGATGCGAGTTTTGATAAGGAGAATACTATATTAAAAACACTTTTCTTGTTTCCTTCGAATCAATTTCAGAAAGTTTCTTCGAACTCTGTTTTATAAACTTTTTACAAAGCCTTGAGGTTTGATTTGTAAAAAATATATTAAAATACCATTTCCTTGCCTCTTGCAGTTTACTGTTTAGACTTTTCGGGTCTCTGCGCAGTACACGTCCGTTGGAAAATAATAATTATAATTATTAATGCATTTCTTATTCTTAACAGTATGTGCATAGATGAATTACAATTTGCTATTTTACAAATTTAATTTAATTGACTTTTATTAAAGTGAGATTCAATTAATTTCCATTTAATAATTAACTTCAGGATTTTGGCTTCATTAATAAAATGCGTAATTTGTAACTTTAAAACAATACAATTAAAATAATGAAACATACAATTACTTTGATTAAATTTAAATGAATTTTGAATATCGCAACGTGCACGTTTAACAGCAACTTAAGAATATATTTCCCATACAATATTTTGCTTTTGTTTACAAAATATTTTATTTAATCCTTAATCCACAAACCTTATTTTCATTTTTTGATGACGTAATGAATTCAACTTTTTGCGACTTTGAGCGATGACTTCTACGACCTTGGTTTCATTTAATATTTGTTGTTTACTGATAACTTCTATGCCAGTCTATTATTAGCAAATTATTTGTATCAACGAAAAACTGATTTATGTGGACCTATGTAAAAACAGGAAAACATTTTTATAGATATAATTTAAAAACGTCGTCCTTTTAGGGACCCTTCAAGTTAGAGATTGGGCTGAAAAATCTTTTAGAGTGAACTGGCCGACGTTACGCCCCGGCGTAAGAAGCACTTTCAAGACTGCAAATTTTTATTTCTATGAAATTAAAGAATATTTTTTAAATATGTACAAAAAAAGGATTATAAATAAATACGTCATCCCACAATTTTACAATTATATGTTACAATTATTTTACTTAAATTATTGTAAGGTATAAGTGATTTGTTACATGAAAAACTTTAAAACTTACCTGCGTTTAATAAACTTTGAATAACAAATTTAACATCCATAAATAAATAAATAGATGAACGTCACATTAATTAAAAATATCATAATATAAAAAAAAAATACATACATCCATAAATTACACTACAAAACGAACGATATAATGGATGCGGTGAATTTAACAGATAAAAGTCGTTATTCCAAATTATTTGCGACAACCAAAAGATAGTGTAACTATAAGTTAAAACCTAAGAATTTTATTAAAATATGTGTAATCTATGAATCCATTAATGGGTTTTATTTTTATTGAGTGTATTACTGTAAATTACGCTAAGATTTTTTGTATCTGTATTAAAATTCACGTTGTTAGGGTGGTTCTTTATATCTATCATTTTTGATATTATTATTTTTACTCCACATCTTATAAAATAAGATGGGTAGTTCTGCGACGGTTTCCAAACCAAAAATTTTAACATCCCTTTTTTTACTTTTTCCGGCGAATTAGAGTTAGTATTTTTTATTTTTGTCCGACGGCGGCCGGTCGTCCGTCAGTATGTGAACAAGATATCAAGAAAACAACCCATCCGATTTTTATGAAACTTTGTAGATGGTCCTTATTTATAATTCCGCAGATGATTAGACTTTGGGTAATTTCTATGTAGCCAAAAGGATCGTTAACCTGCACAGATTTTCGAATTTTTGTAATATTTAGAAAAATATTTATTTTACACATTTTTGTTTCACATAAAAGTTGTTTATAATTTAATTATACGCAACTTTTCTTTAAACTATTTTTTGGTCCGATAAGTAATTACTGAGATATAACAATCACGTGACAATAATTGTTGTAACAATATCTCTACCAAAATCATTTTACAAAAACAGTTGAGGGAAAAAAATTGTTTGAAATTTTATTGTCTATAGTTTTGTTTTAAACCATTTTTGCGGTAAACGCTTGTTTTAAAAATCTGTTCAACATCTAAAATAATTAGTTATTTGAAATTAAATGTATGTCTCGTGTGTTTATGATGATGTGGAAAGTCCTGTGTCTTTTGTTTTTTTGTTGCAATTGTATTGGTGCTGTTTAATTCTGCAACCTAGTTTTTGTTTCGTTTGTCCAATGTAGCATCCGGAACATATATTACAACAAATCTTATAGACAACATTAGATTTTTCAAGCATGTCTGTTTTGTCTTTTAATCATGTGTATTGGTTTCCATACATTTATTATCTTTTTGACTGAGGTAGGTATATTGATCATTTTTCTGTAAGTAATTATTTGCTGTTCTTTACATTATTAAAGTTAGACAAATTGTTGGAATTGTAAGTAAAATCGTTGTTGAAGTTCAAACGTTTGTTTATAAGTTTGACAGGATAATTATTATTTATGAGTATGTTTTATAGAAATTGTTTGTTTTCTATAGAAATTTATGTCAGTCTCAGTAATTTGTTTCTTATGGCGTTATAACGTTAATTTTCTGGTGTAATGGGTGTTTTGAATAATAGTTCCTGGTTTACAGTCCCTAAATTAAAATTAAATATGGAAAAAATAACTTACCTTAAAGATGTAGTAAATAGAAATAAGAATGTATCGTTATGCAGGCAAATTGAAGATTGCAGTGTTGAAATGGCACGACAAGGGAGACTTGTTGATGTTATCAAAATGTCATGAAGAAGAAACTGGGAGACAAAATAATGTAGGTAACAACATTTTAAAACAGTCATACTGGATTATAACGCAGGCAAACAAGGAATAGATGTTTTGAATCAAATGACCCAGGTAAAACAAAACGTTTTTGGAACATAATAGACGTTTCAATTAAGGAATATATTTGACCAGCGTGGAATGTTTTCTTTGGATGTTTCAAATCATGTCTATAGAACATTCGGCGTAAGACGTAAGATGAAGAACGTTCCATAGTAATTTATTTTGACGTTTTTTTGAAACGTTTCAAATAAGTTACAAACACTGCTATGATGGAACATAAGTGACGTTTCATTGAAGGTTTATATTTGTCGTTCTAGGAAGGTTTTCTTTTGAGTTTCAAAAAGTGATTATGGAACGTCCGTTCAAAATGTAAAATGTAGAACGCTGTAAAAAAATGCTTTTGTGGTACGATTTGAAATATATGCAACCGATGCTGTGATATTGTAGCTACTGCTTTTATGTGACAAATAGATAAATAATTCAAATGCACGAGAGAGTGGATTAGGCAGAAGTAACATAGTAGCATAAAATGAATCATTTAAGCCGTGTTTATTGCGATAATCACATTTTTTTTAACAAAAGATACAAATAATACCTACAGTTTGCATAAATTATGACTTATTTATTGTCCTTCCAGTGTTCATTCCTTCCTAGAATTCATTACAAGAAAAACTACCTGCAACAAACTGTTTATGGAAAAATTACCCTTATCGGTATGAAGTGTGGCATATTCTAAACGCAATCCCTTTCTACTTGAAGAACTGGGTGAAACCTATTTATACCGCCAGCACTCGCACAATGCAAACAAAAAGATGAATTTGGCTTTCTATCTAAATTCTTACAAAAAAATATGTTACTGATATGTCAGTAGCCCTGCTAATTAACTTTTAATTATCTTTGCAATTAACATTAAATACGTAATTGTTAAGGAGAATACGTATTATCAGTGCGCGATCGCTAAAACAGCTTTTAATTTTAAATGTTTGAAGTAAAACTTGTTTTATGAAAGACGAAACTTAACGCTTTGTCACTGTAAAATTACTTTTTTTTTCAAAATGTTTACTTTTTGTTTTTTATATATTTAAATTTGTACATTTATAGCACATTTAACACTACAATTAAAATCAAAACATTGCTGATAACTTGAAAGTTTGATCCAATTTTATAAGTACTTTAAGACCATTCGACGCATTAATGTGACCGTGGGGTCCCGATTGGTGTAGCGGTTAGAACCCTTGTAAACGGTATTTACATACACAGGTTCTCGGTTCAAATCTCTCACAGGGAATCGTGTTAAAAATGTCAATTTTAGTACTAAGTTTGTTGCAAATGTTCTAAGAATACAGAAATGTAGGCAAAACTTAGGCAACAGTATTTAAAACATGATTTTTTTGAGAATAATTGTTTTATTTATTTATCATTATTAGCTTTAAATAGAACGTTCCAAATTTGGTTCTGAGTATGTTTTTGAAACGTTTAAATAACGTTACGTCTACATTGAAAAAAATATAAAAAAAAAAGAAAAAAAATAAAAAAAAAAAAAAAAAAAAAAAAAAAAAAAAAAAAAAAAAAAAAAAAAAAAAAAAAAAAAAAAAAAAAAAAAAAAAAAAAAAAAAAAAAAAAAAAAAAAAAAAAAAAAAAAAAAAAAAAAAAAATTAAAAAAAAAAAAAAAAAAAATAGAACCAATTTTTTGGTTGGTTTTGTGTGAGAATTTGTTTGTAGATTTATGTAAAAAAAAAGGTTAAATAAAAAAAAGTTTTTTTTGAATGACGTCTTTGGAACAATTTTGGGACGTATACGCAATGTTTCACGTTTTAGTGGAACGCCATTCGAATTTTTTAGAAACGTAAGTATTCTACCTGGCGAGTAGCTACTACCCTCCTATAAGAAAATCTGTTAACCGGTATAAAAAAAGTGGCATTAAACCGTTTTTTAAGTCAACGTTTCGTATAAGAACAATACTTTACCTTTGTCCGTCCGATCAAATTCTGTGTTTTATACTATTTTTTGAAACTACATGTTAGTTTATTATTGAATTTTTTCCATGTTAATTATAGTAATTTTTAAGTGACGGAACCATTTACAATTTTGTAGGCGTGAGGATGTGCACATAATTTTGCATAAAACGTTGTCTTACAAAATAATTTAATGGTTTTTGATGCCCTTCCTTAAAAAAGGTATTAGTTTGTTGTTAAATCAAGTATGGAAGGAACTATTTAACTATCGAAGAACAGAAACTTTACGAATGATTTTACAACTCCGTAACAATTTGTTACCAAATATAAACGAATGTTCAAATAAAAAAAGAGGTGGATGTGCCATGGAATTTAATGGATCTAATTATTTTTATGGTGTATACAAGTAGTACAGCCAAATAACATGTGGTAGCGTGCAGTAAATATAACTTAAAAATGAACAAAAATGGGTGATTTGATTAGTTTTGCACAAAATGGAAAAGGATCGTCTGCAAGAAAAACTGATTTGGTTTTCGGTTAAGAATTTGCCAAATAATAAATGAAAATAAAACCAAATTAGCAAAGATACATACGCTAAATACATTGAATTCTAACCTAAGTTTTGTATCAGTTAAGTACATTTTATAATTTTGCTGAATTAGCTTCGCGGTTATATTAGTAAATTTAAAATGCCGGAAAAGTTTCAGCAGTACTCGAAATCTTTTGATAATTAATTCTTTAAAAAACCATAAAAAATACATACAAGAAATATCTAAAAATTTTGTTAGGCTGCTTTTATGTTTAAGTTTTAAAATAATCGGTGAGACACTAACACAAGGAAACAATTATTCTGGGATAATTTCATTATTGGAAAAAAAAGGCCTCGAAACCTAAAGTGGAAGTTGAACGATACAATAAGTTTTCGCTCGAAAGGGCTCATAAAGGTAAACTTCACCCATCTACTAAGATACACATCCTTACTTGTCAAATATCGGACATTCTAACAGATATTTTCGTTACAGCATTTTTGTAGGGCCTCTTTTCAACGAAATTGTGTTTGTCGTAAACGACGTTTTTTTAGATAACGTATAATATTTATCTCGATTTTAAAAACATTCATTTCCAATAAAAAGAAACGTCAATTGAGTTTCATTTGACACAATTTATAATGAAAAAAGTTTTTACAAAATGAACCTTTTGTGAAAAGTGATTTGATAGAATACATTATAATTTTTAGTACCTCTATTTGTGATATAAAACACTGTACGTTAATATATTTCATTAAAATTGAAGGACGCAAATCAAATCCAAATTTTAGCATTAAAACGACAAATAATGTTAGAAATTTTAAGACATGCATATGTCAAGATTATTTGAAACCACATTTTAAAAATATTTTGGATTGTACAGGGTGCTCTAGAAACACGTACCATATCAAAGTTGGGTTATTTTAAATGGATCACTCTATATTTTTTTTATTTTTGAATTGTACGATAAAAAATAATGTATGTTCTTTTACATGTCTCTATACCTACTTACTTCCGTTTCTGAGATAAATCGATTTTACCTGATTTGCAGACCCTCCAAAAAATTACAATAGGTAACTTCAAGATAAATATGAACAAGCAACTTTGTTTTGCACTACCTTACTAAGAGCCTTCAACATCTCTTTTTCAATATTTACTATTATGTTATAATGTACAAGGTGTTTTTAATAGTACCGCATAACACTAACGACTTAAAACTTAAATAACTTGCTTAACTTAAATGGAATACCCTACATTTCTGTAGTCTGTTAGAATCAGGAACTAGTTACCTTTCAATTGGTATTAGATATGATAAAATTTGATAGTTTAACAATTGACGATGTAGCTGGAGTCTAAGTTACGTCTGAAATATCCAGCAATATGGACATTATCTTGCAACTTTCAGTTTTAAATATTTATCTTAAAAATATTTTTTTTCAGAAGAAATAAACATAAATGTGCTTATGAATAGTATCCCGGGTTCTAAGAGTCAGTTGAATTACGCACTTTACCGGTCACAAATTACTGATGTTTAACAACAGCAACCGTTATTTGGTACATCAAAAAATCGATCATACTGTAAACATCGACAAACTTTAACCTGTTAACTAAGAATGTAATACAAATGGCTCTAATAGTAGTACGATAATTTCGAAAAACTATTATTTTTGGAATTTTTAACAAAGTTACCAATGTTTACAATGTCATCGATTTTTGCTGAGACTAATAACGGTTGCTGTTGCTTGTGACAGGTGGGTGTGATTCGACTGACTCTTAGAGCCCGGCATAAGTCAAGAGGACATTTCTGTTATTTTGTTCTGAAAATTTTTTAAGGTTAATACTTAAAGCTGGTTTGGCCTATACATTAAAAATGTTTGTAAGATAATGTGTATTTTACTGAAATCTCACATGTAACTTAAATTCCAGTAAATTGCAAATTGTTAAACTAGCAAATTTTAAAATATCTCGAAACTATCAGAGTTACGGGTTGGTAACCCTAATACCGATTGAAAAGTAACTTGTACCTGATTCCAACAGACTACATAAATGTAGGGTGTTTGATTTAAGTTAAGCAAGTTATTTAAGTTTTAAGTCGTTAATGTTATGCGGTAGTATTTAAAACACCCTGTACATCATAACATAATAGTAAATATTGCAAAAGAGATGTTGAGGGCTCTTACTAACGTGGGTAAACCAAAGTTGCTTGTTCTTATTTATCTTAAAGGTATTGCATTTTTTGGAGGGTCTGCAAATCAGGTAAAATCGATTTATCTCAGAAACGGAAGTACGTAGGTATAGGACATGTTAAAGGACATACATTATTTTTATCGTACAATTCAAAAATAAAAATACACAGTGATCCATTTAAAATAACCCAATTTTGATGTGGTATGTGTTTCTAGAGCACCCTGTACAATTCAAAATATTTTTAAAATGTGGTTTCAAATAATTTTGACATATGTATGTTTTAAAATTTCTAACATTATTTGTCGTTTTAATGCTATAGAATAATTCGTTGGTAGTGCCCCACCCTGTATAATGTAATGATTTTACATTTGTTATGTATCCGGATTGTTTAAAGTCATTTATAGTTATATGGACCTCAAGATGTCTTCACCTTTCGGATACGAAACGTTGTCAAAATAATCACATAGTAATAACTTTGTTTTATTGCTATCCAGGAAGAGAATTAAATAAAAATTATTAAAATGTAAAGACGAATTAATTTATACCAACAAAATATCTAATTAATTTATATACTTAATGACTACATATGAAAAACCAATTTGAACAAATTCTGTACTGTATTAAAAAAACTATGGTAGTTAAATTTATCAAATTAATTACATCGATTCCTCGAATTAATGAACAATTTATGACAAAATTAGTGAAAATTAATTAGTAAAAAAGATATCATCATTGGCATTTGCAAAAATTTATTAATCTTTTCTCTTGAGAGCACTTTTTGTTTTTGTAGGCTTGTATCCTATAGCTTTTTGCTTTATGTAAGCGATAATTTTGAGGCACTTGTCAATCTGGATATTTGCTTTGATGGATAAAACTGTTTTGAGCATGGAATGTTTAGACCAAATGGTCGATGATTTTAGGATTAAGATTAGCTTTGGTAATGTTCCAGTAGATACTGATTTAATCTATTTTGGTATAATTGTTTTATGCGTTCGTTTCGGAGGAGGTCTATTTTATGTTTATATTCTTGTTCTTTCATCAGTTGTTTTTTATGTATATTATTAGTAACCAAGCCCATTTGAAAAATGGGCCTATCTAAACAAATCTGAAATTAAAGACGTGAGTTCATTGCTCCAGGTCAGAGGTCAAAAGTCAGGTCAACTTGGGACTTATCCTAAAACATTTTGATATATAACATGCCTATGTTTCCCTGGATGTAATATGAGGTCACCGCTCCGGGTCAGAGGTTAAAGGTCAGGTCTAAGATCAGCGCCTAGACCTCCTGAACAATTTGATATATAACATGCCTATATTTTCCTGGATTTTCTATGCGGTCATGGCTCCAGGTCACAGGTCAAACGTCAGGTCAACTTGGGACCTATTTTAAAACATTTCCCTTGAGATCCTAAACACTTTG
The DNA here is from genome assembly GCA_030710515.1 of Abscondita cerata. Lineage (NCBI taxonomy): Eukaryota > Metazoa > Arthropoda > Insecta > Coleoptera > Lampyridae > Abscondita > Abscondita cerata. Next base: position 20,024 of record JALBCR010000822.1, read on the forward strand.
ATATATAACATGCCTATATTTCCTTAGATTTAATATGAGGTTACCGCTCCAGGTCAATAGTCAAAAGTCAAGTCAACTTGTGACCCCGTCTAAGATCAGCGCCTGGACCTCCTGAACAATTTGACGTATCGATCTCCGAAATCGGTTCAGTCGTTTCGGAGGAGAAGACGAACATACAGACAGGCAGACAGACAGACAGACAGGCAAACCGGGCCACGATTTTATGTGTGTAGATTTGTTTTAATTTGTATTTTACTAACCAATAAATAGTGATCTGTTCCCAATTCTGTTCCTCTATATACATAGACGTCCTTGTTGTCCGTTTCTGTTTAATGTTGGTTCACCATAAAAACCGATAGTATTTTCTATGGGTTTGCCTCCGACTCTTGCGTTTAAGTCTCCTGCTACTATTAATTGGTCGTTAACTATTTTTGTTTAGCGTTTGTTGCAGGTTTTTTATAAAATGTTTCACACTTTCTTCTTTTTTGTCTTCTTCTGGTGCATATACTTTGCAAATGGTCATGTATCCCTTCTTTGTTTTGATTCTTGTTATTATTCTTTCATTAATATGCTTTAAATAAACAAATTTTTTATTTAGCATGAGACCCTAAATTTTTTAAATAAATTTTGAAATTTTACTTTTAACTTTCTTTTAATCTCAGGTTTGGATTCGGTGTTAAATTGAAATTATTAATTTAAATATAACAACAAATTTATTTATCGATGTCACATATTTAAATACAAAACACATAACATAAAATTATTTTTATAAAACCCTACTTTAACTTACAAGTATTTAACATAAATCTACTGAATAATTTTATTTATATTTAACGGAAACATTAATTAATCTACAAAAAATTGTAAGACTAACTTGTAGAATTTGACGAAATTTTATTTAGTTCCGCATATTGATTCCGTCGGACGCATGAACGGATTTTCTTCCCTCGGTGTTAACAGTACGTTCTCCATTTTTTCCACTCATTTTCTTTGCCAGTTTTTAACTGTTTATAACAATTTTATCACAACGCAGGCAAATAACAAACGCGGCGATTTTAATTGTCTATTCACAACCAACTTTATTTACTTTTCGGAGATTTACTTTTATGTTACTTTTTACACGTTCATTCGGAAATGTATAACGTCTTTAATTTTTAACCGTTAATTTTACTCGACCGATTTTAATTATTACATGTTCACTTTATTTGTATTTCAAATTTTAATCACTATTCGTTTAGTTTCCACACATTAATCTTTTGACGTTCGGTCACTGTCTCTTCAATTTTATTTGATGTTAACACTTCTACATTTCCACATCGAATATCGCGTTTTTATTCTAACGTCTTAACAGTTTTTGTTAAGTTTATTTGTATTGCGTTAGATAGTTGCTAATGTTTCCTAGAGATGACACTGTTTTAAATATCAATAACAAAAAAAAATATATGAAAGTCGGTATGAAAATTAGTCCATAAAAATAAAATATTTGTTCTTCAAGAGCCGGATTTTATTTACATTGTCTCAGGTAAAGTCGAAGCAACAAATTGGTCCTTCAGCCTAACAGACAGCGATATGGATACGAGATCCGAGCCACTAAGACGAAGCGAAAGAATTCGACAGAGGAAGGAGACGGAGCCACAGACGAGAATCCCAATAGCCCATTCTTCCAGAGTTTCGAGAATAAAGGTGGCAGATAAGCATAAGACAATAGACAAAAATTTTGTGACAGAGAACCGGATGGGATTAGCCCTAATACCATCATTCTCAGTATATCATGGAACTCAAACAGACAGTTCAAGTCATATATCAGTCGCCACCAATAAAAGTTATGCATCAAGAATTAGAGTTGCAGAATTACAATACGCTATTAAAAAAACAACTGGAGCAACAGCAGGAATTATTAGATCTCCAGTTAGAATTAGCAAAAGCAAAAATAGTGGAAGAAGCCGTCGAAAACCGTAAGTCCGAGTCAGTTATACATGAGTCACCAAATATAGCAAAGTGGGCCCAAGGTGATATGCCTTGGGACACAATTACTAGTGATAGGAACGACGCACATATAAATCAAGTAAATCCAACTATTAGTGAACCCGCAATATTAAAAATCTTGACTAGACAATCTTTGCCGAGGATTTACCTAACTTCGATGGGAATCCTATCGACTGGCCTCAATTTATTTATCAGTACAAAAGTTCTAATTTAATTTGTGATTTCACTAACCAGGAAAATCAGGTTAGACTGCAGAAATGTTTGAAGGGAGAAGCTAAGCGAATATGTCAATCTTTATTAATTATGCCCCAAAACACATCAAAAGTAATTGAATTGTTGCAGTCTAGATACGGACGTCCTGAACACATCATTCATTTAATGATCACAAAATTAAAACATTTTCATATTGTGAAAAGTGACCAAATTGACCAGTTAATAGAATTCTCTGACGAAGTAAAAATTTTGTTACAACAGTTCAATCATTAGACCAACCTGAACATCTTTATAATCCCATCCTGTTGTTAGATTTATTAAATAAACTCCCAATCTCTTATAAAATTCAGTGGCAGGAACATTTGCTTAAGGTACAGCCAAAATTCAAGTTAGTTGAATTCGCTGACTGGTTAGGTCGAAAGTCAAATTTGTTATGTCAAATTAGAGTACTAAAAGTAGTCGACAAATTTGACGGAAAATCTAACCAAGAATCAAGATTTAGAGACGTGAAACAGCACACAACTTTAACGTCAAGTAATAAAGTCAGAAATTGTATTTGTTGTCAATCTGACAGTCATCATAATTTAAGTTTTTGCACCAAATTTAGTTCAATGTCTGTAGATGAAAGATGGTATCTTGTTACGTCTAAGAAAGTATGTTTCTCATGTTTAGCACCTTTTCATAATATTCGACAATGTCGTAAAAGGCGTAAATGTAAGATTTCAAACTGTTCCAAATCGCATCATGAACTCCTACATAAAGAGAATGAGATTGGAAAAGAGTCTCCGACAGAGATTAATCCTATCCTTGATGTAGGAATTCCTAAGACAAATTGCAAATGATGTATGTGTTCTTTTGAAAGTTATTCCTGTAATAGGAAAAAACGGCCATGTTAAAGTGGAAACCTTTGCTCTTTTAGACGATGATTCTACTATCAGTATAATAGATAAGCAATTAGCAGCTTCTATGAATTTATCGGGTCCGAGCCGAATTATATCCATTCAGTGGACGAATGACAGTTTCACTCAGACCGATAATGATTCGAAAGTTGTGAGTTTTACTATTAAAAGTATCTATGGAAAGCAAAGTTTTCAACTAAGACATGTACGCACTATGGAACTATCATTGCCATCACAAACGGTAGACGTTGAATTCTTAAAAGGTAAATATCCTTATATAGGTGACAAAGTTTCTTCTATGATAAATGTACAGCCTAAAATTATTATAGGTCAAGACAATTGGCCTCTTTTAATAAATAGACGAGTTATTACAGGACCTTGGAAAGGTCCGGCACTGAGTAAGACTTTGTTAGGTTGGGTCATTCATGGTAATATATCAGATGAGATAGTAAATAGACATTATCTTTGTTATATGCAAACAATAAATCGGGCAATAAACAGTAATGACTATCAATTAGATCTTCTGCAAGACGTGAAAGATGATTTAGATCATTTACATGACATGGTCAAAGAAATTTGGAAGGTAGAAGAAGTTCCAAATGGAAGGAACAAACCCCTTTCACCTGAGGATAGACGAGCGGAAGTTATGCTTCAAGAAAATATGAAAAGAGTAGGAGACAGATTTGAAACAGGACTTCTGTGGAAGAATAACAATATAACACTTCCAGAAAGTAAAGAGAATGCTATCAGAAGGTTGAGATGTATTGAAAGGAAAATGGACAAAAACCCGGAATATGGTAAGACGTACTGTGAGAAATTCAAAGATTTGGAAAATAAAGGATACATCCGAAAGTTGTCGACAGGAGAAGTAAATATCAAATCTGACAAAATCTGGTATTTACCACACTTTGGAGTTGTAAATCCAAATAAACCTAAAAAGTTGAGGATTGTCTTTGACGCAGCTTCAAAGAGCCGAGGAGTAAGTCTAAATGATTTTCTACTGACAGGCCCTGACTTGTATAACTCCTTATTTACCATTTTATTGAACTTTCGTATTAAGAAATATGCGTTCACGGCGGACATCAAAGAAATGTTTCTGCAAGTGCGAGTTCAATCAGACGACTGTCACGCACAACGTGTACTATGGAGAGGTATGGATCGACACAGAGATCCAGATGTCTACGAAATAAATGTTGTATTTTTCGGAGCTTCTTGTAGCCCATGTTTAGCACAAGAAGCAAAAAATCCGAATGCTTTAGACTTTAAAGACGAATACCCTGAAGCTGTTAAATGTATCGTGGAAGAACATTTCATGGATGACTACCTGGGTGGAGCTGACAACCTACATGAAGCCGCGAAATTAATACATAAACAGGGTGGATTTGTAATATGCAATTGGATAGCAAATTCGAAAGAAATTTTGAAAAATGTAGATCGAGACTTGATAGCTGACGGATTTAAAAATCTGAGAGTAGGTGATAGTACATCTTCCGAAAAAAATTTAGGTGTTTTTTGGAATCCAGAAAGAGACATTTTAGAATTTCAAACAAAATTTCATAAAATCGATAAGGATATTTTAGAAATGAGGCGACGACCAACTAAGCGTGAGGTTTTAAAAGTAGTGATGTCAATATTTGATCCTCATGGCTTTTTAGCACATATATTGATACAGGGAAAGGTTTTACTTCAGAATATTTGGAGATCTCAAATCGAATGGGACAGTGAACTCACAGAGAATTTAAATCAGCAATGGCAAAATTGGATAAAAGATTTAAATTTAATATACACACTCCAAATCCTTAGGTAATATTTTACTCTAGATAGAAATCGAAGTCACATTCAACTTCACATTTTCTGCGACGCCTCCGAAAGAAGTTACGCAGCAGTGGCGTACTTACGAGTTCAGGAAGATGATAATATACAAACTAGTTTCGTTCGTGCTAGAACCAAAGTAGCACCTCTAAAACCTATGTCTATTCCAAGATTAGAGCTTCAAGCGGCATTACTAGGTGCTAGGTTGGGCGACGTTTTGAAGAGCAGCTTCAACTTACACATAGCAGACACCTTTTATTGGAGCGATTCAAAAACCGTTCTTTATTGGATAGCGTCAGAAGCTAGACGGTTTAAGGTTAGAGTAGGAGAGATACAAGAATTAACTTCTCCGGCATCATGGAGATATGTCACATCCAAGAATAACGTCGCTGATGAAGCCACAAAAAAGATCTGATAGCTTGAATTTAAATCAAAATAGTCGCTGGTATAAAGGCCCTTCATTTTTAACATTACCGGTAAATCAAGTGGCGGAAAAGCTGTATCCACAAGAGACTTTACCCGTTCCTACAAGATTCTCTAAATGGATGAGATTAGTAAGAACCACAGCTTATGTTCAAAGGTTTCTTAAACTTTTGACCAAGAGTAAAATTAGTGAAAGGGAGTTACAAACTCATGAGTTAGAAGAAGCAGAAAATGCACTTTTTAGAATGATACAGCAGGAAACTTTTGATAAAGAAATATCACTTCTGAAAAACAACCAACAGACACCTCCCACTAGTAAGATTTACTCACTTTCTCCTATATACTCTACTAGTGATCAAATTATTAGGCTTAATGGTAGATTGGACGACTCTTTAATAGATAAAACTACTTCTCGACCCATAATTCTAGATCCTTCACATTATGTGACAAAAATATTAATACATTATTACCATGAACGATTTCAACACTCTGGACAAGAATCGGTAATTAACAGTGTACGACAAAAATTTTGGATTCTTAGACTAAGACAGGCAGTCAAGAATTCAAAGAAGTTTTGTCAATACTGTCGTATAAAGAAAGGTAAACCTACAGTACCTATAATGGGACAATTACCAAAGTGTAGAATTCAACCCACAATTCGACCTTTTATAAAAACTGGAGAGATTTGTTTGGGCCCCTAGAGGTTAAAGTCAAAAGAACACGTGAAAAGCGCTACGGAGTAATCTTTACGTGCATGGCTACACGAGCCATTCGTTTAGAAATTGCTCAAAATCTGTTTACAAACGAATTTATTAATACTCTTAGACAATTTGGGTGTAGACGAGGTTTTCCTCATGAACTTTATTGTGATAACGGATCATACTTTCTAGGTACAGACAATGAACTAAAACGTGAATTTGAGATATTGAATAAAGACGACGTCATTCAGTTCTGTGCTGTAAGAAAAATAAAATTTTTATTCAATCCAACTCTAGCACCACATATGCGTGGTAGCTGGGAAAGGTTAATACGTTGTGTCAAAAATAATCTGTATGAAATTTTAAAAGTTAAAGTACCCACAGAAAGCGTTTTACGAACCACTTTGCTCGAATGTGAAAACATTATTAATTCGCGACCATTGACTCATGTATCGCTGGACGCGACTGACAATGAGGCATTAACGCCAAACCATTTTCTGATTGGCCCCGATTATGTGGCACTTCCCTGTACTGTCACTACAGAAAGCGGCCTAAACTTAACTTCTTCTTTGCAAGCTGCTCAGCGATTAGTTGATCATTTTTGGTCAAGATGGGTCCGTGAATATGTACCGACATTGATCAAGCGTGCCAAATGGTACGCTAATAAACAACCGATAAGCATAGGCGATATAGTGATCGTGGTGGACCCACATGGACCACGGAATAATTGGCAAAAGGGCAGGGTTGTGGAGGGATATAAAGTAAAGGATGGAAGAATACGGATGGTTGACGTGAAGAACCAGTGGGGAACAATTTGTCGACGTGCAGTAGCAAAATTAATTGTATTACAGATAAATAAGTAAGTTTCCACCAAGGAGGAAATTACTGGGGGAGATTTGTTAAGTTTGTTTGTATTGCGTTAGATAGTTTCTAAGTTTTATGTTTCCTAGAGATGACACTGTTTTAAATATCAATAACAAAAAAAATATATGAAAGTCAGTATAAAAATTAGTCCATAAAAATAAAATATTTGTTCTTCAAGACCGGATTTTATTTATATTGTCTCAGGTAAAGTCGAAGCAACAGTTTTATCTTTTAACTTCGAATTTCGCGCTTTTGATTTTAAACGTCTTCACATTTCTACATCTTAACATCAAATTCTCGCGCTTTTTATTTTAACGTCTTAACACTTCCACATCTTTACATGAAATGTCTTTACGTCTCAATAATAATTCCCCGTTCTGTCTTCCTGTTTTCATTTTTGTCCTTCAAAATGTTCACACACGAAATCACTGAGTTTGTTTCCGCGGTGCCTGTCTGTCGATAATAATACACCCAATACGTGATATTTTGTTCAATTCAACCGGACGTTTCACACAAACTGTTCTTTTATTTAGACTGTAGATAATTTTATTTTAACGTTTACAACTAACAAACAAATTCGATTCACTACTTAATTTAATTAAATGATAAGGCTTTGTCTAAAAAAAGGAAAATAATTTTTTAATTGAAATTAGATTGGTTCTAGAAATCCATATCTAAATTGTATTACCTTATTAATGATTGATTTGAATAAACATTTAATATAAATTTTATATTGATAAAATTTTTGTTTCCAAATTTTTTTATTTAAAATAAAACTCTCCAGTGCATAATGTGTAGCTTTTTTAGTTTTTTTATGTATTAATACTGCTTTTCCTTCTCCCGCTCTTTATATTGTTGGCACTACACTATATATCATCATGTATTTGTTCATTTGTCCATCTCCTTAGTACCCTTTTGTTTTTTTTGTTTCTGATATCACTGTTATATCGACTTGTTTTTTACTAAGTTCTTTTCCTAATTCTTGTTCTTTCAGTGTGATGCTTCTAACATTCCAAGTTGCGATTATCATTACGTGTTTGTTTGTTTTTCTTTTCTTATTTAATTTTGCTTCTCGTTTTATCATTTGGTCGTTTGCATGAGTCGTCATCTTTTAATCCGTCTTGTGTTCCGAGGCTGTCGGTGAGTTTTTTAGTATCAATTTCTTTACCTGGAAGGATTATTAGTCCTTACGCACAACCCTCCTCCTTTATCCGGGCTTGGGACCGGCAACGGCACTTGATTAGCTACTCAGTCCACCTCTCAAGAACCGCAGGCGGAGTTAGAGATCGTAGTGACATTTGGAATGTTTAAAATAAGGTACCAGAGCCACAAATTCAATGTTGTTTTTCTTCTCGTGGGAATCTACAAATCAAATTAAATGATGGGACTTATGTGAATTTTAATTTTAAATAGCAAACCGAAATATATATAAAATCAAATGGACAGTCGAGACTTTGGACTTATTTGTAGCCGAAAATCAAACAAAAATTAAGCAAAATAGGTTCTTAATCGAACAGATGCATTGAACTCGGACGCCAACAAATAGAATTCAAGTCATTTTAACTAGACTAGACACGTTACTCTGACAGGGTGTATACAGGGTGTCCAGAAACTCTTCTGACAAACCAAGACCCGAGATTCCTCAGATAATTTTAAGACAATTTAACCCAATTCACCTAGTCCGAAAATGTTTCCTAAGGGAGCTAGAGCTCTTTGAAGATGGCGCCTTGTAAATAGTTTTTTTTAAATACCTCTAAAACGCTTCTACTTAGAAAAACAAAAACTGGTATGCTTATTTAACCTTCAGAGATGAATCGATTCCATCAATTGAGAATTTCTAGTACCGGTCATAAGCGTCAGTTTTGGGTAGGTCAACGGTTATTTTAACGCATAACTTTTTTGTCTTTAACTTTTAAGCATTTGTGACACTAGATTATTATTCTAGTACTAAAAGGTACTCTTACTTTAAGTCATTAGGATACACCGTTTTCTAGAAAATGGATTTGAAAAGTTTTTGTTTTTTTGTCATTAAAGTTAAATTTATATTTTTTGCACTAGTTGGCTCTGAACTGCCAACAAAAGTAAAACCTACGTTTTTCATTGTCAAATTGTTTTCAGTTCGCGAAGTTTATCTTTTAATTTTTTACTTTACCAGGCGCCATCTTCAAAGAGCTCTAGCTCCCTTAGGAAGCATCTTCGGACTAGGTGAATTGGGTTAAATTGTATTAAAATTATCTGAGGAATCTCCGGTCTTCGTTTGTCAGGAGAGTTTCTGGATACTCTGTATATATTTATACAGGGTGTTTCTAAATTGATGCGAAATATTCAACAGGGTAATTTTTCAGCAAAAATTAAGGGGGGATTCTCATATAAAATTGTGTTCAAAACCACTATCCCTCCAAGTTACAGCCCCTTAATGTTAGAGGAAAAACAGTTTTTATTTAATATGTCCACTATGGAAGAAGAAGTTAGAAGAATGAAATTTGGCAGATAATTGATGCTAATAAAGTGACATTTTTTGGCAGTTTTTGTAACCCTGCAAAGTTTATACAAGGGGGTGAAAAAATTAACCCTTATAATATTTTGCCTCAGAACTTTTTAATGCGTCTACATTTTCCTACTCTAAAATTTTATTTAAAAAGACGGATTCAAACTGCAACTTTTTTATGTATTTGCTATTTCTCGTAAAGTTCTTAGTTTGATCAGAAAAAAAAATAAAACATTACTCATTCCTTTCTCGCATACATTCAGAGGGGTTATCGTTTGTTTAAAAAAATTAAGTAGGCTGGTGTCAAATGATGTCATAACAATAAACAGTTTTATTGTCATTCTTCTAACTTCTTCCATAGTGGACATATTAAATAAAAACTGTTTTTCCCCCTAACTTTAAGCGGTTGTAACTTGGAGGGAAAGTGGATTTGAACAAAACTTTATATGAAAGTCCCCCCTTAATTTTTGCTGAAAAATTACCCTGTTGAATATTTCGCGTCAATTTAGAAACACCCTGTATATAAAAGATAAACTGGGAAATGTTCCGAAAATGATAAAACTTCAACACCTTCCTTCGTTGACTAGTTTCTTTAATACTATATGTTCATATGATGCATATTGTCTGGGTTTAAATAGAGGTTTGGTCAGTAATTCAGGGAACTGCAAAAAACTCATAACCTCCTTCACTTCAAGTTTACCTTTCAAAACCATCTCTCTAACAAAGAAATGCCTTACCGTTATGTGTTTTATTCTTTTGTGAAACTCCGGGTTTTGATCTAGTCTGATGGCGGCTTCGTTGTCAACAAGTAGACCAGGAATATGTTTAAGCACAACAAGTTCTCCATATAACCTCTTTAGCCAGGTTAACTCTTTTGCAGCTTCGCTAGCCGCAACTATTTCGGCTTCGGTTGTAGAAATGGTAACAGAGATTTGTCTTTGACTAAGCCAGGATACTGCTTCTCCGGCATATAAACAAACCACTCCTGAAGTAGAACGACCCGTGCTTATATCACCACCACGATCAGCATCACTGTAATTTTGAATTACGCGTACTTGGTGTCTTGTTTTGTACACAATTCCAAAATCAAGTGTACCTCTTAAATAGTAAAAGATACGTTTGACTTTCACAACATCTACTGAAGTGTGATTTTCTAAATTTCTTGAAACGACTCCAACAGCATAAGTGATATCAGTCGTGAGAAACATTAAAGCACCGACTGCTTGTCTGTATGGAAATTCTACAGTAGTTTCTTCGACATGGAATTTTATAAGCATTCTAATGATAAGGTTGTAAGTATGTAACTCTTACGGATTTTTATGGATTTTTGAGTAAGAGTTAGATACATACAATTTTATCACTAGAAAGCTTATGAGATTCTACGTTCAACGGCACACAAAAAAGTAGGTGGTGCCATTTGAAAAAATCAAGTTATCCATGAATTTAGGGAGTTCAATTTAAATAATTGATTAGTCAAAACCTAGCAAGGTTAGAAAGGTGAACAACCAGTTTTAGTTAGCACATGTAATGCATATTAAAGCTACGTAATCGCAGATGGATAAACTCCAGGATAACTGAGTTATTTAATTTTTTCGAAAAGTCAATTTTTTCACAAAATATGAAATAATGCAAAACCTCTCCATTTTAGTCACTATGTATAATGCATAAAGTCACATTAGAATTTTTCAAGAAATCGAAATTTGTAATAAAAAATGGGTGGTTCTATTTAAAAAATTATTACTTTGGTATGTCGCACGTTTATGGAACATCCTGTATTAACTAAAATAGTTTTAAAATGTAAACCTCATTGATTTGCACAACTTTCATTGCAAACGTTTTTTTCTAAACCCAATATTTTCCGATATATTCACCTTCTTCGCACTAACAGGCAACCCGTATACAGGGTGTCCAGAAACTCTCCTGACAAACGAAGACCGGAGATTCCTCAGATAATTTTAAGACAATTTAACCCAATTCACCTAGTCAGAAAATGATTCCTAAGGGAGCTAGAGCTCTTTGAAGATGGCGCTTAATAAAGTAAAAAATTAAAAGAAAAACTTTGCGAACTGACAACAATTTGACAATGAAAAACGTAGGTTTTACTTTTGTTGGCAGTTCAGAGCCAACTAGTCAAAAAATTTAAATTTAACTTTAATGACAAAAAAACAAAAAATTTTCAAATCCATTTTTCTAGAAAACGGTGTATTCTAATGACTTAAAGTAAGAGTACCTTTTAGTACTAGAATACCTTAAAATTTAATAATCTAGTGTCACAAATGCTTAAAAGTTAAAGACAAAAAAGTTATGCGTTAAAATAACCGTTGACCTACCCAAAACGGACGCCTATGACCGGTACTAGAAATTCGCAATTGATGGAATCGATTCATCTCTGAAGGCTAAGCAAGCATATTAATTTTTGCTTTTCTAAGTAGAAGCGTTCTGGAGGTATTTAAAAAAAACTAATTACGAGGCGCCATCTTTAAAGAGCTCTAGCTCCCTTAGGAAGCATTTTCGGACTAGGTGAATTGGGTTAAATTGTCTTAAAATTATCTAAGGAATCTCCGGTCTTTGTTTGTCAGGAGAGTTTCTGGACACCCTGTATAAAAGATAAACTAGAAGATGTTCGAAAATGCTAAAACTTCAACACGTCCAACGCCCAGGTAATGATTATTAAGATTTAATTATAACCTACAGTTTACACTTTAAGGAATCTATATTAAGAAATAAATCTATAAGATATAAGTCTATAACCTACAGTATTAAAAATGTATAAATGTACAAATAAGATTTTCATGTTTACATACAACAAAACTTCCAACATCTAGGGCCTTACGATTTGCGTTTAAGTGAAAACCCTTGAATTCTTGTTTTTGGTTAAATTTGATCCAAAATCTTACATGAAACCAGCTTTAAATGATGGTTATCAAAAATTGTCAGTGTCATATGACACATGCGAAGGGATCTACCTACCCTCTCGTGTTAACAAACTTTACTAATTTTTTACCGACCTAGGCCGATAATCAACGGTTTTCCGGCCGATTTTGACGATTGTAAAGTTAGTATTTCTGAACGGAGGCCTAAAAATTAATTGTCGGTTGATGTTTATTGTTGTTAGTCACTAGCTCAAACATGAGGTACACTCATGATATTTAAAACTTAGACACCACAATTTCTGTAAACAAAAGTTTGCACATTGTGAAGCGGGCTTAAGGGTATCATTTACAATTCTAACAGCAGGTAGTCTCAGCAGGGGTTATCTTATAGAAGGACTGTAGAATGAATCATTACACTAAGCAAATTTTAGAAAATAGGTAATTTACGTTGCTTACTTAATTTTTTCTTTAAAGAATATATTTGAAGGTATCGCTAATTAAACACCATAGCTCGATTAATTATCGAATCAAAATTTTGTTTAGGAAATGTTTACAAAATAAAATTAGAAATAATTTTGATTTAAAAAACGTCTACAAGCAATAACTTTTAAATTAAATCAAAAACTAAACATGGTTATTTGGGTTGACTGATTATTACTTATTTTTAAATAAATCTAACCTACTAATTATTGTAAGTTATTAAAAAAAATCATTAAACTCTCTATTCATAATATTTAGTCCTTACAAAATGTATATTTTATGACGTTTCATTTTTTCTGTAGTTAATATAAAAGTGAAAATAAAAACTAAGGCAATTCTTATTGTCAACGTATATATTTAGTTTTTGACAAGAATTTATTACATAATTATAATTAAGATACCAAGTTATAGTTTAAAATTAAATGAAAACTTTTTTTTTAAATAAAGGTATTACTATATAAATAAATATAAGAAATCAATAATGGGTGTGACCTCCATTATTATTGATACATTCTTGGAGGCGTCTGCTCATTGACGCTATCAAGGTATCAATATAATTAATATTAATCGTTTCCCATGCGGTATCAATGGCTGCAATTAGTGCATTACGGTTTACTGGTATAAAATTTGGCCCTTGTTGTCTTCGGATAACAGCAAGTATTCGAGCCCAAACATTTTCGATAATGTTAAAATCTGGGCTTTTGCTGGCCAGGGTAACAGCTCCAAGTTATTTTCTCGTATCCAATTGCGCACAACCCGCGAAGTATGAATAGGGGCGTTGTCCTTTAACAACAAAAATACATTATGAAAATGTTAATTCAACAGATCCCAAACTATTTTTTGGAGAAAGTATAGTGAAATAAGAATACTTACTTGTTGGAAAATATAATCTTCGTCTGGATAAAACACTTCGACTGAAGGTTTCATAATAGTTTCCAAAATATCTAAATACGCAGCAGAATCAAGACGTCCATCGATAGCCCAACAAACTCCTGGACCCCGCGCGTTAACCCAACCCACACATCACAGAAAAATAACCACTTCGTTTTTTAGGACATATGTGATTATTTTCGTAACGAGTTCCTTCCATTCTAAAAACTTTTAGTGGTCCATCGTTGCGGCTATTGAACGTTTTTTCGTCGCTAAAAATCACTCGATTCCAAAATTCCAAAGGTTCGTTCACATATCGCCTTGCAAATTCCAGACGACGTCTCATATTTTCGTCACTGAGAACTTCTTTCGCAGCAGCATTATACTTCTTTATTCCCATCTCCTTTAATCTTTTTGTGCAGTTATACGGCATCCGGGAAAATGTGTATCTGCTATAGCCCTGGAGTATGTAGCAAATGGTTGTTCTGTTACGTAATGAAACAACTCGAGATCTTGAGCACGTGTAGATACTTTAGGTCTACCACTTCCGATGGCTCTTTCCAAAGTGTGTTCAAGATTCCATTTTACTCGGTAATGCCCTACGGTGCTTTTGGTATATCTAACATACGTGAAATTTTACGCACGCTACGGCCCGCCGCTAATTCCGAAACAATCCGCGCTTTCAAATCAGCACCGAGATGAGGTGGCATTTTCACAACACTTGAAATTTTAAACTAAAATGGAATTTACATTTCTTACTTTATTTATTGGTTCACACTACCCCTTCTCAAACAGTAGGTAATTGTTTATTTATTACATACTTCTAATGACCAACCCTTAGAGCAATATGACTCAAAGGAAGTAAATTAAACAAACAAGGATATTCTATTGTTATTGAAACTTATTCATAAAGTAAAAGCCATTTCCTTATAATGCTAATGGACAGGATTTTCTTTTAAGTATTAAGATTACAATAGAGGACTTATAAACTTTCGAAAATATCTAATTATAAATATTTACACTGCAATTGCGCTTTTTCCTTAATAATTTCTTAGCAATAACATACACGTTCTTGGTTTTAAGTTGTCATAAATTTGATATGATATAAATTTGTGTTTCTAATATTACATCACAAACTAATCTTTATTCGCCAAAAAATTGTTGCTTAAGTTGTAAAGCTTCGTACACACCTGAACAACAAACCGAGCAACAAACATAACAACGAACCGAAAGTCAAACAGAACGACAAACGATCTTTTATGATTTCCACAATCCGAACAACAAACGGAACGTTTGTGCTGTTCCCATAATTATTTTCAGTAGTTTTCAGTTCATATATATTTATTATTGAGAAGAGAAAATTGCGGAAAACAAGAAGATAGTGCCAACCAAATTTTTACGCACAAAGAAGAGTAAAAATTATAATTTACTTCGCTTTTTTTATTTTGGAAATTTCCCGCCCAAATGATGCTAATAGGGACATCATTTTTTCTTGCATTCTTAAACACTGATTAATTTAAAACATTTTTCTTCTGTCAACTCCATAATATTACCTAAAACACAACAAACCCACAAAAGGGAGGACAAAAATAAATAATTTAATTCTCCCGCATAAGTTTGTTCGCCGTTTTGTTTAGATTCGTCCAAACCTGCAAACGCATTCGCGCGCATTTTCTTTGATGTCGGAGAAAAACCGACAAGTTGCGGGAACGCCGCAAACCGTTCGTGGAACAATCAGGACTTGCGAATCTGTTCTAAAATTCGTACGTAGCACCGTCCAAATTAATGTTCCGATTGCCGTTCGGTTCGTTGTTCTGTTTGTTCCTCGGTTTGTTGTTCAGGTGTGTACGAAGCTTTACAATAAGCATATTAATATGAACTATATCTTATGAAAGGAGAGTTATGTAACTATAATTAACGACTTAACGTTACGTTAGTAGATTCCATTTACTATTTACACATATTTTCTTGGAACATTCGATAATTAACTATCGGGATATGATGACCCTATACTTCGCAGGTTGTGCGCAACTGGATACAAGCAAATAACTTGGAGCTGTTACCCTGGCCAGCAAAAAGCCCAGATTTTAACATTATCGAAAATGTTTGGGCTCGAATACTTGCTGTTATCCGAAGACAACAAGGGCCAAATTTTATACCAGTAAACCGTAATGCACTAATTGCAGCCATTGATACCGCATGGGAAACGATTAATATTAATTATATTGATACCTTGATAGCGTCAATGAGCAGACGCCTCCAAGAATGTATCAATAATAATGGAGGTCACACCCATTATTGATTTCTTATATTTATTTATATAGTAATACCTTTATTTAAAAAAAAACGTTTTCATTTAATTTTAAACTATAACTTGGTATCTTAATTATAATTATGTAATAAATTCTTGTCAAAAACTAAATATATACGTTGACAATAAGAATTGCCTTAGTTTTTATTTTCACTTTTTATATTAACTACAGAAAAAATGAAACGTCATAAAATATACATTTTGTAAGGACTAAATATTATGAATAGAGAGTTTAATGATTTTTTTAATAACTTACAATAATTAGTAGGTTAGATTTATTTAAAAATAAGTAATAATCAGTCAACCCAAATAACCATGTTTAGTTTTTGATTTAATTTAAAAGTTATTGCTTGTAGACGTTTTTAAATCAAAATTATTTCTAATTTTATTTTGTAAACATTTCCTAAACAAAATTTTGATTCGATAATTAATCGAGCTATGGTGTTTAATTAGCGATACCTTCAAATATATTCTTTAAAGAAAAAATTAAGTAAGCAACGTAAATTACCTATTTTCTAAAACGTGCTTAGTGTAATGATTCATTCTACAGTCCTTCTATAAGATAACCCCTGCTGAGACTACCTGCTGTTAGAATTGTAAATGATACCCTTAAGCCCGCTTCACAATGTGCAAACTTTTGTTTACAGAAATTGTGGGGTCCAAGTTTTAAATTTCATAAGTGTACAGTTGTGTACTGATTCTCTATTGGTTGACAAGCTCCGAAAAAATTTTGACAGTTAATTTTTTTTCTCAATGTTTGAATGATTTTATATGATTGGTTAAATATTCTATGAGTGAAATAGTCCACGGTTAAAATAGAGCATACCTTGCACACTAAGATTAATGCGTCAATGTATAAAAGTTAAACAGAAAACGAAGAATACGTTTATTTTTTTATCTTTTCTTAGACATTTTCTCTACAACTTTATACTTTTTATTTCTTAATGAAGACAAAATTGCTAATTAAAATATCCGGAAAACACGTAGCTACAATAAAATTTCAATACCCCAAGAGGAAGTTCCGCTCTATACCACCGCATAATTTCGCAATATATTACTAAACAATATCCCAAAATTTCAATCCTATCAGCAAAATTTTCCTACACGGCATATTTTACGCTATTTCGATTACACTAAAAATATAAATAAAAACATCAAAATTTTACTATTTTCCAATATTTAATAGAAAAACCGTGTGCATACATACGTAAGAAATTCATTTTCACGTATGCCATTCCATGGAAAAAGTCTATTTTCTACTTTATTTCACAAATAACTATTTGAATTTACTCATTGTAATTACTTAATATAATTGCACTGAAAAACGTTAAAAAGTTTATAAATTCTTAGTGTTCGGAAAGATTACGTCTAAATATTTCAGCACATAACACATAAAAATGAATTAAAAATAATATAAAAAAATGGATTCAACATTAATTATTCTTAGTAAGAATATAAATGAAAGACAAATTTAACAACCACAAAACCGCAAGCGCAACTTGGTGTCGTTCTAAACAGAGCCTCTGTGTAGAGTGAGATAATCGCCCGAAGTAGAATTTTATTTCATAAGTGCTGCATTTTCCGATAAATATCAGTAAAAAAATTCGTAATTAGAGACTGTGGAAAAAAGTTTCTCTCGCTTCAGGCGGTATCTTATTTTTGTCACGCCGACTCTGGTTGTATTCAATTTTCTTCAGAGCGTTTCAAATTTAAGCCTAACTCAATAATGTTCCATATAATCAGATTATTTATTTACGAGATATCTAGCAAAAATATATAGAAATTCGTAGACAACATTAGCAAATAAAAAATGTATTTCGTTTTGAGATAAAATTTTGCATTCGCTAGAGATTCAACTTTTATTGAAATAAATGGAAAGCTGATTGATTTTCAAGCATCGAACTTATACAGATACATCAATGTCGCTACCACCTAATCGTATATATTTGTCAAAAATCTAATTTTGTTCTTATTTGCAGACAATCCAACTGCGATTAACAGTAGCCGAAACAATGACTTCCGAAAATCCTATGCGAGCTTATTCGATTGGTCACGTAATTATTGGGGCCCAAGCATCTGGAAGATCATTAAATCACTGGAATCAGATGCTGACAGCTCTAAGAAAGCCCGTAGCGATGTGGCATCCGCTTAGAAAATAAATCGTGTGTACACATACTTGTTACCCTTGTTACAATCAATCTAAAAAACGGTCTACATTTTGTTATGCTTCCATAAATGTGATAAAGAGCCTTCTATAGTTAAACCTTCAGGTGTTTTACATGTACGTACCTATAAAGAATTCTATCAATTGTTAATTGTTTTCTAAACTGTTACGATCGCGCCCTGTCTGTAATTAAACCTTGTATTAATTGTTCATTTATTTGATGTTAATTGCACACATTTAAATGAACAAAATTTATATTCTACGACAATAATTTATTACTTGGAGTCAGTGTTAGTATCATGGCTTGTAATACTGTGATATAATATGGGGCACATGTAATCTGTATTTTCTAATTCATATCCTGTATATCATTATTGTAGCAAGACTTTATTGCCATCAAGTTTTTGAATTTATTTAGATTTGAATTTAGAACCTACAACATTAATATTCTAACAAATCATATCATATTCGACGTTTTTTAGTTGTATTTACCTAATATAGAGATAATATCGATTTACGTTTAAATTATTAAAAAGTACATACTAAATATGAATGTGAATATTTTTTTAATACCACAAATTATCCAGAATTTTTGGTTTTAAATTGTGAAGTCCAAATCTATTTTTAAAATTTTATTTAATACATAGCTCTACGCAACACAAAATTTTAACCTAGGTTAGCTTCAGACGTACCAAGGTTCAAAAATATTTTTTACGAACTAAATATTTACAGATTTAAATAATAACAAGATAAACACTTTTTTCCTATTTTTAAAATACCCAAAACCAACAAGATTTTAATTGGTCTTTTGGCTCTTCAATGGTATAAGGTGCCTTCGCCATAATTTGTTGCCTTCACTACAGACAGCTGTCTGCGGGCTTGAATGTTTTTGATTACCTCAACATTCGCTTCAAATTGTTTTGTGTGCGGTAGTTCTTGTAAAAATAAAACATTCATCGTAAGCGTGGAAATCTCGCGCAGGTGAAATGTAGCAGAATTTCAATTTCAAGGCGTGACCAGGTATTAGTACACTCCTGGCAGAAGTAGGTATTACTAGCAAATAATACAGATTGGGCAGGATGAATTATAATTACCTATAATTTATTACTTTAACAATAATAATAATTAAGTAAATACAAATAAACAAAAAATAAAGTAAATACAGGGCGATCTTTTATTTTGGATTTGAATATCTAAACTTTAATATATTACGTCAAAGTTTATATTAATTTTGAACTAATGAAAAATAGAAATATTTAATAAATACAATTAATTTGCGGTAATTTGGGGTAATGACTACGCAATATTAGAATCGTCATCTATGCTGCAACTGAACTCGAAATCATCACTATCAGTCTCAATTTCAACATTAAAAATTAACGACTCTGTAATGAAATCTATAAAAACTTTGTTTTCGTAATATTCATCTTCTAGCTTCTTGACGTTTATCGTTTGTACAACCAAGCTTTTGTATTCTAAATTAGTCATTGTTAAAAGAAAGTTTTACATTCCAATGATATGAATTTTCAGCCGGAAATTAAATTAAAATTTGAAAAATAAAAGATAAAGTTTTATATTTCACATTATAAAGAACGGTAACTGGAAACTATAACTATATGTTATAATTAATTTATTATTAGATAAGTTTTATATTTAATTGTCATTGTTGTAATGCATCTTACGAAACTAACTTTTTTTACGCAAAATTATGCTAATAACAATTAGCGAAACAACGTCATTACAATATTAAAAATTAAATTGAATCAATTAATGTGAAGTAATATTTTAAACGACCTACGGTGTACCTACACTGATCTCTTATACCACCAGTGTTTGATGCTGCAATAGCCAACAGTTACAAAATTATTTTATCTTTGAGTGTACATCCGTGTCCCTACTCCTGCGCAACGTTCAACTTTTTCCACTGTTACGATGGATTACCTGTAGGTATGTGCTGTACAAAATTGTGAAGGTAATTGAATCGGACGCTTCGGTTTACAGTTCTATGTTTGCTAACGACTTCTTCTGCCCTTATATTCAGGGATTTTAAGTTGTCGGAGATGGTTGTTTGCTGTTTTACCTTTCCGGAAGTGTTTGAATTTGGTTTCTTTGGGTGCTTCAGATAGCTCCTTTGACTTGGTGAGTAGTCGATTGTTGTCTAGAATATAACAATTAATTCAGTGTTTCTAATAAATTTATACTTAAGAAAATTATACTTCATTGTCTAGTCATAAACGTAAAAGAAAACCCCAGTACCACAAAAAAGTATATAATGTGCTCAGAATTAAATATTTTCATTTGAAATATATCCAAAACACCGTCTTTTAAAATCAGTCTTTAAACGCGTTCCCATTGGTAGTGACGTCAACACTCGTATAAATGGTGTTTTGTTTACGTTTAACGCTTAATTCAGTGGTCATCTTAGCTTTCATTTGTGTTTATTGGAATTAAAAGCGAGTGTTTACAAAAGTATGACATCGGAAGGCTTATACGAACAACCTGCCGTCTATACATATGTTTATGGTGATGAACTTTATTAAGAATGCGAACGATTCAATTCCGCGGAGATAAAAGGTGTAAAAGCTACAAAGTAAGTAATACCATTTTTGTCAGAAAGTATTGAACTTGGCTAGCAATTCTTAGCGACCTGGCTACTTTAATGACAAAAAGATTGAATGCATTGATTTCTTTAAATCGAAATATCTTGAGAACAATTGCTCGCAGCGACTTTTTGACAACAATATCTTTTTTATGTAAAAATCATTTTTCAACTAGAAAATAAGATACAAACATGCACAAAAAAAATTCTCTAACAGAGACAAGTATCTATAGGTAGCGCCCCCTACGACTAAGAGCCAAACTAACATCAAACTTGAATGGGTCATGTTGAAAAACTCCACAGTACCAATTTTTGTTAAAATATTTCAAAAATTATTTACAAAAAAAATAAAAATAAATCTTTACTCTCAAAAATAAAAGCATTGCAGACCCGTGCTTACATGAACTTCTTTTCTTAAACTAACTGAGGAACCCTCTTGTAAAATATGAAACATTGATTAAATAACACCCTGTATATAATTAAAGTATTCAACGGTATTGAGAAATTAATATCTGATTGCTCATTTATCTTATAAATTAAAGCATTTCAAAAACATAAAATTAAATTAAAAACAATTTTTGTTTGAACTACATATAAGTATACAGTTAAGTTTTTTTAATGTGACCTTGAGTGTAAAAATCTTGATCATAAACGTTTGTGACCGCTGTCAACAATTTTACAAAAACACGAAGAAAATCATAATATAATTGTGGTGTTTTTTTAGGAAGATGGGACTCCTCCACATTACGATTTTCGAATAAAAGGTATTTGGACCAAACATTTCCCGATTAATGGATTGGCAAAAAGGAGAGGACCCATTGAGTGGCCGGCCAAGTCACCGTACCAATCTCCTTTAGATTTTTCCTTGTGATCATATCAAGAATACATGTTATGTTACACGCACCCAAAATCTACATGAAAAAACAAACAGTCTATTTTAATTGTTTGTTGAATTTCAAAAAGATCTAAAAATATTTGAAGTTTTTTGCAGTCACCCTTGTGTAGGAGATTCTGATAATAGCTGGTTTATAATAATGAAAAAATCAAACTATTCTCTTTAAATCGTTAATTGAATTAATTACAATTACTCCATTTTAAATATAACTGCTTCTTTTTCAATTTATTTTTTTGTTTAATTCAGATAATATCAAATAAATTCGATTCCATTCAAATCTTTCATACATTTCACTTAAAAATGCAATCAACAAACACAATGCAAAGGTAAAATTCATATAAGTTATTGGCATAAATGAAATTCCGTATTGGGACTTTTTAGGCTACCATTAATGGTAAGATAAGTAAAATGACCCACCGTTCGACGTTCGGCCAAGAGACTATCTACCTTCAAGGCTCAATGCCGGCTTCCCTGCATGGAACCATTGAACTTTCTATGATAATGAAATGATGACTTGCCTGAATCAAACCATTACATTTAAATACCTGCAACAAAGGGCCGCATTGCTTTTCCTGGGTTATGTATTTTAGGTACCCAGCGAACACAATGCAATGACAAAATTCATATAAGTTATTGGCATAAATGTTCTGTATTGGGACTTTGTAGGCTACCATTAATGGTAAGATAAGCAAGTGCCTCACCGGCCGACGATCGGCCAACAGTTATTAAGGTTTTTCGTTCTATTTATTGACTGACATCACCCGTCAAACCCTTGCCGGACATTTACCTAACACCCATGTATAATTCCACAACACTGATGGTTAATCAATTGTAAAAGAACTACTCCGATTGCAAGCAATAAGAAACCGCTGAAACAGTCATTTTCGTGTTGCTATAGTATTTCGATAATTAATTGTATCCTTTTTCATAATTTTACAAAAAATTCATGTTAATATTCAGATAATCATTTACTTCATATAGTTCACATCAATATTTAACTTTTTTTTCAGTTTTTGAAAGAAGTAATTGTACAACAAAATTATAAAAACAAAATTTATGTATGATTCAGTTTCCAAATTAATTGGGTCTTCTTTGGAGTTGAGGTAATCAGGTCAATGAAACACTGTACCTTATTCACTCAACGTTTCGACTGGGATATGTCAAGTCCAGTAAGCTAGTACCTACAAAGTTATATACAATTCACACATAGGTACAATATAGTTATTTACATTAGAGTGTGGAAAGTAGGATTTTATGGAGCGACAGCTTTGTTTGAGGAACGAGCCCGAACTTTACACACGAAATTTGTATAATATTTTTTGGCCGACGATCATCATCAAAAACTAAAAAGGAACAAAATTATTACTGATTTTAAGTAGGCCTGGCTGTTTAACTATTTTGACATACACCACCTAATATGTGTCAGTTCATTTGTTTAACTGGAGTATAAATGGCGCCATCAATATTATCATCAATAAAAAAATTAAATGCGCCCTGTCAGGTAATTTTGGTAACGTTTTTCTCTATATTATTATTGTTATTATTATTATTAATCGCGCATCTAATCGTATATTCGGAATTCCGAGAGTTTAGAAGTTTAATAGATGAAGTTGATAGCAATCTAGTAGATCTTTGAGTAAATGGATATTTAATTTGTTTTGGTCGATTGTTTTAAACCATTTTTTCATCTTGTTTATGGCTTCAAGTCCCTCATTGAGGCGTTGTCCAGTTTGTTGTAGATTTTTTGTTCCGTCTGGTGAAATGATGTCAATGCTGAGATAGTTTGTTGTTGAGCAGATGTGATGAGTTCTTCAGGCTTCTACTTTTCATTGGCTTTGGGGCTCGTGTTGAGGTAAGATTCGCTTCTTCGTATAATGTTGTAATTTGTTGGAAATATTGATTGGCGAGTAAGTATGCTGCGGCATTTCGAGTGATATTATGACATCGTTATGGTGTTCCATATTTCTTTTAAGTTTGATAGGCGGGTTAAGATGTAAATTTGCGTTTCTCTTGATGCTGAATCCTTTTTGTTGTTGTTATGGAATTTTTACATTTCTTGACCTAACTGTTCTTGCTGGTGAACAAGTGCGTTGATCTTTTCTTTTTTTGATAATTGTAGTATTTTTTGTGTTTGCTTCTTTTAACCGGTGCAGGTTGTGGATTTTAGTTGGTTGTCGGCGTCTTCTTGGCTGGTGGTTGTGGATTGTAGCTGGTTGTCGGCGTTTTTTTTGCCGGTGATTGTGGAGTAGTTAGTTGTCGGCGTCTTCTTGGCTGGTGTTTGTGGAGTAGTTAGTTGTCGGAGTTTTCTTGGCGGGTGGTTGTGGAGTAGTTAGTTGTCGCCATCTTCTTCTGATATGATATCCGGATGAAAGGACCAAATGTAAAAGCACGTTCAGTAGGATGTACTTTTGTTAAACAAAGGGTTTAATTGAAAGCTATAGTGGTATGTTTATTTAATGTAATTGGAGATAATAAACACTTAAAATACATTCTTCTGACTTAACATTTTTGACGCGTACAACATACATCGTATCAAAACATTGTTGTCACTTATATCTATATAGAATTCTAGCAGAGTTGCCGCACTTCTTAATTTACTTAATTAAACAATTCTAACACCCTCCCTCAATCCTGCAGAATTCTTCCGCTACTCTAAACTTAACATTAAAACTAAACTTCTAAATTTTTTCTGAACCAAGCGACTTAGTAAATATGTCAGCTAATTGGTCGTTCGTACATACAAACGTTACATCTATAATTCCCTTATTAATTAAATCAACAACAAAGTGAAATTTAACATCGATGTGCTTACATCTTTTGTTGTTCTCGAAATTTCTAAGCAACTTAATAGTACTTTGATTATCCTCATACAGAATTATAGGCAACCGATAACTAATCATTAAATCATCTAAAAGATTCTTAATATATATCAATTCGCAACTAGCCGTACAGACAGCAACAAATTCTGACTCAGTACTAGATAGTGTTACAATTGATTGCTTTTAGAGCCCCAACTTATTAAGTTATTATGCAGTTTAAAACAAAAACCACTCACAGACTTTCTATCAATTACATTGTTTGCCCAATCAGCATCAGTATATCCAATTAAACTCTCATTTGAAATGCTAAATTTTAATTTTAGATTGATTGTAGACTTTAAATATTTTAAGACCCTTAATAAGTATTTGAAATGTTCATTTGTAGCACATTCCAGAAATTGACCAAAGTAACTTATACAATAACAAATGTCTGGTCTTGTTCCCATCATAATATACATCATACTACCTAACAATTCTCTAAATGGCAAATCAGTTTTTAATCTTTCATTAGTATTGTTCTTTAAATTTAAATTCTTTTCAATTGGTGTTTTAAAGATCTTACAATCATCTACATTAAATCTTTTCAATAAGTTTTTAATAGCTAAGGTCTGATCTATAGAAATAGTTTTTCCAGTAAAATCTCGATTAACATTTATACCTAGAAAATTTTTACATTATTTAATTCTTTCATTTTGAAATTTTCACACAATTTGAATTTTACATGCTTTAAAAGTCTTTGTCATTACAAGCGACCAAAATGTCATCAACATATAGTAATAAGTAACATTGTATGTTCTGTTCATGGTAAGTATACAAACAGTAATCTGATTTTGATCGTTTGAAATTTAAACATGTTATAAAATCGTTAAACTTTTCATTCCAAATTTTTGGAGCTTGTTTGAGACCATATATTGCCTTTTTCAGTTTACATACTTTATTTTTATTCTGTTCACTTACCTTCCATCCTTCTGGAATCTCCATATAAACTTTATCCTTTATTAAACCATTTAAAAATGCATTTTTCACATCCAACTGTTCTAAAAATAGATCATAATTGACACAAATAGATAGTAGTATTCGGAATGTTGATAATCGTGCAACTGGTGCATGTATTTGAGATATATCCTCAATGTCTTGCTGAAAACCTCTAGCAACCAATCTCGCTTTATATTGTATACATCCGTCATTCTCTTTTTCTCTGTAAACCCATCTGGTTCCAATAATTTTTTCATTTTTGGGTTTGTCGACTAGTTCCCAAGTTTCATTATCTTCCAAAGCATTTAGTTCTTCTACCATCGCTTTATTCCACTGCTCTCTTTTAGAACTTCTTTCTGCTTCTTTAAAGGTTTTTGGAGTCTCATAAAGTTCGCTCAATAACGCTAAGCACCCAAAATCAACTTCATAATCTTCCAAACGTGTAGGTAACTTTCGTGATCGTTTTGGTCTGCATTCATTCTTGTTTTGTTCTTCAATTGAGTCCTGATTAGTACCTTCCTTATTATCTTCTGGAACTACATCTTCTGTTGTGTACTCTTCTTTATTGTGGTTTGATTCATATTCAATCTCATTTTGTTCAGTGTCTATTTCATCACATGCGTTTACTTTATTTTCTATAAATTGTTCTTTATCTTTATTTTGAATAGAAAATCTTTCTTCATCAAATACTACGTTTCTGCTATGTATTATTTTATTTTCTTCTTTAGACCACAACCTGTAACCGTTCTCCGTATAACCAATAAATTTGCACTTTACACCTTTAGCATCTAATTTTGTCCGCAATGTATCTGGTATTCGCGTATAGGCAACGCAACCAAAAACTCGCATATTTGTTACGTTAGGTTTTCTATTTAGCCACATCTCATATGGTGTCTTATTTTTCTCAATGGATGACTGTGTCCTGTTTAATATATATGCCGCAGTAAGCACTGCTTCTTCCCAAAAAACCTTTTCAATTTCTCCCTGCATTATCATCGCTCTAGCCATATTCAATAAAGTTTGATTTAAGCGTTCTGCAACACCATTTAATTGTGGGGTATATGGAGGAGTATATGAAATATCAATTCCCTTTTCCTCACAAAATTTTTAAATAATGTTGAGGTATACTCACCCCCATTATCACACCTAATTTTTGATACTTTCCTTTCACAGAACAACGCAGTCACTCTTGCAATATAGTTTTTAAAGCATTGAAATACTTCATCTTTCGTTGTAATGACATAGACCATTATGAATCTAGAGTAGTCATCAACAAAAGTCACAAAATAACGATTTCCATTATGAGAAACAGGCGTAATTGGGCCACATACGTCTGTGTGAACTAATTGTAATACTCTATTTGACCTCACACTTTTTGAATAATACGGAAAGATTTTTGTTTGGCCTTTACACATATTTCACATAGTACATTTCTTTTATTATTTCTAATCTTTAAACCACTGACTAAATTTAAATTATTTATCCTAGCCAATGAGTCATAACTCAAATGACCGTATCTCTTATGCCAAAGATCACTTTCTGATTCTACAGCTAAATTTGCATTGCTGGCTCCATCATTTTACCATTATTAACTTCAAATTTTAATTGATAAAGGTTATTAATTCGTTCACCTTTCGCATATATAACATTATTTCTTTTAATACAGATAGTACCAGCAGCACAAATAATTTCAAATCCTACCTTTTCTATTCTTGATATCGATAACAAATTCACCCTAAGATCGGGAACACAATAAACATCTTCAATTGTAATTGCTATTTCTTTACCATTCACCATACTTATAACCTTCACATTACCACTGCATGTTGCAAGCATCGATTTTCCTTTTTCTGCCAATTGGATCAATTTCGGTTCTTCAAAATATTTTTTATTTACTAATAGGTCTTCAGTATTAATGTAGTGATGAGTGGCCCCGGAATCTGCATACCACCATAAACAATTTCTATCATGACCATTATCACTTGTATAAAATGCTACATTTTCAACTTCATTTGCTTCAGATGTACTTGCGTCACAATAATTTGCTCGAACATTATCATTTCTACTGCTACTTCTAGATCTACAGGTTGATGCTCTATGACCAAGTTTATGACACAAATAACATTTTATGCCACAAACATTTTTGTGTGACCAACTTTCCCACAACGATAGCATTTGACACTCACATTTGATTTTAAAGCAACAAATGATGCAGAAGTTGAATTAACTTTAGTTTTACTTGAATTTCCTTTATTATCTTTAAATTCCAATAATCTTTTCTTAACAGATACTAATTTAAGATCATCTTCGTCAGACATCGTTCTAATAGCTGTAACAACGTTTTCGTACTCAACAGGCATCGATAATAATAAAAAGCAAGCCATATCTGATTCTGAGAAAACAGCGCCTAAACTTTTCAATTCTCTATTAATTTTATCATATTTACTGAAATGATTTTGTAAATCTTCATTCGGGCTATATCTTAAACTAACTAGCTCTTTCAATAAGAAAAACTTTGAACAGGTACCTTTTTAGCAAACACTGTTTCCAGTTTTATTAACATTTCAGCAGCATTTCCAATGTCCTTGATGTATTCAAGATGAGAATCCGCTACGCTTTGAATAATTATATTTCTGGCTTTGTTGTCCTTCTTTATCCAGTCAGCATCTGGTTCATCCTTTCTTTCTTCCAACACATTGTGTACATCAACAGCCCTCAATACTGACTCCAGTCTAAATCTCCAATTGTCGAAATTGTCACCATTAAATGGAAGTATACCATATTTATTGTCATTCAACCCGCGATTCATTTCCATTTTTTCGTTTCAATTTTTTTTTATAACCTCACAAAATGTTACTCAACTTTTAAACAAACTTGTACCACTATTCTGGGCCCATAACCAATGTTAAACAAAGGGTTTAATTGAAAGCTATAGTGGTATGTTTATTTAATGTAATTGGAGATAATAAACACTTAAAATACATTCTTCTGACTTAACATTTTTGGCGCATACAACATACATCATATCAAAACATTGTTGTCACTTATATCTATATAGAATTCTAGCAGAGTTGCCGCACTTCTTAATTTACTTAATTAAACAATTCTAACACTTTTACTGTAGACACCGACCCCGGCAAGCAATATTTCAACAATATCAGCTTCTGTGATAGATGCCAAATGATCAAACTGGTTTAATAGAATGATGCTTTATTTAAATTTTAATTAAGTATTTATAACTTTTAGATTGTGTATTAAACGGTTTACTTATTGTTACAATAACCTATTGTGAAAATGCAAGCTACACATTATGAAATTATGTTAATGCACTGTTAAGTATTGAATATAAATTTTTGCAATCTTGCTTGCGAATTATTTGTACCAATTTATAGAAACGAGTTGAGCAATTTATGTTTAATTAGTATCTCTGTATCGAGTTCGTGACGATTTTTAACATTAAAAAAAGTACGATTTGGCCACTGCGTCAGTTACGAATTCTGCGAAGATTCTAAACTATTGAAATGTTATATATACTATCTGCGTGTTACGCATCGTTACACTTAATTGATTCTTATATAAGCTTGAATAATTCCAAAAATCCTAATGGACCGTTATCATCATAATTCATAAGTAAATTTCTATTTTTAAAAATTTACAAACTTTCACAAGAATTAAGTTCGTTTTTATTATCTACTCTCTTAATTAATTCAATGTCGCCTACTCTATGGCCATTTTCAAGCATATGTATGGCAACACTGGACCTATCTGTGCCATGATATTTGACATGAGCTAAGTGCTCTTTAAAACTAGTTTTATAAGAGGTCTCTTGGTTTGCCCTATATACAATATGTCCCCCTAAGTTGGAATCATATGAGAAACTTTTTATTATTAATTTTAGGAAGAAAAGTTATTCTTCATAAAAAGTTCTGCATGTTCTAAAATCTAAAATACAGTCATCAAATATCAAATTTTTTTAGTCATATACGAGGTTTGATAAAAATATTATATTTATTGAACATTTTTGAAAAATAAAATTTCAACACCCTGTAGAAATAAAATGATTCACAGCATTGTAAAAGTATATTATAATATTTTAGTCAAATTATCAAGTTGCACAACGTACCAAAAATGGTTATCATGTGTTTCGTAATCACAAGAGATAAATGTTCATTCAAAATAGAAATATTAAAAAATAAAATACCTTAATTTTTAATGTAAATGGATGTAATTGCATATTTGAACGTAGTTTTATTTCTGATCAACTTTTTTGATAACATTTTCCGATATTATTAAATTTAAAGGTACTTTCCTCTTGAGTAAAATTCATATTTTTTGACAAACCTCGTATACGACTGAAAAAAATTGATATCTGATGACTGTATTTTAGATTTTAGAACATGCAGAACTTTTTATGAAAATCACTTTTTTTCCTAAAATTAATAATAAAAAAGTTTTTCATATGATTCCAACTTTAGGGGGGCATATTGTATATACTTGGTTACAGTCTTTACAATTTATTTTATATATTCCCGATTTATCACACATTTCTATTGGGTCTTTCGGATTGCCTAAAAGATTTTGCAAGTGGTTATTACTAGAGATTACTGTTTTATAAAATGAAAACCTTTTGTGTAGGTGGGATAATTTGGTAATTTGATATATTTCTTATTTATACTATCCGTAACAGTCAAGTTTCGGTCGAATCCCATTCCAGTCGCAATCAGTCTTGAAGAAATTTTGTTTTGAGTGAGATCGAACGTGTCACGACATGTATCGATAGTATGAATGCTCTTTTGTTTCCGGTTCAGTCAGCTTTTATCCGTTGAAACGAGAATTGCATTAAATGTAATTAATGTACAATTTAAAGATTTTATTAATATTTTTTTTTTATCGTCGTCAACACTTGATCTTGCGTAAGGCCGCAAAATATATGTTTTTAAATATATTACATATGGAGCCAAGATGTTTCCATTTTGCAATTCTCTTCGAAATGCTGAATTGGCCAAAATACCTCCATCGCTATTTTTCTCATAGAATCTACTAATGCTAACAGTACTATGGAGAATGTTTTCTTCTTATTAAAATAAAAGATCCACTATTGGAAGGGACATGTTTTCCATCTAGAGCTCCTAAGCCATTGGAAAAATTTCACATCGTCCACATGTAACTAGCTATTTGTAACCACTTTTCTAGAATGCGTTAGAATAAATTCTGCAATTAAAGTTTTATTTATCGAAGTATGTATGTACCTATGGCATACTTCGATAACAATACTTTGTACTGTCGAATATCCAAGGCGGTAACTAAAAGCAATTGCTTTATAAGAATCGACTGTAGCCAAAAATCTGAAAAAAAATACAATAATAATAACCATTTTTGCTTTAATTTTGTAAAATTCTCATATTTTTATAATATACTTTGTAAATTTTCAATTAATTCAACATATTTCATTACAAAAGTAAAAACGCGATGGGAATCAACGAGCTCAATATAGAAAGAATCTTGCAACATTGAGAACAAAAAGTGGCCAAGCCGCTAAGAAAACTACTAAATGGCGATATTGTGATCAAATACAATTTCTCAATGATCATTTTACTGTTGATAGACCACGATAATCGTCGATTGCAGATGAAGAAACGGGCAACGAAAGTAATTGCTCCGTAAATAATGAGAGGGTAGTTGTGCAGGCGACTTCATTGAAACAGAGCAATGATAACGAAAAAATTATATCCGCCAATGATTATAATCATTCAGTTCATCAATCAACAAGTGCATCTACCAATAATTCATCAACAACCCAAACAAAGAAAATGAAGCGAACTAATGTCCATCCGGATAGTGAAATATATTTTAGAAAATAAAAAATCAGAACGTCCAGTAGATTCAATCGATCAGTTTTTCTCATTATTGGCTACAACTGTGAGAAAGTTTTCTACAATTGACCAGCATATAGCAAAAACTCAAGTATTTTCATTAATAAATAAAATAGTTGCTCCATTTTACTTTTAATTACTTTGTTTTCTTAATTGTAGAGACTTAATAATGACAATAATGTTTTTTTGTCGAAACCGGTCGTCCCGTACATAAATCTTTGAAATAAAATTTCTTTAGGATAAGGTGTACTTCAATCAGACTTTTAATTATATAATTCTAAGCACAACTTAACTCAATTATTCCGTTAATAAATAAAATATTTGGTACCTGCTTCAATATTCTTACCACCAGCACCTACTCAACACAGCCAAATATGACCTGGTCCGTCGTCATATTCATCATCCACAGCTTATTATTTGGACATTAGTCAATGCAGTGCTCATGGTTCGTCACGTGATTGCCCAACACCATCATCATAACATACTTATATACAACAAAACAACCACCCAATGTACAATCTTTTAACTTTGCTGCCACCTGCCACATACTACGATAGCTCATCAGGATTGCAAAGGTCTACTGCATCAAATGTACCTGTATCAACAATGCTCACTGAAAATAATTTGGAAGTACAATATTTATCAATAATGCGACATCAGGAGCGTGGAGAACCGCAAAAAAATTTATAAAAAACAAAAATTGATTGAAATTAATATTAAGAATTTAACCTTTACAAATGTAAATAAATAATTTGATTACTTTATAATAGCAATGAATAATTAATAACTTTAATGAATGTAATTGCAATACAATACAAACATACAATGAATTTTTCTTGTGAAGAAATCGCTTCACGAAATTTTGTGTTTTTTTTTACTATTTTTGGTCTGATTTTATAACGTACTCCAATCCATTCGACAGTATTGTAAAAATTTTGTTTCATCATTAATTAAATGACAATCGAGAGTGTAGTATTCTTCTCCTTCCGTTTTTCGTTGATATAAACTTGAATGAACCCACATTCTTGTTTCATGTTTTCTTCTTGCGTTGATAATATTATCTTCTTCGTCAAGAATAAAAGATATAACAGCTAACTCTTCAAACGAAAAATTCAATGACATTTTTCGGCCGCGAATATTACAAGCAATTAAATACTTTAGCGTTTATTTTATTATTAATTATGAGCCAAATACATCCGACTTCGATTTATTGACGGTTCAAGACTGAATCGTGAACGGTGTCAAATTCTCTAATGTGAACATGATTAGATTTTACCAGACTGAGATAGGACCGCGAACGAATCGTGATCGACCGGCCTTAATAAGCGGCCACATAATACTTCGAAATTTTTCTTTTAGTTAGATTGTTAAAATAATTCCAAAAAGTTGGAACTACTGAATTACTACAACCCCCCTATGCCTCTCTAATGCATATAAACTATAATTCACAAATAAACCCATGTGACACGAAATAAAGTACATACTGCATAGTAAATTATAATTGGTCCTATTTTCAAAGTTAATGCATTTTATAATATAAAGGTTTATTAATCAATGTATTCGTTAAGAATAGAAATTTTAGGTGGTTGTAAAAGCCGTTTCAAAAAGTGTTAGTTGAACTGGCAATAGGGAGCCTAGGTCAAATATTCAATGTTCTTTTGTGGTTTAAGATACGACTAAAGATGCGACTTTTTGGAGTTACCTAAAGCTCAATTTCCCACAGACGTTAGAACAAATCAAATATACTCAAACAGAAATTAATATTACAATCTTAATTGAAATGTTAGAGCGGGTCGGATTGTAAATCGGTCAACTCGTCAATTAGAAACAATGAAGTTAAACGAGTGGATCAATTCTTCAAATATACGTGTATCTTAAGGGGGTAGCAGCGTTGTGAACGCCCGCATTATTTTTGAAATTAATAGAAATTGTATTATAGATTAACACAGTTGCGACACGTAAAATAACTCTAATTAATGGAAAGTTTTTATTCGTACAAATTTTTTTTTTATAGCGCCATTAACAATAAAGATAAGTTTATGCATAATATCTCCAAAACTATAATGAATTTTTAGAGTAGCTTTAGGTGAACTAAAAGGGTTCATCATTGTTCAGGTTCTAAGCTACTTAAAATTTGAAATATTTAATTTACTTTAATAATATTAATGAGCATGATTTTGCCATCACCTAATAAAATGCGGCATAACTATCTTCTAACACATAAGAATCGGTTGATTTTTGCTTTAAAACCTGAAGAATGGTTTTCGTTAAGTATTTTATTAATAAAATGTGTATCAACAATTCAATAACGACAAAATTAGGTGAAAACTGTAACATTAATTTATGTCACCAAAGAAATGACAAAGACAAGACTAAGAAAGAGAGACAGGGCATCAAACATTAGCATCAGGTAGACTGGGTTAATCCTTTGTCAAATTCGGTAGCTTTAGGGCAGGTTGAAGTACTCGAACCATAAAAAAATTAACAAAAAGTTCTAATGTTACATTTATTAAAAGCTTCATACAAAAATGTGTTTCTCTTTAAGCGGTAGCAGCGTTTATTAATTTTTAAATTTATAGAAATTGTTTTTAGAGTTGTTTTATTTCTGTACTACTTGTAACAACAGCATATATATAAGTCACACCCCAATAATTCCGTTCAAGCGACGACTGAATCTTTAGTGTGGGGAAGCTTGAGTATCGGCATTGGGTATTCACAATCACAAGAATTTTTAGCAACGATGAATATTCCTAATATTTCTTCAAAAACTTTTCAAAAGCATGAAAAATAATAGGGGAAAAATGGGAAATACAATTATGTAATGAGATGAAGAAGGCAGCCAACAAAGAAAGAGCTTTCGCAATTAGTGAAGGTAATGTGAAAGATGGTGTACCTTTATAACAGTTATTGTGGACGGTGGTTGGGCTAAGAGGTCATATGGTCACGGTTACTCGTCGATGTCAGGAGTTGCTTGCATAATTGGCGAAAAATCACAAAAGCTTCTGTATGTTGGTGTCAAAAACAACTTCTGCTACGCGTGTGCAAGAAATACCAAAGAAAATCATTTGTGTTACCGTAATTATGCTGGATCCAGTACAGCAATGGAGCATGATATTATTATCGAAGGGTTTTCACGTGGTGAAAAGGATTATGGATTACGTTATAAATACATGATAGGAGATGGCGATTCTAGTGTTTTCGCAAAAATATTACAAAATGTTTCTTACGGACGGTCAGTTGAAAAACTTGAATGTGCCAATCATGTGACGAGGGCGTTAACGTCAAATCTACATAAAATTTCTTTAAAAACTATCTTCCCCATAGAATGTCGTAGAATTTTGAAGGCAAAGATTAATACATTTACGATAAATCTCAGAACGGCGATAGCCAGATCGAAAGATGTTTCTCTGTTGAAAACGGATTTGAAAAATCTTTCCTTTCACATTTTTGGTTTCCATGACTATTGTAGAGACGAAGTCTGCCAGAGAAAACACCTCAACGAAGAAAATCTCACTGTTATAATGAAACAATCTAGACTATTTGAAGAGATTGAAAAATGTATGGATAATGTTGTTAGAAAAGCAGATCGTTTAAAGCGGAATGTAACAACTAATTTTGCTGATAGATACATGTCTTTAATTGCAAAGTTTTCCGAGGAAAACGCGTTAATTACACCACAGGAGGTTCCTACCAAAGACGTTGTTTCGGAGCTGGATTGGCTTTTAATTCTGGACCATCTTGGCATCTTTCTTTTGCTTCAAACACTTACCTAAAAAGATTATGTCAAAGACGAGAAAGAATGCGACAAAACAAATATATCAAACGAAAAATATTTCAACAAAAAGCGCATTGCAATGAGAACTTCCGCTGGCACGGACCAAAATTACGGACCTAATGCACAAGAAGCTTTACCTGACTTATCGGATGTAGAAATGGAAACAAAAAGCAACATATTCTGTCGAGTTTGCAAAATCAAGCAGATAATTTGGAAAAAATAGAAAAGGACACTCTCGGACAACACCAGAATTCTTTATGGTATGATATGCGTCGAAACCGAATAACTGCTTCTAATTTTGGAACGATATGCTTTCGGCGAAAGACGACATCTTGTCGTAATTTGCTTAAAAGGCTTCTATATTCTGCGAATTCTACAGAAATCACAAATTTACCACCTTCCTTGAATACGGAAGAATTTATGAAAAAAAGCAATTGAAATATTTACTGCAAAAACTAATTTGCAGGTGTCGGCTTGTGGTCTCTTCGTGGATAAAGATAATCCGTTTCTAGGTGCGTCACCGGATGGACTGATTGGAGATGACGATATAGTCGAAGTGAAATGCTTATTTTCAATTAGAAACAATAACATAAGGGAAAGTGCAAAAGTAAACAAAAATTGTGCGTTCAAATTAATAATAGTGGAAACGGTTGTTTGGAACTAAAAAAAAAACATCACTATTACTTCCAAATTCAAGGACAATTAAATATTTCAAAAAGGAAGAAGTGTTATCTTATTCTGTATACCGACAAAGATTGTGAAATATTAGAAATTAATAGGGAGGTCGAATTTTGGTCTAACACCATGTTGCCAAAATTAAAAAATTTTTATTTAAATTGTGTTTTGCCGGAATTGGCGGATCCGCGAATTCCTCGAGGACTTGTCGCCCGCGATTCCGCTTCGACAATCGAAGCGAGATTGCTGCTGCCAAATCGCAATAAACAAAAATAAAATATTTTTGTGTTATTTTTCATAAACTTTGTGTTTATTTTGTATTATTTATTAAATATATGTTTTCTAAAAAATAACTTGATCTTTTTCATTACCTAGCCGCCACTAATCCGTTTTAATCCAGAACTGTGTATTTACAAAAGGACTTTCCTGTCGGAATAATAAGTACGTTGTCGGTACTTATAACAAGTAATTAGCTCCGGGCGGTAGAAACTGTAACCAATCAACCGAAGTCTTTTGTTTACCTTTAGGTTGAATATTAAATAAAATTGAAATATACGAGATTCTTTCAAATGTGTATCTAACATTAATTTGTTTAAAATAATACTGTAAAACTTGGTAAATCAATAATGCTCAATAGTCAATACTTTCTCATTTAGATTATATTATTTTATTTATAGATATAGATATGGATACCAATTATTATTAATTACATAAATTTGATTTAATTTTTTATATAAATTACGTTATTACCAAAATATTATGTCAATAATAATTTCTGCTTATAATTTATTATTATGGGTCACGGTCATGCTGCGTCGGGCTTCAGCAGGTATTTACCGAAATCGTAGTATCCGTTTGAAACTTATGAATGACGAAAGTAGACTTTTAGAAATGTTCATTTGAAATAGAGGAGTATTGTGTGTGGCCTAAATATTTTGTTACGAATTTTCTATGTGGTGCTACCACCTTAACTTTGCAAATTGTTATTTATATTTAATTCCAAATCTCCTTGCCATTTTGAACATGAAAAATGCTCTAATATTTATGGACACGTTACCAAGTGATTCAGATCTTCGATCTTACATCACTTGGTTAGTAAATGTATTAGAATTAGTGGTGGTTCTTAAAGATACTTAAGCAAAACTTGCTTATATCGTTTTAGAATAAAAAAAACAACTGAGTATTTATTTCTAAACGTAATAAATACATAACTTAAAATGGAAAAAAATTAAGATGCAGATGATACAACATATATCACAGATCTTCCTAACTCGTACACCCCGTCTTTTGAGACAACACTGACTTGACCATTGCCGTTCAACTTAAAGGAACTGTTGATTGGTATCATTATTTTATCGGCGAAAGGATTGTTGAATGGAACCAGTTTTCGATCGCCCATCACCGGATCTTCATACCTCCACAGCTGAATCCCATTAGTATCTGTAAAACAGGGAAACAATTATTAGTATTTCACAATATTCTACGCACCTTTTAGGCTTCGACTCTCTTTTACTAGCCGTTCAACGACTCGTAAGTAAGTATCGCCGTCGCTGATTTTAATATTGTGTGAAAAGAGACCCGAGTGTGGAATTGGGTTTATAAAGTCTACAGCGATTCCAGATTTAGTGCTATAGTAAACTTGAGGTTGTCTGGACAGCAATCAACAGTACGTTCGGTGCACCTTCTTCGTCCGTATAACGGATGTGTACTTCCTCAAGCTATAACATCAAATATTAAGTTGACGGTTGGCAAGTGTTAAAGTGTACCCACATCTAAAGTGTTAGTCAAATAAATACTATTTTCTTTAAGTACTTCAATTTCATCGAATACGAGAGTTTGAGCTAAAGCTCGAGGTCCTAACTTCTCTAATTTCTCTCTAGTAGTTTGCACAAATGGCATAACTCTCTTCATATACTTTTGCAATTCGGATTTCTTCGCCAATTCGGACGATAATTCTTTATTTTCTGGTAACTTTCCGTCTTTCTAAAATGCAAGTGATTAATTAATATAAAAATAGGATTTAAATTGGGGTTACATCGAAGAAATTCTTCATTACGGTTAGTACGCAACTTTGCCATGGGGGAAAAGTCTTCGCAACCCAAATAGTAGCTGTATTTGGTTTTTCCACGACCGGTGGATTCGGATTATTTTTCGTAGCCTTTACACCTTGCAAATAATTCTTTAAATACACTCGGAAGGTATGGGCTGCTTCCATTAAATAATCCGAAGATTTGATTTTACTTCATCTATTACACCAACTTGAGGCCAAGCTGACTTAACAATAGATTCTTTCTATAAAAAAAAATAATAATTGAGTTAGTGACTTAGTAAACTAAATACTTTTCCCAAAAGCTTCCAGACGTGTTCACACACGTGAGGACAAATAGGTGAAAGAAGTAGCGCTTGAACTTCTATAAAGCGTAGTATGAGGTCGGTGTGCATACCGTTCATCGATGTTAATTCACGATACTTATCTCGAACAGCTTGCAGCTCAAAGAAGCCGCATCGTAAAGCTTCTTTGAACAACATTCTGTGATAAAATTCATCAGTTTCTTTAATCTTTAAATTGATTTCGCTTTCGAAAACTCGATCGTGGAAAGTATTCGCAGGCCCCGACCTTAAGGAAGATATTGTGGATAGGACCTCTTTAACCCATTCGATAAAAGTGTAAAGCCGTAGGATACCCGCATCGGCCGTACTTTCAACGAAATTAGCGTCTTCAATTGTATCGCCTGAATCAGCCAAACATAAGCGCATCCCATCGGCACTGAATTTTTGAGAGGCTTCGTACAAAGTCAAAAAGTTTCCTTCGGATTTTGACATTTTCGATGAGTTAAGTAACAAATGTCCGTTAGCTCTTATAGCACGCGGCCATTTTGTTGTATCATCAGGCCATATCGCGCAATGGTTATAAATGAAATATGTTAAGTGGTTTTGAATGAGATCTTTCAGATACTCGTAAATCGAGAGGATACCAAAATTCAAATTCGCGCTTCATTAAATCCAACGATTCTTTCTTAATACCCGACTTGGCGGGGAACGGGGCATTCTTCAGAAATACATAGTCCCAAACTTCATTAGTCATTTGTTCGGGTTTGATGCCCAACGCGTTTGGTTTATCACCTTTAAACGAGTTTCCTTGGATTAAATGAGCCACTGTATAGTAAGCCATGTAAATGGTTGAATCGGACAAAGATTCAATCAGCCATTGCTCATCCCACGGAAGTTTAGTACCTAAACCGTATTTTCTTGAGCAGGCGTATTCGTGTAACCATTCAAGGCATGCTTCGAAATTTTTTCGAACTTCGTCCGAAAAAGTATTGATAGACTTTAATGACGATTCGGCCTGTTTCGTCCATTCGCTATCGCCATAATCCAGATACCACTGATCACAAAGCGCAACAACACATTCATCCCCAGATCTGGAAATAATAGTCTCTCTGGCTCGTAATAAGTTAAAGCTTCGTTTTTGTTCAATAACTGCTTTTGGAGCGATTTCTTCACGTCTTGAATTTTCTTACCTTTATATTCACCCACTAGCATTACCTAAAAGTTTCAGATAGTAAATGAACATTAAAAAATGCAGTTTTAGGACCAACCCCGTCGTAGAATCCTTTCAGGTACACCATTTCTTTGGCTTCTAACAGCTTGTCCTTATCATTTTGGCTTTGTATTTTTAGTTTATTGTAAGCAGTGACAGCGGATAGATTTCCAAATTCGGGCACGTCGATTATAGGTAACGGTTCGTAAGGCAACACCTGTACATAATACACTCGCTGTAATGAACTATTTGAAATGATTTTGTTTTACCATTTCATCCTTGATGCCGTACTTTTCTCTGAACGGTTGTTTCTTCTTCAAATCGACCAAGGCAGCGTAGTCGTCGGGAGAATCGGACGGCACGCTCGTGACGACTCCTGTGCCTTTATCTTCTTTTATCGTCAACATTGGTAAAGCGTAAATTTTTTCGTATTTCGTCATTGGAGCAGTTAATGCTAAGCCTAATAAATCCTGCAAATACAATGAGAGATGCTTTTAAGTTATTGAGATATAATGACATTATAATCGTCAAAATTTTTTTTAAGATTCAGCAGTACTCTCAATTTTCCAGGCAAGATTTTTGGGGGAAGGTCTAATCAGACGCGAAAAATGTGCTGAATTCAAATCAAAAAGGTTTTTTAAAATCCAGAATCATTACATAGCGTTGCATGATATTTTGCTGGAGAACTTTTACGGTTTTTCTCAAATTTAATTGAAACTTTTATTTGTTATGAATTTTTAATAGTAAAAAGTAAACAAGTGTTTACAATCAATTTGATAAAAAGTAACTAATGGAGGTGAAGAGTTACTCAAAGGTGCGGATTGAGTGGCAACACTAGTCAAAGCCCAGTCTTCCCCTTGTTTATTGTGTAAAAAGGATGGAGATAATAGTCAAGATTGTGTTGTTGCCATTTCGTTTACATTTGAAAAGAAAAATAAATTAGCAAGTAATGCTGGAAGAATGGTAATAAAACCATGACTATGAAGGAAATAAAAAATAATATATAAAGACTAGTGCCGCTGTTTTACTAAATAGTTCTATAGTTGAGGAATATGATCTGACCACTACATTATTTGAAAGGAGATTGGTGGAGCTCACAAACGAGAACAAGATCTGTGGATACCCTTATGGTGTGTGGACCGAAGAATTATATGATGAAAACATTTTCATAAATGATATGGGTGGAACTAAATGGGAAATTCAAGTGTTGATAGGAAGTGACCTGTGGGCCAATCTGAGGACTAGTAGAATGGTGAAGCTGAGGTGTGGGCTCTATCTATGGATGGACCATCAGTGGAAAAATGATATAAAATGTGGAACCAATGGGAACCAGTGTCATAACATTGATAAGCCTCTGACAAATTTGTGGCACCTTGATCCATTGGGTATAAAAGA
The DNA here is from genome assembly GCA_030710515.1 of Abscondita cerata. Taxonomy (NCBI): domain Eukaryota; kingdom Metazoa; phylum Arthropoda; class Insecta; order Coleoptera; family Lampyridae; genus Abscondita; species Abscondita cerata. Next base: position 60,652 of record JALBCR010000822.1, read on the forward strand.
TCCCATTGAAAAGAAAAGTAGTTGGAAACACAAACAAGCCGTGTTAAGAAGGTTAAAAAAGAAAGATCGAAACGGGACATACAAGGGAGATACCAGGTTAGGTTGCAATCCGGTCTTACCTGACAACAAGACGTGCGCTTTAAAAAGATACGAAACCACGATTAAGAAATTAAACACAGAAGGTCGGTGTGACGCATACAATGCGATGTCTTGGGAATGGCTTCAGGAGGGTATAATCGAGTTGCATGAAGATGAAGATAAGTTGGAACATTTTTTACTTCATCGACCTGTGTTCAAAACTAGTAGTACTACGACTCCCGTAAAACCGGTCTTCAATGCATCTGCACATGAAAGATAAGCTATACGCTCCAACAATGCTCCTACCAATTCTTTTGGACCACCTGAAAAATGAATAGCCCATTTGTGAACCGGTACTATTTTCGAACGTTTTAAAACAGGTCCTAACCTGTTAGAGTTAGTTAGTACATTCAATACTAAGATTTCGCAAACAAAAAATATGAGTCATATCAGACATCAAAAAGGCTTTCCTGATGGACGGGATAGATCTTATAAAAAATTTGTATTGTGGAATGACCATCGCTGGAGACATGTTCCAGAGAACCTGAATCCAGCTGATCTCCCTTCGAAAGGATCTGCTCTCAAAGAATTGTCCTAGTCAAGGTGGTGGGAGGGCCCTGCATAGCTGAGAAGAAATCAAAGTATTCAAGCGAAAAAATTGAAATTTTCGTGTAATGTAAAAAAATTTAAGGTCCAAGCCTGGGTAATAAAATTTCTGAATAATTTGAGAAAGAAACCCCAAGATGAGATTCTAAAAGAGGAGAAAAATTTGCAAATATCAATTTATTCTGATGTATCGAATATAAGAGGTGAAGACCAGCTGATTCGGTTAAGACGAAACTGACCTATCGTGATGATTTTGAATCCTTCAAATACCGGGCAGCCATCCTCTCGTGAAACAGCCGATTGAGTTCTAGAATAAAGCTATGTGCCACGCCGGTTCTCAATCAGTGCTGTGCAAATTGCGTGAACATTATTGGGTCACACAAAGAAGAAGATCAGTTAGTGCCATCATTAACAAATGTATAGAGTGCAGAAGATTCTCTGCAAAGAAAATAAGTTGTGCCCCAGTCCTGTTCCCTCCTGACCGGGTTCAAACCATTTATGCCTTCCAAACAACAAATAGATTAAGCCAGCCTTATAATTCTTACAGGAGGAAAGAAAACTTGGATCCTGACTTATACTTGTGCAGTGTAACATGCAGTCTATTTAGACTTAGTAGACTCTCTATCTACAGAAGAGTTGCTAATGTCACTAAATAGATTCACCTGTACTATTGGACGACCTTTTATTATATTTAGCGACAACGGACCAACAAAATTTGTGGGAGCTAACTCACTCATGAAAAATGAAGTCAAAGAGAATGCTGGGGACAGCCAAGTTGACTACAACGACTTTATCATTTAGAAGTAAGAGAAGAAAACGTAGCAATCTCGGAGAGTTTTAACATTAAACCTCCTGTGCTCATGAGTAAGGCTGGCAGAACACTCAAGGTACTAAAATATTCAATGTGGAAGAATGTAGAGTTTTTGGGTAAATTTTCATTTTTAAATAAGTTTTTGTAAGCTGCCGACCGAGGGCAGCATTGTACAGACGAGGTGTGACTCGAAGGGTGAAACTTATGGCGTAGCGAACAAGTTCGTAATAACTATGAACGGTTTTTGTTTACTTTATATAAAAAAATTACGATCATTTTTTGTAAGAATAGAGTGTGACTGATTTTGGTAAATTTGTGTTTAATTAACAATGGCCCTGTAGGAAAACTAGGTTGGAAATAACCAAAGAAAATAACAAAAAATAATACAATAAAAGGTTTTCCATCGTCTTTTTGCATTGTGGTTTATTTTGGATGAACAAACTGTATAGAAGCCTGAAAACTCATGAGCCAACAAAAAAGAGTGATACTGCTACTCAAATCCTAATACCTATGGACTATTATTATCAGGAACGCATAAATGCACTTCGTAATTGCATCCTTCTATTCTTGACACTGGACCCGGAAAAGATTCGGAATGCAATCACTGCATTCTAACACTCGCTCTAAGAGAGTATGTCGTCCCACAATTGCAGCGTCTAATTGGTCACTGATGAATAAACATGATGCCACCAAAGAAGGTACTTTAGGTAATTACTTTCTGATGTACGAAATAACGTCCGATCATTGTATCAATAAGACATAGATATGTGTAAAATAAAGAGAGAAGATTTAATAATTGCGTTATGAATTGACTTCAATTTCATTTAAGGTGACGTTCAGTCAAATGTCGGTCGCTTTTAACCAGTAACTAAATAGTAAATACTCAAATTGATACCGAAGTTTTTAATATTGATTCATATGCACATACTTATGACGCGGAGATCTCCTTTCCTGACAGGAAGTTTATGAATCTGCTTTGGAATAAGTGACGACATCGAATTAGAGTGCATTAACTGATTCTTTGTTTCTTGCAGCATCGTAAGCTCCTAATGCATTCAAGTTTTGGCTGCAGCAAATTATTTGTAGAATGATGAACCTGTTCCTGATACTTGTACCCAAAGTTGAATGAAAAAAAAATCGGACGGAGTTGATACAGTTAGAAAGTATCGGCATTTATTCAAATACACGGCACACTCTCTCATTGGTTTGACATCACAACCTTTATCGTGAATATAGCGTGAGGTACTGTATTGCGATTTTCTTTAAATTTATGTTTAGTTTCGGAATTTGCCACTAAGAAACAATCAAAATAACATTTTTAAAAAACCGAAACTGCGCATGCGTCGATAAAGGTACTGGCGTCATCGCTTCGTCAAATTCATAGATTTTATTTTGCACAAAACATCTTTTGAAGAATTTGATTATTATTACATGATTCTATAACAAAATACCATATGTTTTCGTTATAATTAAAAATAGTGAACATACAGGGTGCGGTATTAGTGCGTCTAAGTACAATATATCGGTTATTAACGAAGATACCAAAAAAAGTTGTTAACAAAATTATAGGCCGCTTCAAATTTTAAATTTATTATTTTTGTATTTACAGGGTGTTACATATTACCAGGATAAACCAAACATACTTTTTTTAAATAGGACGCCCTATATATTATTTCTTTAGATTAAGCTCATATCCGCCGTACTTTCAATATATAGTTTCATTACGTTATACAAGATATTTCAAAAGTTATAGTCCATTGTATACGAAAATCATGCTCATTTCAACCTCCTGTATATCCTAAACAAAAAAACCTAATTAATTCTTTTTTTAAGCATAACTTTTTGACATTGATGCAGTGTTAAGAGAAAGTGCTATTTCTTTATTATTGCACCAATAAAATATAGAGCGAGCCATAACGCGAGCACATGATTTTGTCAATTTTTTCAAATGAATCACCCTGTATTTTATTCTAAAAGTGAAAATACACTTTATGTTCTTTCATTTCTAATTGGTACTCCCTATAGCTAAAATTGTTAATTTCTTAGATATTTTCAATTCAATAACAGGATTTTTTTTTTGAATTTCTATAATATCAAGTTAGCAGTGAACAAATGACAGTATATTATTTAGTGATTATTAGTAGACTGTCATTTCACAAACTTCTTTGAAATCGTGTAGTGTTTATTAATTGTAACTACTTAAATATTAAGTAATGCCAACAGATAACTGTAACGACGATTGAATGTTAAATGAAAATCGTTATCCAAGCGATAACTTAGAATGCATAACACACTCGTGCCGATAAAGCCAAGTATTGCTGTACAGCAGCATACACGCACGAAAGAACACCTGATGCGCATTTCGCTCTTATTATGAGCTCATCAGAGGAGTATATAAGTATACACTTAAGAGTGCGGTATACAACTGTACAAGGAGGTGGTTGGTCATTTAAACTCTCGTGAAATGCATGTCTTACAACATCTCGTACGCGTTCTTTATACACGAGATGTATATTGTTCGAAATAAATTATCCTGTTGAGTAATTAACAGACATGATATGAGTACTGGGAGAATGTATGAAAAATTATGTATTAGCACAAAGAATTTACAAAGAGAAATATCCCGCACGAAGACAACCCGAGAAAATAACGTTGGAAAGGTTACTAGATCGTTTTAATCGTACGGGTTCAGTAGTTTATGAAAAAAAGGAAAGGACAAAACCTGTACTTAACGGAGAAAATAAATTAAACGTGATGCTTGAAGTTACCCATAATCCACATGTGAGTACAGGTGAAATCTTGCGTTATCATGTTATTAGTGAGAGGTCTGTCCGAAGAATACTGCGTCAAAATAAGATGCATCCATGCCATATCCAGTTTTATCAAGAGTTACTTGAAGATGACTATCCTAGAAGGGTTGCAATTTGCGAATGGAGTCAACAACAAATTGATAAACAGGCAGATTTCTTTGATTGTGTCCTCTTTGGAGACGTCAAACTAGGTCGTCTTTGAATGTTTGGGGTGGTATAGTTGGAGACCACGTAATCGGGCCACATTTTTTGATGGAATCGTGAATGATCAGATTTATTTGGACTTTTTAGAAAATCATTTACTATTACTGTTAGAAAACATGCTCCTTAAGAATGTGGTTATTACACGATGCAGCTCCGGTACCCTACACTAGATTAATTTGTAATTATCTTAATACCCATTTTGGTGGGAAGAGGAGGACCCATTGCATGGCCAGCTCGTTCACCAGAGTTAACTAAAATTGATTTCTTTATGTGGGGTTATGTGAAAAACCGTGTGTTTGATACACCTCCAACCACACCAAATAATATGAAGAACACAATACGAGAAGTATTCCAAAGTATTAATGTTGAAATGTCAATCGAGAATATGGAGATCAATTGCAATATTGCTTGATGTTTTTGGTGGACCTTTTCAACATTTATAACTTATTATAAAATGACTTCATAGAATTTTGTCTTAATAACCAATAATTTTTAAGTTTTTATAATAATAAGTTCATGTTTTTTCAAATAGCATAATACATTTTTTTTTAATATTTTGGATAGTACCTTTTATTCTCTTTACAACCATATAAAAATATGGGTCCTACATAAGAAATTTTGTTAGAAAAATACGGCTAATAGATGAAGGTAGGTTTGCCATGGAAATAACTGATTTTGTCATTTTTATCTAGGAGCCTATAAAAACAATGCGTAAAGTTAAAATTTCCCTAATTTTTTAGTATTCCTTTTATCATAATAAATATGAATTATACCAATTCCGAAAAGTGCGACATGATGCTAATGTGATTATTATTATTTTTGTGATTGTTATAATAAAAATTTTTAAAAAAATAAAAAAATTAAAAATAAAGGAAATACAAGCCTGTGGAGTGATCTCTGGGACACCCTGTATATTCCATTGGTGCAATAATAAAGAAATAGCACTTTCTCGTAACACTGTATCAATGTCAAAAAGTTATGCTTAAAAAAGAATTATAATTAGGTTGTTTTGTCAAGGATATACAGAAGGTTGAAATGAGCATGATTTTCGTATACAATTGACTATAACTTTTGAAATATCCTGTATAACGTAATAAAACCCTATATTGAAAGTACGGCGGTAATGAGCTTAATCTAAATTTGAAATAATATATAGGATGTTCCATTTAAAAAAAAAGTATGTTTGGTTCACCCTAGCAATATGTAACACCCTGTAAATACAAAAATAATTTTAAAATGTGAAGTTTAAAGCGTCCTATAATTTTTCTTAATAACTTTTTTTTGATATCTCCTTTAATAACCAATATATCGTACTTCGACGCACTAATGCCGCACCCTGTTGATTGCTAACTGTGTTACTAACCACAAACCACTTTTGCTAACAAGGGACATTTTAATATTAATTTTGCCTAGCATTGACTGGAGTTCCGCCTAAAAATGTATAAATCAACATTAAAATCTCTGCTAAAATTTTCGCGAATGAACGACCGAATTATACAGAGTGTTCCTAAAAGATATTTACAAAACTCTACCACGTATTTTCAGACTAAAATAAGTCGATTTAATAAAACTTAGCTTAGTAAAAATTTGTTTAGTTTCGGTGCAATACGGTCCTGAAGTTGCAATTATGAAATCGTTTTTTTGATATAAATGTTGAACCGCTTCCTAAATTTTCCTAAAATTTTGGAATGTTTTTACACTTCTATAGGCCAGAAAATGTTGCATTAAAATTCTGACAAAAATTGGCTGAGAAATTGGGTATGTAATAATTAAACATTTGAAATATCTACGCCAATAGATAAAAGGTTTATTTATCAAATGTGGATTAACTACTAATAGATAGCATTATTGATGAAATTTTTTGTTTTTCAAAATCTGAAATGGCTCAAACAAATTTGACAAATTTTTGTAAGCTTACACACTTTTATGGGCCAGAAAAAGTCATATCAAAATTGTGTCAAAATCAATCCATGAACAGAGAACCATTTTTTTAGTAATAAAACATTTTAAACAACTACGACAATGAATAAAATTTTATTAAATGTTGATTTTCAAACGATGCTTAAAATGTTCAACATTTGCAGTAATACCAAGATTTATATAACGAAGTGAAATTAAAATTAACTCTTTTCCTGATCACCTCTAAGATTATTTGTTGCGTCTTGAATATGTTGCCATAATACTTCTTCATTATTTAGGGGTGTCTTGTAAACAATCGATTTCAGATCTGCACAAAAAAAAATTCAGAGGATTCAAATTTGGGGAAGGAGGGGGCCAGCGCACAGGGGGTGATTTCATAATTGCAACTTCAGAACCATATTCAACCGAAACTAAGCAAATTTTCACTAATCAACTTATTTTATCTGAAAAATACATGGTAGTTTTATAAAGACCTTTTAGGGACACCCTGTATAAGAAAAACATCTCAAATAAGTGAATGTATATCAAAAATTAATAACAATAAATCAGTTTTACCTGCCCAATCAGTTCTATGACCACGTTAACTTCTCCTTCAACTTTAGTAAATCGTTGATAAGACATGTTCCTTGCGGATCTACTCGTGCATATTAAGATTTCATTGGAAGTGTTTTCAAAAGCAACGTATTTCATATCAGGCCTGACCCAGCAATTAGTTTGGCCATACATAGTCTCTGGTCTCAAAGTAGCGGCAACTAAATATATTGGTTTCTTTCCAAAGGGGCTAAGTATGACAAATTTAAAATTTAGTTCGGTAATAACACAAACATTTACCTAAACTTGGAAGGGTAAGGTTCATTTACTTTCATTTTAATTAAGGTGTATTCTTGTGACCCTACTCCTTCTCCCGATGATCTGTCGTGGTCCATACAAGGCTGACCGTCTTTAGGAGAATAGATGGTATACCTTTTACCAAAGTGTACCTTATTCCTAGCCTTCAGGTGAAGGAATTGCCACCTTACAAATGAGTCAAAGAAGGGATTCGCATCAGTGGTGATAAATGTGCGTCGCCAATCAACCTAAAATACTCAGTTATAATACAGCTAATGTAAATAATACCATAAAACACTAACATGAATACCAATCTTGTTGAGGTCTTGCACTGTAAGTGGAGGAAAATAATCCAACCAGTAATTGGCATCAGCAAACTTAGGTATCTCCTCATCAGTCATTCCTAAGCTTCGCATAATTTGCCACTGATATTTGGTATTTCCAGCTTTGGCAACTGCTTTACTCTATCCAATTAAAATCTAAATAAATTCAAACAAGGTAAGTGTACGAGTACATACCTTCTTTCCTTTAGATTTATCTTTAGGAACAATATCCTCTTTTTCGACAACTTCAATAACATTCTCCTGTGGAAATTGAGGTGGGCATCCAAAATCTTCAATTTCTCTTTTCAACTTATCTGCGCACGCTTTGATCGGCATACCAGTGCAATGAAAACCGAAAGGAAACAAAGCATACCTCCCTTTAAGACGATGATAACGCACAGCAAATTCGCATTTCGACAATGAAAACGTGTGCCCCAAATGTAAACGACCATTCATGTACGGAAAAGGAAATGTACAAAAGAATTTTTCATCGTTACTTGTCTTAGGTGTTGCCGGAGCATTTATTTCATGAATTTTTTCTTTCTCCCACTGCTTTTGAATTTCCTCTTCAATTTTTAGTAAATACTCCACTTTGAACGTTCCTTTGCGGTCTAGAGCCTTGAAGGGAAAGATTGTAAATTTATGAGAATTGCATCATATTTTCCGAGTTGTGCAAATTGAATGAAAAATTGAGCGTGATGACTTAAAAGACAGTCTACTGATTAAATGAATTCTTACCATTATTGTATACGATTCTGTAATTAACTAATATTTCACTAATGTTTACTTTTAAACTGCTGGTACACCACGTTGTGTAGAACAGATAGAGCTAACCTACAAATCTTATGAATTCAAGGTCGGGATTGTCAAACACCGGCAGCGTTGTCAGACTTTATACAAGTGGTTCCCACAAAATAAAAAATAAATTAAAAATTTGGGTATAACATTAATTAGTAGGATGAATTTATTAAAGTAATCATTTCAATTTTTAATTTTTCTTTCAAACACTTTTGATTTTGAAATTTATTATTGCCACAGTGAAAATTGGATATTATGTTGCATACTACTAGGGGTTACACTTTACATTATTGTAAGAATATACTGGTAAGGTTGCCTATTAACAGGCGTTAAATGTCTTTTGTTGTATGAAAAATGAGTCCAAGATACACATTGTGTTGCCATCTATTGCAATAAAATTAAGAACAAGACCCTCACTTTGTAATGCCTGGGAACAGGCGTAAAAATCTATCATTAGAAGAAAGCTAGAAGTTTGTGTGAACCAGTTTATTTATTGTTTGCCTCGATTTCTTCAAATTAAAATTATAAACATTATTTAAACATTTTCTTTAAGTGGATGACTCAATAAGTCAAAGAAGTGATAAAAAAAAGAATTGTAGATTAATACACAATATGCCCATAATTCTTCGAAGATATTAACTGATATTGATGATCTTTCTTTTATTTTTTAATTGAAGTCTTAGGAACCCAAGTACGCTTGAATTAATTATTTTTAAAACAATTCTACTGATGTACAAGGTGTTATTTGACATAGTGTTTTTTTAATGAAAATTAAAAACACCCTATACAGTAAACTAATTACAGAATTAATTTCGAACGATAGCACGAGACGACACTAGATCGCAACACTTATTGGTCGTATATGATGTGCCCTCGTGTGGATAATAGTCGACAGCGCGCATTTATACAATAACGAACTTACACTCGAGTTCTATCACTCCTGAAGAATCCCAAAAAGACAAAACAGCTGTAGAGTGATTGTCGGTGTTTGTTTGTTATTGTACAATCTCTTGCAAACTTACAGCAGGCAATTCGAGATTGTTCTTTATGTCAACACTTAGTTGGTTATAATAATCAAAGAACCAACTTATGTAACTTCTTGTACATCGACAAAGTACTGATTAATTCTGTAACTACCAATAAAAACTGCAAAATAGTGCCAATCTTTAACAATATTTTGTTTTTAGTAACCATTTTATCTTTAAGAACAAAAAAGTTACAAAGGTTTTAGCCACTTAATTTTTTAAATTACAAAAAATACTCGGTTAACATTATTTTTATAAAATAATTTCATAAACTAGAAAAAAACATAAAAACAGGTACTGTTTAGTAACGGATGTGTTACAACGTCGTGCCATACTCAAAATTAGCGTTTAGATTTTTTGTTGCCAAATAAGTGAAAGCAATTCGTCTAGTTGATTTGAATTTGTAAGTTGGGGTCTTATTTCTCCAAGTCGTCTACCCTTCTTGGTAAACCATAATTATTCGATGGGATTGAGATTACGAGCTACGTGGTACGAGAATCTAAACTTTTTGTATTTTAAGAACGTAGAGTGACTGAAACATTTGTAACTTTCATGTTCTTAAAGATAAAAGGGTGATTAAAAAATATTGCTTAAAGGTTGGCACTATTTTGCAACCTCGATTGCAAGTTACTGAATCAATCAGTTCACTCTACATTGTTTTGAATTTGTGTAAAAAAAACACTACATTAAACAACACCCTGTAAAGCAGTAGAATTGTTTTAGAAATTAATATAAGCCTACTTGAATTAAAAATAAAAAAACCATCATCAAGACATTGAAATTTGACTATATTTATTTATTCTCTAATTTTGACTAAAAGATGCAAGTTTGTGAAGTAAGGCTTTTATGCACGAGTTGAGGAACGCATGCAGTTTCACTTTTTTAAATTTCCAATGTTCAATGTTGCATATCGTAATTCACGAAAATCTTCTAATAATGAAAGACCCATTTAAATTAAATTGCACTTTTACAGAAACATACACGTAGGGTTTGAAATAATAGTTGAAGTCGAAGTTGTATACAGATATAATATACAGGATGAGCCAATAAACGAGGTAAGCGGCTGTATCTCAGAAACCACTCATCCTATAGACTTGCTAGAAAATAGAAAATGCTAGAAGTTATTTTTGGGTTTCTAAAATGGAGCCTAGGAAGCGTAATTGCCATCTCATATTTTAAATCCGTTTTCTGAAACATTTTCTTTCATCAACGATAGTTAGAGTAAATGCTGTTTTAAAGCTGAAACAAATTCAAATCTTTTTTTGTAGTGCTTTTTGCTCTATCATTGAAAGAAAAATGGCGAGAAGTGTTCAGACCAAAAAGGCTAACATATTTGAATAAACTTGGTGCCATTAAAAAGGGCTATGAGTGATATAATAACAATTGCTTGCTTTGCCACCAGATGGCGTTTTCTGACATAATCGCAAAGAAAATAATTTTCTGAAAACATATTAAATTCAATGATATGATTTTTTTACGTCATTAGATAGACAAATTTGAGCCCAAGAATCCAGTAAAAACCGCATCTTTATATCTTTATCCTATCCTACAATAATAGATAGAAGAACTTCAAACTCAACAGAAGGTTGAATTTGGAAAAATTCCAACTTTGCAGTTTGTTATTAATGTTTTATTATTTATAATTTGCCAAATGAAACGATAATTTATTATTTAGATTTAGAACCAAAATAATTTTAAATGAACATGATGTTATATAACTCGAATTAAAATTCTTTTTTTAAATGATCACCTCTAAATTTTATTGATTCAGATTCTTGAAAAAAAAAATTACAACTACTACACGTCAAAAGTTTATACTTTGACTATAAATTATTGGAGATATTTTTATTATTTTTGTTGTAATCTAAATAAAAAACCTTTACATACTGTTTTGTTTATGTCCATTTAAATTAGAGTGTAAAGAAATCTCACATTTGTTTTCAAATATTTCCAATACATTTTAGTCAATTCTATAGATTTTTGATACGTAGTTGTGAAGAACCTGGATCTGAAATTTAGTGGTTTCCACACCCTGTACATTTAAAACCTTAGTAAAACCTAAATTTATTTTTTACTTTAAAGTTAAGATATCTTATTATGTTTAGCAACATTTAAAAAAAAAATTTAAACTTTTTTCAGGTTCATTTATAACACAGCGTTAAAGTAGGTGTCATTTTTACTAATAGGTAATTAGCTGTATCTTCTAAAATACCCTGTACAAGACACAAACATGCCATTTTTTGAAAGCTCTTGATGAGATCTTTTCAACCTATGGTGTTAAAAAATATAAGATTATGTTTTAAATCATTTTGCATTTAAGCTTATATTCTTCATCTCATTTACTGGATTACTCCGTTTCACAAGTTTGGGCGAGTCAAGGTTCTACCCATACCTTTTTTCCGGGAAACATCGGACTACCGTGCACTCAATAACTGTATTAAATGTGACACATTTTGAGTACTGTATTTTTTCCAACGAGGTTATCCTCTAATGTTAGAAGTTTGCGCTACCCTGTATAAGAAAATGGTCGAGCGACAGCGAAGTAGTTCAGTTATCCTGAAGAAGTTGTCAGCAGGAACAGCGAAAAGTCGAATGCAACTTTTGACACACGGCAAAGACCGGAAGAAGATATTAGTTATTTATATGATCATTCACATTTGCTAAAAACCTGCTAGTTACTCATTTGAAAAAACAAAGTAAGGTTATGTTGGTCATACTTCTAGACGGATTGTACAACTAAAAATTATTTTAAAAGATAGTTCGTCAGAAACCATAGTAATTATATCGAATGCATTTTCCTCGTAATCTTTCAAATAAAGTCATAACAGAAGAATACGACACTCTGGCATAATCTGTATGCATAAAAGAATAAAATATTGTAAAAGAACTTAAAATAGGTAAAATTGCAAATTCCAAATTATTATTTGTTTGCTTAAAACAAAACGTAACAATAAGGAAAAAAAGAAAAACAATGCGTTACAGGCAATAGTTGTTTAAATAAAAGTTACAGAAAATATAATTTTCAGCAACTTTAATTCATAACTTCTTTTATTTAATTAATATTCTTAAAATGCTATTAAATGAAGATGACACTATCGCTACTTCTAAGTAATTTCTCACTAAAATCATACGAAAATTGTTTAAACAAAACTTTTATTTGAAAAATAAATGGGTTATGTAGAAGATGAGAAGTGAACAAATTTTCAAGTAAATGTAATTCATAACAGCTTTTGTTGCTAAAACAAATCACACAAAATATTTCTTTAAGCAAACATTTGAAACGTTAATTATAAACTTTATTTGAAAAAATGTGTTTGATTTTTAAGAGTATCTATCTCCAAAAGTGGGCAATTTTCTGGTTCAACCCAATTTGCCAAAAATCTAATAAAATCAAATGAAAAACTTTAATGACGAAGTGCTTCGCAAGATACATTGTAAGAAATTAATTCGTCGAGAAAAGTGAAGCAAGCAGGGTATTAAAATTTTCCGATTTTGGAATCATCACATAAATTCCACTGGGTGAGTTTTTAGTGTCACCTTGTATCACCTTCTTCTATAGCGAGTCGGATGAGATTATTTTTCTTGTTCGGCAGACCAAAGTTGTTGTTTTTAAGTGTTACACCTACTCGTGCACCCATTATACATATTTAATAGTTTACAGTTTTGTTAAAACACTAGGTTAAATCCATTATACATTTATTAACAGGGTGACTATAAGAGGTGTAGTGATTTTTTATTTTTTTTAAGTGAGACACCTCATATGTTTTTCATTATTTGATAGAGCTCCTATAACATATTCCTCAAATTTGTTAAAATGATATATTCTTAAAAGATTCATGCAAATTAAATGTACCTGAAAATCGGTTTTGTGAAAACTCACCCAAATTTACACATAATAAATTAGTTGAAACCAAATTTTGTTGTTGCTACAACTAGAATTTCAATATATTATTAAACATAATAATAAATTTAATTATTATAAGATTTATTTTATCTGTAGCCGAAATTGTTAATGCAATACTAAATAGTGTCAAGCAATATGGTTGTCATTTTAAACAGTTTTTAGAAAAGTATAAATAAGTTAGTTTACAATTTAGTAAATAATTTTTCCTTTATTTTTATGATAGTATATAAAAGTCTTCTACAACGAGAAGAAGCCTTCACTAGAAGTAAAACAACTAGGTCCTTTTTTACTAACGTTTCGCCTACGAGAGGTTGGGTTCATTCAGGGCATAAGAGAAGAATACAACACTTGGGTATATCTTGTATGTATAAAAAAATAAAACATTGGAAAAAATGCTCTAAAGAAGCCTAACCGCACGTAGGCGAAACGTTGGCAAAAAAAAGATCTTGTTGTTTTGGTATACTCCTAGTGAAGACCTCTTCTCGTTGTAGAAGACTTTTATATGTAGTTTACAATAATTACCATTTTTGTTACTATTAGTTAGTAAGCCGGTTTAGAGGCTAAGTCGATTCTCTTTACTTATTCAGCTACATTATGAGATATTATCAGAAATCTGTTTAAGAACTTTATCAAATAATGATATTACGTATTTCTATAACTACAGGATATTCTCTGAATAAAACTTTTTAGCGGTTCCAAATATGTCCCAAAATACTTGAAAATGAAACTTTGGTTCGTCACTATAGTTTATAGAACACTTTGTGTATGTTTATATACTTTCCCTGATATATAGGGTGTCCCAAAATACAGTTTACAGACTGCAACTCCTCAGCCGGTATATTTGCAAGAAAATGTTTCCAATAAAAGTGGCTTGACCTGGTAAAACCTACCAAATATATTTTCATTTGTTCATCACCTTAAAGGTCTTTGCAATGTCAAATTTGTATTTTTTATTCTCCCTTATTTGGAAAATCTGGTGTAATTTTTAGATAATTAAGAATTTAAAGTTTTTGAATGAAACGTTGGGTTGTATTAGTTTATCTGAATACTCAGCAAAGTGGCATAAGCTGATTCAAACGGACAAACTTTTATCATGACACCCATTTTGGATTAATTAATACCTACTCACTCTATTTCGTTTAGAAAAGAAAAAAAAATGAGGTAAACATTTTTGATTGATTGGTTGATGAAGAACTTTATGCTAAATGTCAAACAGTTGTTAATGTTCGTACGAGTAGTTTTCATAATTCCATTGTGGAAAGGGGGCCTAAGAAAGGATGGGTGAACAACGTCTAAGAAGGCGTATTTCCACTGTTAAAGGGCTTATACGCACTAAGTGGAATATATCATGAGGATTGTTACAAAGAAGTCGGATGTCCTCAAGATGAAGTAATTTCAGAATCAACAGAAGAAATTTGCCATTACATTGAAGGTAATGATAATTGCCAATTCTCTATGAACGAGTTGTTAGAACAAATTAAGGGATATGAAAACCGAATTGTTTTTAGTACAAACTGCACCAGACAAACTCTAGTCCCCTTTCGTACTTTTAATGATAAAATTTTAAGTGGCCCATCGTACCCTTTAAGGTGTAAAAATGAACAAACCCAACCTAATAGAATTGTAAGAAACGCTATCGAGATTATTTTGGAAGACATTAAAGATTGAAAGAAGAAATAAGGAAGAAGATGGCAACTATAGCTTATGCACTTATTATTGTTAACCCTCAATTTATCATATCCTCAATTGTCATATCGTCGCTCTGTTCATATACAGAAAATTTAAATGAAAGAACTTGGTAGCTCTACTTTTAATGATAGATTTCAATGCTTTTTTTTTTGACAGTAAACATTTAATCTTTACCTTACCAATAAAGACAGAATTATTCAACACTTTCCATTTTCCATGATCCTAAAGACAAAGTTTTTAATATGTCAGTAGGATTCCTTTCCCTACCACTATGCCAAAATTGGTTTCTTTTCCTTGGTCAAAACGTATGTGGACATTTGGTGTTGCTGTATCGGTATAGCATATTGAGTTTCCGTACTGTGGTTATCTCCTGATTAATATAATATAAGTATCACTATTCCCCAAGTTCAAAACCTCACCCCAAGGAGAAGATGGCACCTGGCGATTGCCATATTAGTGGCTAACAGAGCATTAACGTGGGGCAAATCATACGACGATTTCCTTGCTGGCTTCCGGCCTAAAAGTTAAATTAACATAAATCGTAACTTGTAAATTTTATAACTTAACTTCGTTTCACTCTAATTTTTAAATCAATCAATTTATTTACATTATTATATTACTACTGATATGTGCTAAATGCTGAATATTAATAACATACCTACTATTAACTTTACAGCAACATAATTGAACAACAAGGTTAATAAATTAATTATAAAAAAACATTTTTCCCTAATTTCTCTGTGATTGTTTTTGAAAGAAGGAAGTTCCAAAAACAATTAGGGGTAGTTTTTCAAACTTTTTCGTCTCTTTGTGCAAATAATTATAGAATTGTCGCATCTTCTCTATTACATAGTTACATACCAACAACTTTTTATCATAAGAGATCAAAGTTTTTTCGTGAGAAAGGAATTCGCTCACGAGCGATAGCTAGTGATCAATCTATCGAACGAAAAAATCATATTATTTTCAACGAAATAAAAATAAACTAATGAAAACAATAAAATAATTTTAAAAAATATAAAGTACGTCGAGGCATTTACCGTATGAGATTAATTAAGTAAGTGAAATGACCTAAGTTAATTCGGTAATACAGATTTCTATACATTTTGATGCAACATTTAAAAATAAAAGTGACTTTCATATAAGTAGAGAATACTATACTTTCAGTTCCAAAAATTAATTATTGTATACTTATTGTAGTATTTATTTATTTAGTTTTTCGTATGGTACGATTTAATTAACCAGATTCAATAATAATAATAATAATAATAATAACGGTATTTCAATGTTCAATTTAACATATATACATAGCAGTCTAAATTTTAGATTTTGGGATAAAATATTAACTGAAAGATCAAATGATCATTACCGAGTTTTTGAAAAATGAGCGAAAAAAGTACTTCTTTAACGCCATGTGCTATGTTACACTATCACATTACATAAAAATCAATAAAAGATACATTTTTCGGTTTCCATTTACATTTTTCAAAAACTCGAAAATGATCCAACCTTAAAAATTACAACGCAAATTTAACTAACGGCTGCTTTTACCGACAAATACAAAGAGTACCTTTTGTATGTATAATTGAATGGAGAATAGGTCTGCCTAGTCAAAATGCCATACAATGCGACACAAAAAAATTATGGTTATTAAATTCAGGAACAACACTGTATGTGGCGCCCTCTAGCATTAAACAAAAAATTAAGTTAAGCCGTTGCGGGCCCATATACATATGAACTTTTTATCTTAAAAGTAGTCAAAGATTAGCCCTTAAAGTTTCAACAAGTACTTAATTAACACCTTTTATAATTTCGCTAAATATTTATCTTGAACACATTCTGAAAGAATTTTGCAAGGGTATGAAAATGATTAAGACTAAGTTAACGAAAACTATTGAAAAAACAACTGCAAACACATAGAACACCCTTGTATAGTTACCGCACTTTTGGCGTTTTAATTATATCATAGCTAAAGCAGATGTTAATTTATTGTGTAATAACAGCTGCTTGTCTTAAAATTGCAAGCACTTCAACTATGATGTTAAAAATCAGAAGCGTACGAAACTTAATGAGTTTCTGCCCACTGCATCCAAATTTTTAACAAAGCCAGGTTTTGATTATTTTTATCCATTATCTAACAATTGACATACTTAAATGAGAAATAACGTAAAGAATTTGAAAAAAAATCAACAGTTTTGTTTATTGTTTCAAATATAAAATAAGCCACACATTTTTGGCATGCTAAAATTATTTCACGTTGATAAAAATATAAGCATTTATAAACAGTTGCGATACTTATGTATTCTTCATTAAAATAAACATGTTTTTGATTTCTTCCAGTTGTCTACATATGGCAAACTATATTCGGTGTATTAGATTATTAATATTAAAATATAAATGTCAATTGCCAAAAACAAATTGGTACGGAGATATACGACTCCGACCTATTGGTCCCTGATTTCTGTAAGAAATTCATTTCCTTTAATTTTAATTAAACTTAATGAGAAAATACAGTAAAATCATAGATCATACATAAATACAAAGTTATAGGACGCCTTAATTGTTAATTAATGGATAAGAGGTAAGCAGTGGATGTAACATGTAATGTTTGAGAAAATAGCATTACAGGAAAATTATTTTAGTAACGACAAAAAAAACAACTTAATTTAAATATCAGCTTAAGTTTAAAAACTTTAAAAATCAAACAATAAGTTTTACGACACCTAGTGTTAACTCGTGTTAACAATCAGATACGTGAATGCATTCGCATCAAGCAACTTTGTTCGAATATGATGTACTCTCCAATATGGAATATAGTTGACAGCACGGATTTGTACAATAGTGAACTTACACTCAAGTTCTCTTACTTTTGAAGAGTCCCAAAAGGACGAAACAGCTGTTGGGTGATTTTCGGTGTTTGTTTACTATTGTACAACATCTTACAAAGTTTACAGGCAGGCGATTAAAAATTTTTATTTTTGCTGACTCTTAGTTGGCTATAATTATTGAATAATTTTATTAGGCGTATCTCAAAAATTAATAAGAAAAAGACGTAACTCACAATAAATGGGGCGAATCCAAAAGCCCACGCCAAAAAATTAGTAAGCTTATCTGTTATTTTAAACTGTAAATCGTAAAAGCAGGTTAAAGTTATATTGTTGTCCTCTCTGTTGGCATAAAAGTTTGAGAAAAAGAATTATTTGTTTTGTACTCTGCTATAATTATAATAAACTGTATAAGTTGAATATTAATTTGTTGTGCTGCGTATTGTGTACACACGTTAATAATGAGTGAAACTGGAACATTTCAAGATCATTTTGATCCAAGGAAACTTTTCCATCTTGAATACTTATCGAGTTCAGACACAAGTGAAGACACACCAGATTCTCCTCAGTACACCAAAAAGGGAATCAAAGAAAAAGACGAAAGGACTGAATACCTGTGAAGGAACGGAAATTATTAAAAAAAAGAAGAAAAAAAGACGAAACATCGCTGCAAAAAATCTTGTGAAGGATCCAATTGCAGAAAAAAATGTTGTGCTTAAATTTCTAGAGATAGACGTGAAACTATTAACAGGAAGTTCTGGAACTTATCTAGACAAGTAAGAACAACATTATAAAAAATCATATCAACACTTTTCCTGTCAAGCAAAGAACCACCGACCAGCCGCAATCAGAAGAAGAAATTAGAGTCATCGATATCTGCTGAAAGACGAGACAGGAAACGGACATGAATTGTGCAAAAACGTTTTTTTTTTAACCACTCTTGGTTATGATGCTAAAAATGATAAGGTAGTCAGAAGCATTTTAAAATGTGATGAAATTAACCTAAGAAACTAGTACCTCAAATTGACGATAGTGATATTCGGGAACATATAAACTCTTTTAAACCTACTATTTCACACTATCGACGAGAACATGCGCCTTATCGGCTGTATTTGCCGAGTGATCTAAGTTTTATTGGAATGCATAAGGACTTTATTAATAAAAAACCTAATTTTATATGTTCTTATGAAAAGTATTGTTTAGTTACTGCAAGTATGAATATTTCTATAGTGAAACTGGGACACGAAGAATGTGAGTTATGTGAAATATTCCAAATTTATGACAAAGACCATAACACCAATAACTTTAGAGATAACTGTGAATCATGTAACAAATGGAAGGTTTATATTATAAGTTTTGCGACACCTAGTGTCGACTCGTGTTAGCGATCACGTATGCAAATGGTTCGCATCATTATTTCGTTGGAAGATTTATATTAGCAGAGCCAAATTGTTACGGTTTTATTTTTCAAATGTAGGACGTATGTCGAGAGCCGTCTTAAAACGTGTGTCGCGAGTAATATGTTACGACGAAAGTCGTATTTGGCGCGAAATTTTGCTAATTTTCTATTGGTGGAAAATAAAATCCGACTAAATTTCTTACAACGGACATCTTCTTTTCCTTTCCGTACATGCGGGTGATTTGGCGTACTTCTTGAAATTATTAATGTGTGATTCAAGATTTCCAATTCAAATTGGTTTTTAAGTTTAAATCCGGCTAAAATCACCGTGAGTACACTTTGATGTCTTTTCTTTCCTGGTTGTATTAATTCTAATTGCTACGTATGATTTTAGCACGTTGCGTTGACTTTATGTTCTCGTTGTGTGTTATACTTGGATAACTCTTGAGGGTGCTGGAGTGGCGCATTAAGAACCTTCCCTATCAATTAAAGACTACACCACGGTTTCGCATTAGTTAAGCTGCAGACAACCGGTGGATACCACGTCTAAAATGGTTGGTTATGCTTCATAACTTCATCGAGGGAGACTATCACCTTCCGTTCGTCTTCGCCCACCTTCCCTAAGAGGAATCCTAAGATTATCTAACTTCCTGAACTGTCGATACCGTCCCTAGCAGAAAACCTTCATTCTCGGAACTGCATCCTACCGATTACAGCTAAGTTTTGTTATTTAAGCAACTTATTCAGTGAAAACGCGTTAAGCTCAAGTACATATGACATAGAACGGCTTGATTTCTAATATTTAAGTAAATTTTTATTCGGTGTACGCTCCACAACCGAACGTTTTTTTTAACCAGCTCAATACGGGCTCGGGCGCTTTACTTAGAGCTGAAACAAAAGGCCTTTTGGGTTTGCGGAAAGTACTCACCCCTTTAATCCTAGTTTAAGTTAGTTTAAATCTCCGTGTGTAAGTGATATGTGTACGCAGAGCCTTCTTAGTAGCCAATCCTTAATTAGAATGATAACTTTATCTTGAGTCGTTGCTTGAGTGTAACTAAAGCTTACTCATTAATTGCGAGCCTTATTTATTCTTAAGCGAGGCTTCTGCTAACGCACGTAACTATATACGACAGTCTTTCTATTTCTGTCACATTCTCCTAGTATTTAAAAACATTCATATGACTAAAAATATTTGGTATAATATATATTATACTTTGTAGTAATATCACAAGAGAGTGAGAATTAATTGCAAAATAATTTGACGGAACTTCAAAAAACATGATGTTAACCAATTTCACCTAGTAGTACTTTGTAATTGTAAGAAGATTTTATATATAGCGCGACCCCAACACCTCTGCTACGTCTAGAGACTTGTTCCAAATTATAACCTAGGGTCACTACATTACTGGTACTGCATTGGTAATATCTGTATTTATTTTGACAGGTGATGATAGCAGTTCTACTCATATGAGTCTGATGTTTAGCCCATGTTTTTTCCTTCAAGAAACGAAGAAATTTTAGATGATTCACCTAATTTAAAAGCCGGTTGTCCGAAAAAAAGAAAAACAAGTGCCAAACAAAAATATAAAGATTTAAATGATCCTAAGACAAATTTTATAAATAGTACATTTCAAAAACCGTATTGTTCAAGATTAGTATCGAGTGTTGTCTTCTAGAAGACAAAAGTAGTGAACAAAGAGATTGCAACTGTCAATGACAGAGGCACCTCCTTGTGAACACAAAGAAAATAATAAAAACTGGATGACATTAGTTTCCAACAAAACCTCAAATACACGTGTTAGAAATCACACAGTATTTGATTATTCTTCTGAAGGAGGTCTAAACAAAAATTATGCTGCAGTTTTCATTAAGAATTTATCGCCATATATGTGTTTTCAAACGTTGGTCGCTGACAAAATTATAAATAAAATGGTCAATCAAACCACCCTGTATGATACACAACTCTTTAATGAAGCAGAGGATATCAGCAAGGACCAAGATTGCATAGATAGATTCCCACGGAGCATAGTGAAATGTTGAAATTCATTGGAGTTGTGGCATATATGGAATGGTCTTCATTAGATAAATACTGGAGCACTGATAAGTTCTCTCGCAACAGTATATTTCCAACAATTATGACAAGATTTCGGTTAGCAATGAGAATGTGACATTTCTCTGACAACTCGCATTGTCCAAAACGTGACCGTTTTTACCAAATTCAGCCGTTACTGGATATATTGGTTATAAACTTTTGAGCGGTATATACCCCTGGTCGTACGTTTTGTATAGACTATAGACGAGTCAATTATTCTGTTCCAAGGTCGCTTGCTATTTCAAACAGTATATATTTTTAAAGACTTATAATTATGGGGTGAAATTATTTAACTTATGAAGTAACAATGGCTACACCTGTAACGTGAGAATATATGTTGGCAAAGAAACAAATATGGAAAACGCATCGGTACCAATAAATATAGTTCTCAGTTTGTCGGAAAAGCTATTAAATTCCGCAGACCTATTGTAGATGATAAGTACTACACAAGCTTTGAACTAGCTAATAAGTCGCTTGATCGCAAAAACTCA
The DNA here is from genome assembly GCA_030710515.1 of Abscondita cerata. Lineage (NCBI taxonomy): Eukaryota > Metazoa > Arthropoda > Insecta > Coleoptera > Lampyridae > Abscondita > Abscondita cerata. The sequence continues at coordinate 82,455 of JALBCR010000822.1, forward strand.
TTAGGTATATTAAAAATCTACGAACCAATCGACGCGAAAACTCAAAAGACGTTATCTAAAAATAATTAAAGAAGGGGCAAGTTTTGAACCAAAAAATGAAAGGGGTATTTGCATTCTCAAATGGAAAAAAAAACTGTTTCTATTCAAAGATGGGATGATATTGTAATGAAGCCCAGACCAATTGTTGAATATAATGAAGTAAAATCTTCAATTGATCAGTCAGACCAGATGTTCATCTACAATTCCCCCATTAAAAAATCTTTAAAATGGTATTGAAAATTGGCCATTGAATTTATCCTAGGCACTGCTTTGGTAAATTCGCACATTATGTTCAATCAGCTAACGAATAAAAAATTAAAATATCATAATTTTGTGAGGTCGTAATACAATCTCCGATCTCTTATTTTGAACCAAAGCGGGCTGGATCTAGGTAGACCAGAAAATTTCAAAGTAGAAACAACAAGAAAGAATCAAAATCAAAAAAAGGTAGGTTCATTTGTTAAAGTGAAGAGATATTGTAAGGGTGTTAAGCAAAAACGGAAAAATCACCAAAAATAGAGTGAGAGGAAGGTAGTTACATACTGAGATACACTCATGAAATTTAAAACTTGGACACCACAATTTCTGTAAACAAAAGTTTGCACATTGTGAAGCGGGCTTAAGGGTATCATTTACAATTCTAACAGCAGGTAGTCTCAGCAGGGGTTATCTTATAGAAGGACTGTAGAATGAATCATTACACTAAGCACGTTTTAGAAAATAGGTAATTTACGTTGCTTACTTAATTTTTTCTTTAAAGAATATATTTGAAGGTATCGCTAATTAAACACCATAGCTCGATTAATTATCGAATCAAAATTTTGTTTAGGAAATGTTTACAAAATAAAATTAGAAATAATTTTGATTTAAAAAACGTCTACAAGCAATAACTTTTAAATTAAATCAAAAACTAAACATGGTTATTTGGGTTGACTGATTATTACTTATTTTTAAATAAATCTAACCTACTAATTATTGTAAGTTATTAAAAAAAATCATTAAACTCTCTATTCATAATATTTAGTCCTTACAAAATGTATATTTTATGACGTTTCATTTTTTTCTGTAGTTAATATAAAAGTGAAAATAAAAACTAAGGCAATTCTTATTGTCAACGTATATATTTAGTTTTTGACAAGAATTTATTACATAATTATAATTAAGATACCAAGTTATAGTTTAAAATTAAATGAAAACTTTTTTTTAAATAAAGGTATTACTATATAAATAAATATAAGAAATCAATAATGGGTGTGACCTCCATTATTATTGATACATTCTTGGGGGTTTGACGCTATCAAGGTATCAATATAATTAATATTAATCGTTTCCCATGCGGTATCAATGGCTGCAATTAGTGCATTACGGTTTACTGGTATAAAATTTGGCCCTTGTTGTCTTCGGATAACAGCAAGTATTCGAGCCCAAACATTTTCGATAATGTTAAAATCTGGGCTTTTTGCTGGCCAGGGTAACAGCTCCAAGTTATTTGCTTGTATCCAGTTGCGCACAACCTGCGAAGTATAGGGTCATCATATCCCGATAGTTAATTATCGAATGTTCCAAGAAAATATGTGTAAATAGTAAATGGAATCTACTAACGTAACGTTAAGTCGTTAATTATAGTTACATAACTCTCCTTTCATAAGATATAGTTCATATTAATATGCTTATTGTAAAGCTTCGTACACACCTGAACAACAAACCGAGGAACAAACAGAACAACGAACCGAACGGCAATCGGAACATTAATTTGGACGGTGCTACGTACGAATTTTAGAACAGATTCGCAAGTCCTGATTGTTCCACGAACGGTTTGCGGCGTTCCCGCAACTTGTCGGTTTTTTCTCCGACATCAAAGAAAATGCGCGCGAATGCGTTTGCAGGTTTGGACGAATCTAAACAAAACGGCGAACAAACTTATGCGGGAGAATTAAATTATTTATATTTTGTCCTCCCTTTTGTGGGTTTGTTGTGTTTTAGGTAATATTATGGAGTTGACAGAAGAAAAATGTTTTAAATTAATCAGTGTTTAAGAATGCAAGAAAAAAATGATGTCCCTATTAGCATCATTTGGGCGGAAATTTCCAAAATAAAAAAAAGCGAAGTAAATTATAATTTTTACTCTTCTTTGTGCGTAAAAATTTGGTTGGCACTATCTTCTTGTTTTCCGCAATTTTCTCTTCTCAATAATAAATATATATGAACTGAAAACTACTGAAAATAATTATGGGAACAGCACAAACGTTCCGTTTGTTGTTCGGATTGTGGAAATCATAAAAGATCGTTTGTCGTTCTGTTTGACTTTCGGTTCGTTGTTATGTTTGTTGCTCGGTTTGTTGTTCAGGTGTGTACGAAGCTTTACAACTTAAGCAACAATTTTTGGCGAATAAAGATTAGTTTGTGATGTAATATTAGAAACACAAATTTATATCATATCAAATTTATGACAACTTAAAACCAAGAACGTGTATGTTATTGCTAAGAAATTATTAAGGAAAAGCGCAATTGCAGTGTAAATATTTATAATTAGATATTTTCGAAAGTTTATAAGTCCTCTATTGTAATCTTAATACTTAAAAGAAAATCCTGTCCATTAGCATTATAAGGAAATGGCTTTTACTTTATGAATAAGTTTCAATAACAATAGAATATCCTTGCTTGTTTAATTTACTTCCTTTGAGTCATATTGCTCTAAGGGTTGTTACATTGGTCATTAGAAGTATGTAATAAATAAACAATTACCTACTGTTTGAGAAGGGGTAGTGTGAACCAATAAATAAAGTAAGAAATGTAAATTCCATTTTAGTTTAAAATTTCAAGTGTTGTGAAAATGCCACCTCATCTCGGTGCTGATTTGAAAGCGCGGATTGTTTCGGAATTAGCGGCGGGCCGTAGCGTGCGTGAAATTTCACGTATGTTAGATATACCAAAAAGCACCGTAGGGCATTACCGAGTAAAATGGAATCTTGAACACACTTTGGAAAGAGCCATCGGAAGTGGTAGACCTAAAGTATCTACACGTGCTCAAGATCTCGAGTTGTTTCATTACGTAACAGAACAACCATTTGCTACATACTCGGGGCTATAGCAGATACACATTTTCCCGGATGCCGTATAACTGCACAAAAAGATTAAAGGAGATGGGAATAAAGAAGTATAATGCTGCTGCGAAGAAGTTCTCAGTGACGAAAATATGAGACGTCGTCTGGAATTTGCAAGGCGATATGTGAACGAACCTTTGGAATTTTGGAATCGAGTGATTTTTAGCGACGAAAAACGTTCAATAGCCGCAACGATGGACCACTAAAAGTTTTTAGAATGGAAGGAACTCGTTACTAAAATAATCACATGTGTCCAGGGTCCGAAGTGTTGTTGTGCTATCGAATGTGTGGGTTGTTAGCGCGGGGTTCAGGAGTTTGTTGGGGTCTTGATTCTGCTGCGTATTTAGATATTTTGGAAACTATTATGAAACCTTCAGTCGAAGTGTTTTATCCAGACGAAGATTATATTTTCCAACAAGTAAGTATTCTTATTTCACTATACTTTCTCCCAAAAAATAGTTCGGGATCTGTTGAATTAACATTTTCATAATGTATTTTTGTTGTTAAAGGAAAAGCCCAGATTTTAACATTGTCGAAAATGTTTGGGCTCGAAATACTTGCTGTTATCCGAAGACAACAAGGGCCAAATTTTATACCAGTAAACCGTAATGCACTAATTGCAGCCATTGATACCGCATGGAAACGATTAATATTAATTATATTGATACCTTGATAGCGTCAATGAGCAGACGCCTCCAAGAATGTATCAATAATAATGGAGTCACACCCATTATTGATTTGTTTAGGAAATGTTTACAAAATAAAATTAGATATAATTTTGATTTAAAAAACGTCTACAAGCAATAACTTTTAAATTAAATCAAAAAACTAAACATGGTTATTTGGGTTGACTGATTATTACTTATTTTTAAATAAATCTAACCTACTAATTATTGTAAGTTATTTAAAAAAATCATTAAACTCTCTATTCATAATATTTAGTCCTTACAAAATGTATATTTTATGACGTTTCATTTTTCTGTAGTTAATATAAAAGTGAAAATAAAAACTAAGGCAATTCTTATTGTCAACGTATATATTTAGTTTTTGACAAAAATTTATTACATAATTATAATTAAGATACCAAGTTATAGTTTAAAATTAAATGAAAACTTTTTTTAAATAAAGGTATTACTATATAAATAAATATAAGAAATCAATAATTCAGGGTGTGACCTCCCCCCCCATTATTATTGATTCATACATTCTTGGCATACGGTTTACTGGTAAAAGCCACTGCTCAAGTATTTGAGCCCAAACATTTTCGATAATGTTAAAATCTGGGCTTTTTTGCTGGCCAGGGTAACAGTTCAAGTTATATTTTCTCAAATAAAAAAAAAAAAAAAGTACAATTGTGAAAAAGTAAAAAAGATCCACGAAGTATAAAAAGGGCGTTATTTATAAAAACCATAATTGAAATAAAAAATACTTACTTGTTGGAAAATATAATCTTCGTCTGAATAAAACACTTCGACTGAAGGTTTCATAATAGTTTCCAAAATATCTAAATACGCAGCAGAATCAAGACGTCCATCGATAGCCCAACAAACTCCTGGACCCGCGCGCTAACCCAACCCCACACATTCACAGAAAAATAACCACTTCGTTTTTAGGACATATGTGATTATTTTTCGTAACGAGTTCCTTCCATTCTAAAAACTTTTAGTGGTCCATCGTTGTTCGGGTTTTTCGTCGCTAAAAGTCACTCGATTCAAAATTTCAAGGTTCGTTCACATATCGCCTTGCAAATTCCAGACGACGTCTCATATTTTTTGTCACTGAGAACTTCTTTCGCAGCAGCATTATACTTCTTTATTCCCATCTCCTTTAATCTTTTTGTGCAGTTATACGGCATCGGGAAAATGTGTATCTGCTATAGCCCTGGAGTATGTAGCAAATGGTTGTTCTGTTACGTAATGAAACAACTCGAGATCTTGAGCACGTGTAGATACTTTAGGTCTACCACTTCCGATGGCTCTTTCCAAAGTGTTCAGATTCCATTTTACTCGGTAATGCCCTACGGTGCTTTTGGTATATCTAACATACGTGAAATTTCACGCACGCTACGGCCCGCCGCTAATTCCGAAACAATCCGCGCTTTCAAATCAGCACCGAGATGAGGTGGCATTTTCACAACACTTGAAATTTTAAACTAAAATGGAATTTACATTTCTTACTTTATTTATTGGTTCACACTACCCCTTCTCAAACAGTAGGTAATTGTTTATTTATTACATACTTCTAATGACCAATGTAACAACCCTTAGAGCAATATGACTCAAAGGAAGTAAATTAAACAAGCAAGGATATTCTATTGTTATTGAAACTTATTCATAAAGTAAAAGCCATTTCCTTATAATGCTAATGGACAGGATTTTCTTTTAAGTATTAAGATTACAATAGAGGACTTATAAACTTTCGAAAATATCTAATTATAAATATTTACACTGCAATTGCGCTTTTTCTTAATAATTTCTTAGCAATAACATACACGTTCTTGGTTTTAAGTTGTCATAAATTTGATATGATATAAATTTGTGTTTCTAATATTACATCACAAACTAATCTTTATTCGCCAAAAAATTGTTGCTTAAGTTGTAAAGCTTCGTACACACCTGAACAACAAACCGAGCAACAAACATAACAACGAACCGAAAGTCAAACAGAACGACAAACGATCTTTTATGATTTCCACAATCCGAACAACAAACGGAACGTTTGTGCTGTTCCCATAATTATTTTCAGTAGTTTTCAGTTCATATATATTTATTATTGAAAGAAAATTGCGGAAAACAAGAAGATAGTGCCAACCAAATTTTTACGCACAAAGAAGAGTAAAAATTATAATTTACTTCGCTTTTTTTATTTTGGAAATTTCCCGCCCAAATGATGCTAATAGGGACATCATTTTTTTCTTGCATTCTTAAACACTGATTAATTTAAAACATTTTCTTCTGTCAACTCCATAATATTACCTAAAACACAACAAACCCACAAAAGGGAGGACAAAAAATAAATAATTTAATTCTCCCGCATAAGTTTGTTCGCCGTTTTGTTTAGATTCGTCCAAACCTGCAAACGCATTCGCGCGCATTTTCTTTGATGTCGGAGAAAAAACCGACAAGTTGCGGGAACGCCGCAAACCGTTCGTGGAACAATCAGGACTTGCGAATCTGTTCTAAAATTCGTACGTAGCACCGTCAAATTAATGTTCCGATTGCCGTTCGGTTCGTTGTTCTGTTTGTTCCTCGGTTTGTTGTTCAGGTGTGTACGAAGCTTTACAATAAGCATATTAATATGAACTATATCTTATGAAAGGAGAGTTATGTAACTATAATTAACGACTTAACGTTACGTTAGTAGATTCCATTTACTATTTACACATATTTTCTTGGAACATTCGATAATTAACTATCGGGATATGATGACCCTATACTTCGCAGGTTGTGCGCAACTGGATACAAGCAAATAACTTGGAGCTGTTACCCTGGCCAGCAAAAGCCCAGATTTTAACATTATCGAAAATGTTTGGGCTCGAATACTTGCTGTTATCCGAAGACAACAAGGGCCAAATTTTATACCAGTAAACCGTAATGCACTAATTGCAGCCATTGATACCGCATGGGAAACGATTAATATTAATTATATTGATACCTTGATAGCGTCAATGAGCAGACGCCTCCAAGAATGTATCAATAATAATGGAGGTCACACCCATTATTGATTTCTTATATTTATTTATATAGTAATACCTTTATTTAAAAAAAAGTTTTCATTTAATTTTAAACTATAACTTGGTATCTTAATTATAATTATGTAATAAATTCTTGTCAAAAACTAAATATATACGTTGACAATAAGAATTGCCTTAGTTTTTATTTTCACTTTTTATATTAACTACAGAAAAAATGAAACGTCATAAAATATACATTTTGTAAGGACTAAATATTATGAATAGAGTTTAATGATTTTTTTAATAACTTACAATAATTAGTAGGTTAGATTTATTTAAAAATAAGTAATAATCAGTCAACCCAAATAACCATGTTTAGTTTTTGATTTAATTTAAAAGTTATTGCTTGTAGACGTTTTTAAATCAAAATTATTTCTAATTTTATTTTGTAAACATTTCCTAAACAAAATTTTGATTCGATAATTAATCGAGCTATGGTGTTTAATTAGCGATACCTTCAAATATATTCTTTAAAGAAAAAATTAAGTAAGCAACGTAAATTACCTATTTTCTAAAACGTGCTTAGTGTAATGATTCATTCTACAGTCCTTCTATAAGATAACCCCTGCTGAGACTACCTGCTGTTAGAATTGTAAATGATACCCTTAAGCCCGCTTCACAATGTGCAAACTTTTGTTTACAGAAATTGTGGTGTCCAAGTTTTAAATTTCATGAGTGTAAAAATGTTAAAGTATTAACTAGATGTCGACACACCATTATTACAGTCGCATTATATTAATACGGCAAACTCCTATTTTTTCTAGCACATATAAATAAGAGAAAACAGAACATTGTAACAAAATTATTATAATAAGAGACATACGCAAGCTTAACTGATTTTAACTATATCAGCTTGTATAATTTTATTATTGCATTCGAATACCAAAATTTTAATGTTTTGTCTTGCCCCATAAAAAAGTTTTATAAAAGTTTTTATTATTTGAGTTTGGAGACAATCTGAGACGTATTTGTTAAATTCTAGTTCCCAGAAGAATGTTTCCGTAGTAAAATTTCATAAAATTTTCACCTACATTCTTCGACCACACTTTTACCTCATTTCCTGTTAAACATTAACACATTCTATATATTTATGTATTTCTTTACATTAATTAGTTTCTAAATATATTTACCGGACGTTGCTTAATATTTACGATATCTGCATTAGCAATAAAACAAATAATAACCGCGTATGTAAAATAAAGCATAAAATCCGTATCCGGCTTTGTAAAAAAATCGACGCAATTAGTTGAAGAAGTCAAAACACATAAAACGAATTGATAGCTTTTTAAAAGTTGTAATCTATAAAACCACATCTGCTTAAAAGCGCAACACCTACTAATACTAATTATTATAACCAGGTGGTTTGAGTTAATCGGAACTTTAAGGCGGTTTGGCTAAAGCAATCACAGTCAGACAGCAACTCTTCAGCTGCAAGAACCCTTACCGCACGAATATTATTAGGATGATCATGCTGACCAATAGTCGAAAATTTAGCTATTACTAAGGCAGCTGGAGTTCAAAAAGTTAAAAAATTATGATCTTAAACCCCACCTACATGCATCCAGGTGTATGCGGGTGAAGAACACAAAAAGTCATAGATAATATAATAATGATTACCAGTCAATTGGCGAACGCACGAGCCAAAACTTAGTTTGAAAACAAATCGGTGGTTAAAAATGCTTGATTATGTGTTCGATCAGTAATTCGAAAATCGTGTCTTCTTGCATGTTTACTACCTTTCATATACTAAATAAAGATGCGTACAATGGTTGGATGTCACAAGAGTCCGATGATTTTTACAAATCTCAAATTACGGCGCCGATACGAGCAGATGCGACCGATTATAATAAAAATATAAAAGATGAACTCGAAGAAACATCTAAACATATAGGAGAAAAAATTTAAAGAAGAGTGCAGCATACAAACACGTGCCACATAAAGATAAGCCTCCGCAGGTCGTAGCAAAAAGAAATGCCAGAGAAAGAAGACGAGTACAAGCGGTCAATAGTGCTTTTGTACGGCTTAGAAAAGCGTTGCCTATAGAAAATACCAGGTGAGTGTAACATTAATCAGAAGGTTATTGTTTAGCCACCCATGCAGTTAGAAATACGATCTGTAATATTGTACTATTACGCACTTTTTATAAACTCATTAATTAATGCGTACGCTGGCGAGATCTTACGTTCGTAACTTTTTATCAAAATTAAACTAAGGTACAATAAACTAGCGGCTTGCTGGTGTACAAAGTAATTACAATTATTGAACAATTTTAATTAACAGTCACGAATCATGATGATAATGATTTATTTAATAGTGTGGAGATTCTTGCTAGTAAGTGTAATCAAATCGTCGTCAATGAGACATCCGAAGATTTCGAAAACATTTTTTCAAACCGAAAAATTTAACACTGCTTTATTTTGACTTAACAAAAGGGCCGTTAACCGACACAGATTTTCGAATTTTTGAAACGTTAGAAAAATATTGATTTTACACATTTTTGCTTCTAATGACAGTTGTTTCTAATTTAATTATACACAACATTTGTTAAAACTATTTTTTGATCCGATAAGTAATTACTGAGATATAAAAATAAAAAAAAATGTTTTAAGAGAAAAGTTGTTGGAAATTTTATTGTTTATAACTTTTGTTTGAACTTTTTTTTTAAAACGTATTTTTGATATTCGCTTTGTAAGTTTGTTGAATGAGAATTTTTTTCCTACAACTCATCGGATTTTTTTCACTTTTTCTATCAAAAGTTGCTTATTTTAGTTTTCGAGCAAAAGTTTTATATCGCCGCACACTTTGGATACCCTTTTGTTAGTATCAGAACGATGTGTAATTCTGCGCGAAACGCTTGTTTAGTATCTTATTTTTACATTTTTATGGAAAAGAATGTTAATAACACACACCATTTTAAAAAGAACGATAAAATGATTAACAAAACTTAGTATGTACATATAAAAGTATAATGAGTGTTCAAATGAAAAACTGGGGTAAGTAAGCCATGGAATTTAATTGATTTAATTATTTTACAATGTATACCACAAAATATCGCGCGGTAACGTGGAACTTTGTATTAAACCATGACATAAATGTAACCTATAAATTTACAGGAATTAATGTTTTCTTAAGAAATTTTTGACTGGGTGCTTTTGAGTGTTCTACGAGCGATCTCGAACATCTCTATTGATCTGCACTGAAAGATCCATCAGTAAAGATCAATCTCCAAACATAACCTTTACATAAACAAAATGTCACTTAACATGGAAAGTATCAGTGTTATCAAATTTTCTCTCACCGTCTGATTCTTCAGATGATGTGGTTATTTTAGAAATAGTTAATCACATATTAAAAAGTTCCGAAATTTGTATTTTGTAAATTGAGTGAAAACTGTCATAGACAACAATAACTGTAACATAAACTTAAAATTCCAAAATGTTGTTTGACTGATGGCTGCGTTCACATCAGAACAGGAGCGCTCAGTAAACGAGCAATGATTCCAAAGTTATCTCAGAAGGCTTTAAACCTAAACTTGTTTCAGCTGACTACTTTGTTATAAACATTATCAAACGTCAAAGAAAATTCCAAGACTTACCCAGGACAGTTCTTTATTTGAACAGTTATTACGTTTTCATATTTATTCCATTTTAAAAAAAAATTAAAAAAATAATTAATGAAATATGAGAGTTTGTTATAAGTCTAGGGTTAATTCAACAGTCTTCCATTTGTTTTCCCAAAACATTACTTACAGGAAACCTAAATTGCAATTTTCACAAAATTTTTTGAAAATTACTTAGCAATACGAACAGACAGTAACTTCTAACAAAATCAAATGAGTAACTGAAAACAACAATTGATTTATGTGGTAAAATAGGTTTATGAAATTAGTTGTTATTTACTTCCTATATATTTTATTTACGTTTTAGTTGTGAACTTGACTAGTTTCGAGTCCTATACTACTTCAAGACGATGAAATACTATAACTGATGCATAGCGACTAAATGGCCAAAATATACAAGGTGGTTCAACCAAAACTTTATAACCCGATTTTAGGACTTAAATCCGGAAAAACGCTTGGCAAACTTGTCTCCTTTCTTTATATATCTGCTATACATTATTTTAAAGATTCCCATTGTTAACTCCACCCCCTCCTCTATTTCGAACCAATCATGCGTCGAGGTAAACGACCCGTGACGCTTTCTCTTCTTTATATACGGACGTATTTCCCTAATTAATCAGACATCGTTCAGTCTAGAATCTGGTTTGGTCACAAGTTTCAGTTGCCTACCTTTCTTTTGTTTGTTTCAAGTTTCTCGGCCTGACTACAGTTATATTTTCACTTTTTTTTTTAAAATAACTCAATGATCTGCTATCTTTGCCAGACCAAATGTTAAAAACCAACTTGGACCAATAAAATCGAACTTTAACACATCTTTAGATTTAAGTGCTTCAAGTTTACTATCTCAGAAGCATTAAACATTTTTTAAAAATAAATCATTTATTTGCTACCTTTGGCAAACCAAACGTTAAAAAATATTTGGCAAATTAAAATCAGTATCTAGGATATGTTAACATTTAAGTGCTATTTTAAGGTAAGCGCAAGCTGCTATTCGTATCCGGGATGGGACAGTTCAGTGCAGGTCACTTCGGTGTGGCCGTTTCGGTGCCTGGCCAGTTCAGTGTCGAGCCAGTTTGGTGTGAAGCTTTAATTAAATACTTACAAAAAAGGTCTAAATTTAAGTTATATAGATAGTAGCGTTCGGATGCATGTCCGAGTAGCGTCGGATGCATGTCCGAGTAGCGTCCAGCGAGTTATCCGTATTAAGTGGTATTAATTTTAAGTATTTATTACAATTTCTTTCTTTAAAAAAATAACAGTGAAATAATAATTACAAAAACAAACTTTGATTTAATCAATTTAAGTTGTTTTCATGTGATCGGGGTTGAACGGCGTTGGTTAGTAGGTTACAGTTACCTCAATTTCTTTCTTTAATTAAAAAAATAAGATTATAGGAACGTATCCGTTTTTAAAACTCAAAACCGCAGTTTTCCTCAATTTTTTAATTCTTTGCACCGAACTAGCCGGCATCGAACTGGCGGCACCGAACTGTCCATTCTCATCACACTGCACAGACGGAACACACGAACTGCATTTTTGTTTCCCTCCTATTAAATTAAATAGAGTATCGCATACTATTCGCAACGCACAAGTTGCATTAACGGAAATCCGAAATATTATTGCCAATGTACCAATAATGTGACATGGACTATTTGATAACTGAATGATAATGATTTGAAAGAATTGACTCTATGCGAGAAATATGAAACAAGTATTTAGATTACTATGCATGTAGAGACAATTGAGTTAGGTTAAGAGATAATTACCGCAGGGCTCTTAAATTTCGCCAAACTAAGATTAGTCAGGCAATAAAGATGCCTACAGAACCATAAAAAGGAAGTAACCTCAGAACAACGAGTATCGAATCTTCCTTTCCCAGCAAACTCTGAAGTGAATGACAATCAATAGAATGAAGATCTTGTCAGCACTTTCCGGTCAATAGAAGTCGTCCACATGGTAGATAAATCTCAGGAAAAGTCATTAATCTACAGTAACGTCTAAGTGTTACACAACTCGTCGGAAATGGCCAACGACCTCTGTAGAGACACCGTCAGTGGTATTTGTACTCCAAAAACACCTTAACAAAAAGCAACGACCGTTATCGGATCCATTGACTGATTTTTTTGTGAATATGGCAGATTGCCTGAGTATGTTAGTAGGATAAAAAGCAAAACGCTGTTTCGGTTTTTTACTAATTTGTGGATTTTCCAATTCTTCCAATAAACTTGAAATTATAATTATGTCGTCTTCCTCCAAACATATTTTTTAGACATTTAGTGCAATTCAAACAGCTTCCACATACCTTTAGTGTCAAAGTGCGATTTAAAATTTTCAAGGTAATTTTAACATTTGGTCTGCAAAAGGTGCAGATCAATGAGTTGTTTAGAAAAAAAAGTTTTTTGAGTGCTTCTGTTTTTTTAAGGTAGCAGATCTTTGAGTACTTCTAGAACTACTGCAGCACTTAAATCGTAATTGAGATACTTAATTAGTAATTAATGAGCATCTAATTTCTAATGTACAAAACTGTTGATCTACCTCAAGTGTTTGCTAACTTTTAGCACATCAATGCAGGACTAATTTATATAACTAAAATAATTAATAATAAATGAAATTAACAACAATAAGCTCGAACAGACTATTAAGAAAAAATATTTGTACGAACCTGAAGAATTAACACATGTTTACGAAGGCGCTTTAGTGAATCGGTGTGAAGTGTACAACTAACAGATCACTGAAGGAAACACAATCTTCTGGTGCTGGAATACCATAGAAAACATGGTAGTCCGATGTTTCCCGGAACATGGATATGGGTAGAACCTTTAAATCGCCCAACAAATGAATGTAACCGATGAAACGCAAATTATTAAAATTTAGAGGACAAAATTAAAGTTAGATAAAGTACATTCCAAGTTTTTGGGACTGTACATAAATTTAAATGAACATGTGAAGGAGAACTAATGTGCAAATAAATAAAATTTTATGTTACTGTTTTAAATTGAGTTTCTTTCTCCGATTATTTAAAGAATGAGATTCTAGTTGGTTGTAATTTGATCAAAATAAAAATTTATCAATAAATTCTTCAATTTATTGAGCGTGTAAAAGTTTAATGTCAGAGTTCAAATATTTTAACAGGCATTTCAGCTCTAAATGTTTTTATGTATTGATACAAATTCAGAATTGAATTAAAAATAGTTAATACGTCACAGTGTATTAATTATATCTACCTGAAGACCCAAAAGTAATTTTGGTAAGCATTATTTGTTGATATTTCTTTAAGTAATAGTATTTTATATTGATTTAGGGTCTTTTTGTTACTTCCTGCGTATTTTCCGAATGATCTTATCTGCCTTCCTTGTTCGCCAATGTGCACTGCCGTTTGCTGTTCTTTTTCTCGCTGCCGTGTGATGCATTAATCTAAGTGTCTCTCATGTAAGTTTTTGGGGATACAAAAATTGAATAAAAAATTAGGGAACCGTTTCTAAATATCTGCATTTTCATGGAGTCAAAGCGCTGGAATTTCTAAAACAACATTGTACGTTTTGCGTATGGACAACGCCCGACCACCGCTTAAGTATTCAATTATATTTATATTTGCGTTTTAAAATTTACTACCTTGCCGTAATGATTTAAATAGCTTAAAATCTTTAAAATTAATCATGAATGCACGTATGTAGCTTTTTTTAAATTAATTATTATTTCAAATTTAAATAATGTTTAGTGCACCTAACTGTAAGAAATTCAAATCAACTAATGCTTAAAATATTTAGTTAATTCAATATTGATTCACGTATTTACTATTCAAAATTTATGTTACGACATTTATATACGAACCCTTTATTTCATTTTATTATGTAACAAATTTTGTTCTATATTTGTGTATGTTTCCAAAATATGACTCTGTCGTTTCACATTTTTTAACATTATGGTGTAAGAAATTAACATATAATAAAGGCTTCTCTTTAATAACATCAATCGTAGATGAATGCCGACCCAATTACAGGAAAATTGGACCGTTTGTTTTGTATTTCATCTCGGTATATCTCATTATACCAAGTGAATTTCTACCAAGAAATATTCGAATTTTTTCAGAGCATCATAGTAGTTATCTTTTCGGTAACCATACATTTTGCACTACACATGCTATGCATAAACCCTATCTAAATTAACAAAGGGGAACCCAAAAAATATAATAATATACAGACTATATCATTCTAAATATAAAAGTTCGATTTATCCCAGGCTGGTAAGCAAAACACCCTGTATATACCAAACTATGTGTATGTAGTAACCAATCTTGAAAAGTTTTACCTAAAGTACTTTTCTGTATTTTAGATATCTGACCCATTAATGCGAAATACAGGGTGCCCCACTCTGTTCCCCTAACAGCCGCCGTACACGAGCCACATTTTTGCAGATGAGACAACCACAAGTTGTGGTTAGCCCGACCGCTAATTGTGGTTGAGTCAATCACATATTGGCGATTTGTTTGTAGCTAGATTGATTTTAGATGGCAACGCGTTTCGGCGTCGCTCGGATTACGTGTCGACTGCAGCGACGCGACACCATTTTTGTGGTCGGAACCGAGTACAAAATGTGACTCGTGTACGGCAGCTCTAAAATGAAACCTTTTATTAAGGCTGGATAATTCCGTGAAATGATGATAAATATTCACTAGACGGCAGCATAACCAATATGAACTGGTTAGGCAACAGAACTAACACTGTAGACTACAAAATATGTAATTTAAAAGTATCTACACAAGAATGTGTTCTAAAATAGACTACCTAGTGACGTCCACGTACTTACCCCCCCACATTGTCAAATTAAAAACTCAGATATCAGAAATTATGAGCAATTTATGACGTTTTGCAATAATGTTCTTTTGAGTGGGAAGGCTAAAAGTTTTTCATTTTTGAATTATGACCATTTTATGAGCAGTCAGAATATCGTAGTTCTGAGTTATGAATTGCAGGGGTGGTGCTTAAAAATTAGATTTAGGGTTTCTTGTCTGCCCGTAAATCCTAATATTGTTTTAAACATTTCGGTTTAAGTATTTTGGGGTTCTATATGGTGCGATTCGAGGTCTTTAGGGCAGGGAATTGTGCTTAAAAGTTGAATTTAGCGTATTTTGTCTGCTCAGAAATCACTCAATATTCTTTTCAAAAACATTTCCCCGCTCAACAATTACATTTGAGGTAATTAAGTGCTCATAATTTAGTTACTATTGCTGCTAAAACATTTTTTTTTTTTATGATGTATCCAAAGTACTTTTATCTTGACTGCGACTGCAAACTGCCGGGATGACTGGCAAAGAGGGTTGGTGCTCAAAAAATCAGAACTAAAGTATTCTGACTAGTCATAGTAAAAATCCTCATAATTCTATTATTTTAAAAACTCGACTAATTTTTAACAGTGGGAGGGCTGAGAATACACATTTTTAGCCACCCCCCAATCAAAAGCATCAAACGGGTTCAGCTCAAAATGACTAGTCAGAATATCTTAGTTCTGATTTTTGAGCACCACCCTTCCGCGAGTCATCGCCGCATTCCATAGTCGCAGTCAAGATAGAAGTACTCAAAGAGCACTCAAATTAACCCAAACCTAATTTTTGAGCACCGTTACTCTGCAAGCCACCCCCGTCACTCGTAATTGAAGTCAAGAATGCTTTTGGAGCTTCTGAGCGGACTAAATACGCTACTTTCATTTTTTGAGCACAATCCCTTTCCGAGAGATCCTCGCATTTTGTAATACCAGACATGTACCCTGAAAATACGTCAATTCGATAAATGTGTATGTACATCTTTCATTCCAACTATGTCGCCACAACAGGCGTTCACCAACCCACATCAACGTAACAATATAAAAACTAGTGAAACCCCATTGGATAAATAAGTGTCTTTCTCTAAGCTACAGATAATGTACTGCTAGCAACCACCTATACATAACAGCAAAAGTTAACCAATCCACCAAAACTTGGCCAGACCAACAAAAAAGGACCACATTCCAAATAATTAAACTCATTTTTAATTCTAATCTACTTAATGTGAAGCTTAAAAATTGGATTTAAGACATATTGTCTCTTCATAGATCACTAATTATTCCAGCAAAAGGATTTTTCGATTGGACTGATTTCTGGGCACTTCTTCCTTGACAGCAGCGCAAGGATTGCGGGAATTTCTCGGAGGGGGGTTTTTTTTTAGGGGGTTGTGCTCAAAAGTTAAATTGAGTGTATTTTCTGTTGAGAAATTATTCAATTTCCAGGATTTTCAAGGTACTTCAGTCTTGACTTCGATTACGAGTGAACAGGGTGGCTTGGTGCTCAAAAATTAGATTTGATGTAATTTAGTGCTCTTATTTTAAATTAGATTTTAGGATACTTCTACCTTCACTGCGACTACAAAATGTGGGGATAACTCGCAGAGGGGTGGAGTTCAAAAATCAGAACTACGATATTTTGACTGCTCATAAAATGCTCATAATTTAAATTATTTAAAAACTAACATTCTAATACTTTCAACAGTGGGGAGGGGGGAGACTGAGAACACACGTTTTTAACACCCCACACAAAAGCATTAATTTTTACTAAACGAATTCAGGTCAAACAAAGATCGAAAATTCATTATTGCAAACGCTGATACAATGCTCGTAAGTTCTGGTACCGGCAAAGAGTTTGCATCAAATGGGAAAAATTTTTGTAATTGAGATATCCGAAAATTTCTTTTGGAAAATGAATTCAGCATATTGAATAACAAAAAAAATACTTTGGCAAATGTCATGTAACCACTGTCATTGCGGCAAATTAAAAAAATATCCCTTAAATATGTAAAAAGTGAGGTTAGATAACAAGATATTGAAAATGCTTTAAGAAAAGTTGTTCAGAATTAGATTATACGTCTATATGCAAATTTTCAAAAAGAAAATAACGACTTTTCAAAAATATAAGTTTTCCGGCATTTTTCCGGAAATATTAAGAAAACAAAATTTTTGGCGTTTGATTTGCATAAAACACAATAAAACTAACAAATAAACTTCACAATCCAGTAATTTTTTTTATTAGTCTACCAATGGACGGTAAAGAACAAAAACATTGTTTTTTTAGGACGGACTTTGTTGCAAACTCTTTGCCGGTCACTGTATAAACAATGTGGGAGATCTAGGTACGTGGATACGTCAACTAGCGACCTCTCTTACTTTTCTTTCTAATGATATTTTATATTGCACTTATAGAAAATAAATTTCTTCCGCTACAATTAACTGATAACTGTAAATTAACAGTAAGTATAAACTTAAATTAGTTATTTAATGTCAACATATAGTTTTCTTAGGTACAAAAAAGTCTATTAATGTTTCTTCAAACTAATGCTCTCTCCGTCGTTTCTTTCTTTTATAAAATCTGTATCTGTAATTTGTATAAATCACTCTGATTAACTTGGTTTGTTTTTTGGAAATATTTAATCATTATTTTAATATTTTAATTTTGTAGTCAGTTTGCGGGAACAGTTTTATCATCTCAATGTTCATCATTCGTTAATTAATGGAATTTAATGTCTCGGGGAACTCGAAAATGTGCATACGTCATTGACGAATGTCTAAATGTATTAAGAAAAGGACCCGTCTCCTTTATTATTAATCTTGAACATAACGATCAGACATTAATGGAATTTTAATTGTATTTAAGTGCACCTTTTCTTAGTGATTTAATATATTTGTTAAAAGGAAAAAGTTTTAGTAAGTGAATGGTCCCCTAATAAAAAAAGACGACTGTTTGTGCAATAACAAGTAAAGTTTATAGTTTAATCGAAACGTTTTCGACAACTAATCAATTGATTGATAACATGTGGCAGTAAAACCACCAACTTGGTCAAAGTCATAATAATATGTATCTTAATAATTTTTTTTATTACTCATACGATCTACATTAATGTATCATTTCTTCATTGAATTGAATTTTTGATTGCCTACTTAAAACGTATCTAATGCATTTTATTCTGGTAATAATAGGGGCAAACGAATAAGTAAAGTGAAGACCCTACAAAACGCCATACAATATATACAAGGTTTGCAGCAACTAATACAACAAGACGAAGATTATTACACCATTACCACCGACGGCGATGTGAGTAAAAATTAACGATTATTTCGAATATTTTATTCCAATATTAATTTTCAGTGTTCATTCGATGACACTTCAAACAATAATGAAGATATACTTGAAGAGTTTTACTTTGAAAGATGATATTAAAGACTGAAGACATTACACGCTCATCTAGTCACCCTCCAAATAACTTTTTTTTTCTTTAAGCGCTATTTATTATTTTTATTTGTATGAATAAAGCGACAACCGTTAATTATATAATATTTTTATTAGTATTCAATTAAAGAGCTCATTGACTTGGTAACAAGGGGCGCGCACGTATTATGCAAGGTATGGTAGGAAATATTTAATGCTTTCGTATGCAGATGTAAGTACAGATATTTGCACGTCGTAAAGGACAATACTTCACTACTACAAGGACGTGTATACACTTAATGTAATCACTTTTACATTGCAATTTTTTTTATTCTTATGATAAGAACTAAGAACACTGAAGAAGACTACGTAATGGAATGTGTAATTGAATTTATAATTGTATAGAAAAATTTGGAAATGAACCACATTGTTATGTAAAGGATTACTCTATCAATAATTCATACCATGACAATGAGGGCACCTCACGTGATGTAACTCGTTGCAATGTTCTAAAATTATTATAACTCGTAAAGTGCATATCGATTAGAATCGCTTTATTCACCCATAAACGTATCATAATTACAGGTTGTTTTAATGTGCAGAAGCTACTGTTGAATAATCACAATCCATGGTTGTTTGTAAATATTTTACGCAAATCCTTTTACGACTTTTTTAATTTGTGTCGTAACTTCAACTATCTGTTGGTGAAGTAATTAAAAATAATTTCACGAAACAAATAAGTTGTTAAATTTATGAATTGGAAAATACATTGTTGAGAATTTGGAGATTTGTTGAAACGTTTGTTACACGCTTGAAGGGATTTCTTTTTATGAGTTGAATGTTGAAGTAGAAATAAACGGAATTGAATTTAAAATTTGAAAAATAACTGTAGATATAGTTTGTCACTTGAGAATTCTTCTATGTCGCGCTGGAAACTATTTAATTAACAAAATCGAATGGGAATATTCGCCAACCCAAAATAAAGACCTACATACTCGTGTTTCGCATTGTTCAGGCTTATTAGTGTGAGGCAGCTCAAAGGAGAGTCCATAAAAAAGTCTAGGCGTGATTCTATAATATCTAACTGTAGAAAATATTGGACGCATTTTGCGTAACAATTGAGCAAAAGGTGTTTTTATACTATTTTGATCCCGTTGGTTCCGAATCCGCCATTTGCAGTCTTGATTTGTCAATCGGAAGTGAGTTATTCAAGATGGTGCCCAATATGATAAAAATACCATGGTTTACCTTCTTCGAGTAGGGTAACTTTTTTAAGGTTTATGGGGTCAGAAAGTTCAGCGAATTGGTTTATAAATCCAGCCGGAAACTGAAAGTGCTTTTTTTTAAATCTCGGGCAGGAAATAATTTATTATTCGGCTCAAATTTTGTAATAAGCATGTGAAATTCGTAGGTTTTAAGGTCTATCGCAATGGATTTTATAAGCCATTAGGAGACCAAAAGTACCCTTTTTTAAGATGGCTGTCCGCGAAGTAACAGATTCTTCAGTTGACATTCTCTTAGACACATGAGTATAATGTCTGTCCGTATGTCTGTGAATTTAATTCAATGAGTAGCCTAGATGTCTATTGAAAGCGCTCTTCTTATATTTTTTAGATTTAGAAATGATGTAACAATTATAGGTAGTATTTTTAATTGTATCTCTTTTTTTAAAATTCAACAATTTATTAGTTTTTACATTTTTCAAAATTGAATTAATATTAACATTGCACCTTAAATTAAAATACACATAATAAAAAAAACAAAAAAAAAATCAAAAATGCCAATGACAACGCAATAGGTGTAACTTCACCAAATTCTTCCTCATCGTCAACTAGTGTACATTCAGACAGTCTGAATCACACAAGCAAAGTTTTAAAAAGGAGGAGATGTTCTTTGTACCCACATGTCGCCATTTCCGGTCACGCTCTTGTGACTGGAGGCAATGTTACAAGCACCGGAACCAGATAGTCCTCTTCTATCCGTCAACGGCAACCCTCTAGCGTAGGAAGGTTTGAACGAGCAACATGGGCATTTCTCCAAACAGCCACAATAACGACAGAGTGAATACGAACGTAAGATACGTAGATATTTTCATTCGGTTAAAGACCTCATCTTTTCACAATGGTTTTTTAAGATATGAAGGAGGAGGGCATCGTTTGTTAGAAAGGCAAATATAATTCAGTGATAAGTTAAGTACATGATAACAAATATACAACTTAAAAATAAATTTCTCTATGCTCTGAACCATCTTCTTATTTATGGGACTTGCTCATGAGCGAGTTTCTGCATACTTTGTGTACCCATAGGTACTTTCTCTTTCAAGCAGTGCTACATAATTCGGTAAGAAAAACACTTCATCTTCACGAAGGATGGATAAGAAGAAGAATGACATCGGTGTCTCATGCCAAAACTACGACGTTCTCGACATCACTATGAGCGGCGTGAAAAATGATTCTAGTATCGGTTTCTTCGTGCACTAGACTTTCTTCCTCGAAGCCACCGGACAGCACAATCTCCATGTGACAAAAATCTGGATAGATCAGCTTTGTGTTCAAGCATAACGGATAAGTCTGTCCAGACTCCTGTCATTGGTATAGGCACACCGCATTTAATGACGCGATGAACAAGTCCCAAATCCTTCGCACGTTTCTTCCTTGTTCCTCTGAATCGTAACGGGTTAAAAGTCATAAACACTTCTTGATAATTCGTACCGTAGCAATCAATCTTCTCATTAAAGGTCCTTAAAAAGGCTTCAAATGTTTTTGCACGCTGTTTGTTATCAATATCGAATTAGTTGGATTTGTTTTCAACCTGCTGGGGAATTTGACATCTCGCAAAACCTATATCAATGTCAAAGCCTAGTCCCCTGCTGTTGACCTTAATTCTCCACTTACAACAGCCACAGACACGGAGACGTAAAGTAATTCATACTTTAAGATAATTGAAAGTCGACCCTCCTTCCAGCATTACCCGCAATAACTAATGTACGTAAAAAGCTCATGTCAGTTTTCTTTACTTTGTCTTTAGTTTGTCTTTGTGTAAATCCTCCAGAGTCAGAGCTTTATTCTTTGGTTACAGTTGGTACAGTTGCATGATAGCTTTTGTTAGTCATACCTGTTTTGCGATCCTTCAGGAGATGTTAAACAACAAACTAGTGTACTAATACAACCCTCCGTTTTTTTGGTGATAAGAGAGCTTCTGACATTTTTTCAGTACCTCTATCTTTTGAGGCAACATTGTTTTGAACGTCAGAGACTTTCAGGGACATCAGTTCAAAGTTTTTCATCACGTGAAGAAGATAATCTTCATCTGCGGCGTCTCTAAAGCCTCGAGCAGTCTTCTCCTTGTTAAAGCAGTTTTTGCACATTATGTAAGTTCATCTTTACCTTTTACAGTAAGCACAGAAGTAACACCACCTTTCTCCTTCTCTTGACGGATAACACACAACCTAGAATTGATGCCGCTACGTGTGTTAAAATAATAGTCAGTCATGATTCAAACTTGCGTGGTAGGATCACATCACAGTGTAAGCTCTGTTTCCAAATTATACACGAAAGATTGCACCGCGTACCGATGTACAAAAGAACTAAAATTTTTTCACTCTTACATTGAACTTAATTTACATCTTACAGTAAAAATATTTGAATAGTTTTTGTTAGTATTTAATTAATGAAATAACTATTATTTTAAATATCGATTTAGATATTTTGATTTTGTTAATTAATTTTAATTTAAGAATGGTACTTACTTTAACTGTAACAATTGTAATTGTAACATTATACAGGGTTATTCTAAATAATGGGCCCATTTTTAAAAATTCGTATTTATTAAAGTACAGTTCCAAAATAACAATGAAAAAAGGAAGTTTTAAAGTTTTTTTTAATACATTACAAATGTTCAGTGTGTCAAACGGTTCTGCAAGGCAAACATCTACGCCCTAGCTGAGGAAAGCATTTATTCAAAAAGCCTCATACATCGACGTACCAATGGGGTGAACTTGCATCATGTTCCTGTTGGAAAATTTAAGCCTTATGAATCTTTCATAACTTGAGGGAACAGCCATTATTCCAACATGTCTAGGTACTCTACCGGCCGCGTCTAGAACCATCATTGCCCACCGAAAAAATTGTTCTGTATATGTGTCAACGCAAATTCAAAAACTAGACTAGTAACAGAAGACTTACCAATGTTCTGAATAAGATTAAAAACACGAATTTTTACAGTAATCTTAAAGTGAATTTACTCAAAGAGAAGTTGAATACTTTTACAACTTCATTATTACTTGCCACTACATCTGGTAGTAGATTTTCAAGGTCAATGTTGTTTAGGAAATAGCAGTCAATGGTGCTATTTTATTTTAAAATCTGCAATACCTGTGCTACAGGATTTTTTAAAATTGCTTCATCAACATTTCTTGCTCTGGTGATAACGCATCTACAAACACAATACCTTTCTTCTAAACCAGATGATTTAAGCAACTGAAACAATCGAATCAAGTCTTGTCTGATTAAACATCCTTCTATTTTTTATAGTTTGGGTTCTAATCCTCATAAGGATTTTTTGTAAACTAATGAGTCAGTCAGGTCATGACAAAAAACTTTTCTACAACTTTGGTTACACTTTCAAACACTAACCTTAGTTACCAAAACTTATAACACTTACAATCAGAATTATTGTGAACTTAGCTTTCATGCAAGAATCAAGTATTTGACTGTTGGGTTGCTTTAAATTGTTATTTCTTGAGCCAAACTCACATTGGTAAGGGAGCATGTAATTTTAGTTTAACCAAAAAGTCCTTAACTGCACACAATTTCTTCATCGTATTATGTAGGGTAAAATCATATTCACTTTTACATGATCGAAAAACATTAAATGGTTTGATTTCTCCCGTAACTTTAACCCCGTAGAGACGGTAGCTACCAAACTTTAAGTAGTCCTTCTTTATTGATCTTCAAGTGGACAGACGTAAGACTAGCTTAACTTCAAATGCAATCATTGTTGATGATGTTTAATTTCAATGTCAAAATGTACCTCCCATAATAAAAGTAATTAAATTACCATACAGTTTTACTCAGTTCGGCAATCTTTTCCAATTCGATAGAACTGTTTGGGCTTAGAGTTCAAATAAGCAAATTAACTTTGTATTCTGACCTCTCGGCGAAAAAATGTCGATCCAGCTTGTTGATAAACTAGCCTTTTAAAATTGGCATATTTGAAGTGGTACTTTTAAAAGTTTTATTTAACCGTCATAATAAGTCATTTCAGGAACCTCAAAGGTCAGAGAAACATTTGAAAGTTCAATTTGTAACGTTCACAAGTGCATCAATACTGCAGTTTATTGATAGAAGGCCTTCAACGCATTAATCATCAGCACCATTATTTCAGTATCTCGTCCTTAAGATCTTCAAGAGTATCCGCAAAGTTTCCATAATGTTCACTTTTAACATTACATTTCCGTTAAAGTTGTGAAATTAAAGTTTTTTAAAATCCATTGTGTATTGCAAATGGGTTAGTTTTTATTGAATATTATTGCCTATTGCCTCAAAAATTTCAATCAATCCAGTGATGAAACTGTAAGGAAGAAAGGACGTAAAAATTTGTAAAATTCTTTTTGGCCAATAGTCTTCCCTTATATCCCTCGTGCACGCCAAAAACGAATCTGAATGATGGTTTAGTAGAGACAATTTGTGGTTCCTACTAGTTATATAAAACTGATGATTTATATATATATATATCCATTCAGCTTTATAAAAATTTTGTAAAAAAACCGAATCCACAATCTAAGCTATTAAATTATAAAATTTACAACATTTAAGAACAATAATTTAATAATCAGTTCTTTCCTTCCTTGTTCATTTTAATTTGTTGATTTTAGTTTAAAACTTCTAAATCATTTTTTATGGAAGGTTACAATTGAGTTACTTGAAAACAAAATCAAAAGAGGATCTTACAGTAGGGTGGCCAAAACCAAGAACACTTTCACTCCTTGCTTGCTATTTCAGAACGCTGGCAAAAAACTTCATGATTCGTAAATTAATTTAACATCCCTTGACCAAAGCTATTTCCTTGAAGAAATAAAATATAAATAAATGTTTTGATATAAAGAAGAAGCAGGACTATTACTGTTACAATAATCGGTGCAGAAAAATTCGAAAACTTCACGGAAATGAGTCAAAGTCACATACACCTTCTTCCCAATCTTTCTGCTAATATTGACCACCGCACTTTAAATATTATGTGCGCTAGACATAAATGGCACATTATGGAAAAGAAAATTAAAATTTTGATTTTTTGTAGCAATTCTTTCTGGTTTAATGTGATTGTTTTTGATACATACATACTATTGTAATATCAATCAATGTCATTTTTGCTGGAGTGTTGGAGAGAAATCGAAAAGAATTAATCATTTAAAAACGTGCACGAGGGACAGAATCTCCAACTGAATTAACTCCATCATATGCCCAAAAAATATGTAACAGAAATGTAGAATTAAACGGTGATCTTGATCATTGGCAAAATTGTATCCAATAAATGGTTAAAACTGAAAAAGAATAGGTCAAGAAAGATGATGCAGACGGCACTGAAGTGGAAAGTGGAACACCAAAATTATTAAGAAAAATTAGGAAAGAACTCAAAACAGAAACAAATAATAGGAGAAAAACAAGAATTTAGACTTAAATAAAACCACCCGACCAAAGAAGTATACAGAGTTGTAAAGAGGAACGCGAAGGAAGTAGAAGTTAAAACAAATGTAATGGAAGTGGCACTTGAAACATCTGATTGTTGGAATGGAAAAAGACAGTTACCAGAAAAGGTAAATGAAGGACACATTAGGTCTTATATTACGGAAGGATGAAATTATTTGTAGTAATATCACAAGAGAGGAGAATTAATTAAAAATAATTCGACAGAACTTCAAAAACGTGTGGTATTTGATGTATTACTTTTTGACGTTACAATCAGACACATTATTTTAATTTCGCAACTATTTATTTGCACAGTATTATAATGTTTTGCCAAGTTACTTCGCTAAGTATGTATAATTATTGCTCTATAAGAATTTGACATGGTAAGTAAAAAAATATAATCTTGGTTAACAATTCAATTGTTATATATTTAAAAATTGGTCATAGTAAATAACTATATTTCTCGGTTTATTCATTTTTGCTAAGTTCATAATAATATCTTCAAGTAATAAAAACAGAAATATTGAGTAGAAATAATACATTCTTGGTAAATATTGTAGATGCAAAGCATAATAAATTAACGATAGGTATATACAGGGTGGGGTGTTAAATTATAAACCATTGTGTATATACAAACTAGCCTTTATTTAAATGTGTAAACGTTTCTTTAGATTTTTACAAAAATGTAATTCAAGTAATGGCCGCTACGTTAAGTCGAGCTGTACAAGTTTTGATCCTTTATGATGACTAATATTAATATATTATATTTTACACAATCCGGTGCTTTCATTTATTAATAACATAACAATGGTTATGGGCCCAGAAGCAGGAAAATAGTGTAGCTAGTAAAGGCATGTAGAAAATTCGAGTTGAGGCTAGTAAAGGCAAACAAACAAAATGGACGTAGGCGGCGATAATAAATACGGAATTGCACCATTCCGAGGAAATGGATTTGATAATTGGAAGTTTCGATTAAGTGCTGTGTTAAAAGCGATGGACCTAAATATAGTAATGAAAGAAGTATCAAACGATGAAAAAATGATGAATGGATAAAAAGAATGCGAAGGCATGTATGGTAATAATTCAAAGTGTAGCTGATTCGCATCTTGAATATGTTAAGGAAATTGAAAGTGCTTACGAGATGATAGACAAACTTCAATCGATATTCAGCAAAGAAGGTACGAGCTCAAAATTTTATTTGTTAAAAGAATTAATGAACCTTAAATACAACTCAAAAGATGATATTCAAGGACACTTTGCCGAATGTGACAAAATATTTAGAGAATTAAAAAGTCTCGGAAGCAAGTTTGAAGAATCTGATATGTCATGTTTTTGTTGTTATCTATGCCATTGGATTTTGAAAATGTGGTAACCGCAATACGAACCATGTCAGAAAAGGACCTTAGTTTAGAATTTGTGAAAAAGAAACTTCTGGAATTTGATGTAAACCGAAGAAAATGTAAACTTGAAACAAGCGAACATCCTGCGTCGTTTGGAGCTACACTAAAGCAAGTTAAGTGTTTTAAATGTGGAAAATTAGGGCATACGAAAAGTGTGTGCGGCATAAAATGTTACACGTGTCATAAATATAGTCACAGGTCGGCTCAATGTTTTACCAAAAAACCTGAAGACAAGAATAGCTCATTATGCTGTTCGTCAAGGAGAAGACGTTGCTTTTGTTGTTATAGAAAAGCAAGAATTCTCGAGTGAAATGATGTGGTTTGCAGATTCAGGAGCAACTAATCATTATATCAATGATGAGTCAAAGTTGGTGAACAAGCAAAATTTCTCCAAGCCAAGAGAAGTCCATTTAGCCGAAGAAGGTAAAGTTATGGAAGCAACATGCATGGGTGAAGTAAAAGTTGTTAGCAAAGTAGGCAATAAAGAGGTAGGTGTCACTTTAAAAAATGTACTTTGTGTGCCAAATTTACGAGTAAATTTGTTGTCTATTCCACAATTGAAAAGTTAGGATATGAAATTGTTTTTCGAATAGTAAAATGTTTATTAAAGACGGGAAAAATATTTTAGTTGAAGGTATGCGTTCTGGTAGTCTATATCAAGTTATGTTTGAACATTTGAATGAGTCAGCAAATTTGGCCGTAAATAATAAATTGAACTGTGGCACAAAAGATATGGACATTTAAATTATAAATCATTGTCAAAAATAAGCAGTATGAATTTGGTTGATGGATTAGAAATAAAAGGAAATGTAAAATGTGACAAATTATGTGAAATATGTGTTAAATCTAAGCAGAAATGTTTTCCGTATCATTCAAAATCGACTAGGTCAACCAGAGTTTTGCAACTTGTACATACTGATGTGTGTGGACCTATAACACCTGTTTCATATAATGGAAATAATTATTTTGTAACTTTTGTAGACGATTTTTCGAGATTTGTTATGGTCTATGCAATTAAGGGCAAAAATGATATCTTTGAATGTTTCAAAAATTATGTCGCCAAGGTTTCAACTTATTTTAACGATTTAAAGCTACAAAAAATTAAATGTGATAATGGCGGGGAGTATTGCTCAAAGTCCTTAAAAGAATTCTGCTCAAAAAATGGTATAAGTATTTCTTATATTCCACCGTATACACCGCAACTCAATGGAGTGGCAGAGAGAATGAATCAAACGCTTATGGACAAAGCAAGATCGATGATAATGCAGGCAGGGATAGACAAAATGTTTTGGGATGATGCTGTACTTATGGCTGCCTATATAAATAACAGAACGCAATTGTATTTAGAAAAGGATAAGACACCCTATGAGTTATGGTCTAAAAAACGGCCAAATGTATCAAATATGAAAGTTTTTGGTTGCATCGCATATTCAAGAGTCCCAGATTTAATGAGAAGAAAGCTAGATGATAAGGGAATGAAGTGCAGACTTGTTGGTTACACTGAAAATGGCTACAAACTATGGCAAGAAGAAGAAAAAAACTATACACAGCCGAAATGTGATTTTTGACGAAAGTAACTTCACGTATGACAAAAATTCAGTGTTCCAGATAATTACTCAATAGAAATGGAAGAAGATGATAAAAATGATAATCAGGTAGAGCAAGAAAAGAAGACCAAAGTAAAAGAAATGATAATCAAGATACCAAACATGAAATTTCAAAAATTGAAAATATACCTGAAAATGAAAATAATGAGAAGAATGAAAGGAGAACGAGAAGAGAAAGAAAATTACCGCAAAGATTCTGTGACTATGATGTCGATATAAGCTGTTTAGCATTGTTTACGGAACTTTCAGATACACCTAAATCATTTAAGGAAGCTAAAAATAGTTCGAAATGGAATATGTGGCAGAAAGCCATTGATGATGAGCTAAAAGCTTTAAAAGAAAATAATGCGTGGGAATTAGTGGAGAAACCAGATGATCAAGAGATTATAAGTAGTAGGTGGGTGTTTAGAATTAAAGAAAATAGTGAAGGTGAATTAATATATAAGGCGAGGTTGGTTGCAAGAGGTTATGAACAGGGAGATCCAGATGATATTTCTCAAATACATGCACCTGTGGCAAGATTATCAACCGTACGAGTTTTACTGACGATTTGTAATAATTATGATTTGATTCTAGAACAATTCGATGTGAAAAATGCTTTTCTTAATAGTGACATAAACGAAAATATTTTTTAAAGATACCAATGGGAGTTAAAGTTTCCAAAGAAGATGAAAACAAACTTTGCTTACTAAAAAGGGCTCTTTACGGACTTAAGCAATCTCCTAAAGCATGGTACAATAGGTTTAACGAGTTTATGGTAAATCAAAAATTTAAAAGATCAAATTCTGATTATTGCTTGTATTTTTGTATTGATAAACAAAGAAATATTCGTTGTTATTTACTACTTTATGTAGATGATATATTAGTTGCTTGCAATGAAGAAGTTTTCCTAAATGATCTTAAGATACAACTTTTGAAACATTTAAAGTTAGAAAGTTAGAATTAGATTATCTAGGTATAAGAATTTATAGAGATACTAAGAAGAAGATCGTCATAATGGATCAATCGTTAGCTATTCAAAGTTTATCTAAAAAATTTAATGTAGAAAATACCAAAAATGTAAGAACTCCTATAGAAAAGGGTTTAGATTTAAAAAGGAATTCTGATATAAATCTTAAGACAGAATTACCATATAAAGAACTTCTGGGTAGTTTAATGTATATCATGATGGGTACCAGACCCGATATTTGTTACAGTGTGAGTTATTTTGGTAAATTTCAAGATTGTGCGACAGATGAGCATTTTAAGCATCTTTTAAGAGACTAAAATATCTCAAACTGAGAATTAACTATAAGTTATATTTTTATTTTTCTGAAAGTAATCTCACTGCATATTCTGATGCCGATTTTGCAAATGATTGTACAGATAGAAAATCGATAAGCGGATATTGTGTTAAGTTATATGGAAATTTAATTTCGTGGTGTTCCAAAAACAGAGTTTGGTAACATTG
Organism: Abscondita cerata; assembly: GCA_030710515.1. NCBI lineage: Eukaryota > Metazoa > Arthropoda > Insecta > Coleoptera > Lampyridae > Abscondita > Abscondita cerata. Next base: position 112,323 of record JALBCR010000822.1, read on the forward strand.
TCCAGTACAGAATCAGAATTCATTGCAGTTTGTGTTGCTTCGTGTGAATTAATTTATTTTAAGAATTTACTGTCTGATTTGAACATTGAAATTTCTTTGCCAATTCCGTTATATGAAGATAATCAAAGCACAATTAAGTTGCTACAAAATTTTGAAAACAATAGAAGATGCAAACATATTGACGTTAAATGGCATTTCGTAGTCGATTTGATTAAGAATGATATAATAGTTCTAAAATATGTTTGTACAAATGATCAGCTTGCTGATATTTTCACCAAGGCATTGGGTCCTGAAAATGTTATCTGTATTAGAGTAAGTTCGTTTAAAATAAAAGGCAAGTTTGGGGGGGAATGTTAAATTATAAACCATTGTGTATATACAAACTAGCCTTTATTTAAATGTGTAAACGTTTCTTTAGATTTTTTACAAAAATGTAAGTCAAGTAATGGCCGCTACGTTAAGTCGAGCTGTACAAGTTTTGATCCTTTATGATGACTAATATTAATATATTATATTTTACACAATCCGGTGCTTTCATTTATTAATAACATAACATGGGGCACTACCAACGAATTACTCTGTAGCACTAAAACGACAAATAATGTAAAAAATCTTAAGGCATACATATATCGAGATTATTTGAAACCACATTTTAAAAATAACACGTACTATATCAAAGTTGGGTTATATTAAATGGAACACCCGGTATTTTTTTCTATTTTTGAATTGTAGGATAAAAAATAATGTATGTTTCTTAACATGTTTTTATACCTACTTACTTCCGTTTCTGAGATAAATCAATTTTACCTGATTTGCAGACTCTCCAAAAAAATGCCATAACTTCAAGATAAATAAGAACAAGCAATTTTGTTTTACATTACCTTACTAAGAACCTTCAACATCTCTTTTGCAATATTTACTATTATGTTATAATGTACAGAGTGTTTTAAATACTAACGCATAACGCTAACGACTTAAAACTTAAATAACTTGCTTAACTTAAATAGAACACCCTGTATTTCTGTAGCCTGTTAATATCAGGAACTAGTTACTTTTCAATTGGTATTAGGGTTACCAACCTCTAACTCTGATAGTTTTCGAGATATGTTAAAATTTGGGAGTTTAACAATTTGCAATTTACTGGAATTTAAGTTACCTGTAAGATATCAGTAAAATGAACATTATCTTGCAAACATTTTTAATGTATAGGCTAATCCAGCTTTAAATATTAACCTTAAAAAAATTTTTTTAGAACAAAATAACAGAAATGTGCTCGTGACTTATGCCGGGCTCTAAGAGTCAGTCGAATCACGCCCACCTGTCACAAGCAACAGCAACCATAATTAGTTTCAGCAAAAATTGATGACACTGTAACTTTGTTAAAAAAATTCTAATAATAATAGTTTTTGAAATTATCTTACTACTATTAGAGCGATTTGTATTACATTCTTAGTTAACAAGTTATAGTTTGTCGATGTTTACAGTATGTTTGATTTTTGAAGTACCAAATAACGGTTGCTGTTGTTAAACATTACTAAATTGTGACCGGTGTGCGTAATTCGACTGACTCTTAGAGTTCGAGATACTAGTCATAAGCACATTTGTTGGTAAATATTTAAAAATGAAAGTTGCAAGATAATGTCTATATTAGGGATATTTCACAGGTAACTTAGACACCAGTACATCGTAAATTGTTGAACTATTAAATTTTAAAATATCTCGAAAATTATTAGAGTTAGGGGTTGGTAACCCTAATACCGACTAAAAGGTAATTAGTTCTAGCTTTCAACAAGCTACAGAAATGTAAGGTATTCTATTTAAGTTAAGCAAGTTATTTAAGTTTTAAGTCGTTAGTCTTATGCGGTAGTATTAAAAACACCCTGTACATCATAACATAATAGTAAATATTGCAAAAAAGATATTGAAGGCTCTTAGTAAAGTGGTGTAAACCAAAGTTGCTTGTCCTTATTCATCTTGAAGTTGTTGCATTTTTTTGGAGGGTCTGCAATTTGCAATTGCAATTTGTCTGTATTATGCATATTTGGTAGGCGCTCAATTTACCTATATAGCAAAAAGTATTAAAACACTTAGCATTTTGATATTATGATACATTACTCCTAAAACCTCCTTAGCAAATAATAACTATACATGCCAACTCGAATTATTTAAACTAAGACCATTTACACGTGTCCATATTACACGAGATGTCGTTAGACACACATTTTACTCGAATTATTTAGTTTAGAAAACAGTAAAAAATACATAGCAAATAATTACGACCCTTTTAATTTTATTTTTATTTAGACAAATTAAAGTTTGTTTCCAAATTAACAAACTGCTTATGATAGTATTCTTACATGCATTTTCCTTTATTTTATTATTGATTTTATCTATTGACGATCTGGCAAATCTTATATGATTAATTTTTATAAATTTTTTTCAAAATGATGAAAGGCATCAATTAGAGAAATTCGTTGCCATTCAATAAAAACAAAATACTTCTAATTGTTCTCGCGGCAATAATCTAGATAGATTTGTAATTGGTTTTTAGAAACGTCAAAAAATAATCTATAAAAAATGAAATCATGCTATAGAACGAGGGTAATGAAAATAAAAACTTATGAAGGACGTAACCGTAGAAACAGAGAGAATTAATGTGTTCGGAGATTTGGTTAGGAGGTTGACCCATCAGAAGATGATCCCATTATGCGCACACTATAAAAATTTAGAAAAAGGTAGTTGTTCATCGTGAGGAAGAAAGAAGTGTCAGAGAAGAATCTGTGTTGTGTTATATCAGAGTCAACACTTACCCCTTGTGCTTACCACTATGACACGGATGCGCTGGAGAGGATGTGAAAAAGGGGTGGCCTTGTAGGCATCCCGGAAAAACTTGGGAAACACTAGATATGTTGCAAAATGCACTGGAGGAGAGAGAGAAAAAGGAGAATAAGTACGATAAGATGTTTTGATGGATGTTCATCAAAAAAGAGAAGTCAAGAAATTCAACACAAGATTGGAGGAGGAGATCCATTTGTACAGAAAAAGGTGTTGGACAGCTTAGAGAAATGAATAAATAGAATCATATTGAATACATGAGAGAATGTAATTAAATATGTATCGGTAGCTGGTAGCTAATAAATATGCTGTTACGTCGCCATATCATTAACATAAATATAATATTGGCATACTTTCAGTTTTTTTAATATAATTAAAATCGTTTTGAAACTTTTAATTGTTGGATGTTACGGTATCTAACAATAATTAATTCAAACCTTGGCCGTAACCCAAACAAAGTATTTATGGATCGAAGGTTTCTCCAACCATTCACTGGTGGTACCTTTTTTCAATTAAACTTTCTGATCGAATACGTTTCCATAAAAGTGACGCAACTGAACAGCACATGAACTCATAAAACAAATTACTTCTACATGATTAAAATTGAATACATTTAAATGCAAATTCACTATTTTTTATCAGCAAAATGCATTCTGGACGTCACGACTTTTCCATTGTACACACGCACACAAAAGAATTTGACGATTCTTGGAATTCATCACAGAAATAACCTTTTTGTTTTTAAAAAAACTGAAATGCTTTTAAGTTTAAAAAAATCGCACACCTTTATGGCAACCACAAATATTTTTCCTACTGAAGAAAGTGGACGAGAATATCAAATAGCGAACCTAATTACGTATACCACAAATTATTTTAATTTTTAATTTATACCAGATAAACAAATTTCGATACGGTTGCGTAACGAAATTTGTTTATTTATAGAAATGCAATATCAATAAAGGGCAAAACCGAAAACAAAAGAAATTCCAAAATGTCCTTGCGTTTCTGAAAATTGATCTCAGTTCCGTTTGCACTTATTTAAAATTCTTACAATACAGTGAGTAGCTGTAAGTACTTGCTAACAACACACATGACTCGAATGCAGCTTTATTTATTCGTAAGCACCTTCCTTTGAATACTAATTTTACTACCGCACAACTTACCAGTACCGGTATTCCCACATACTCAATTTCTAAGAACATAAAAGTTATTACAATTTTTTGTGTTCGAACTTGAAAAATATTATGAACATAAAATAACATCAATAGGAAATAATTAGTGTAAATATTCTGCGAGGTTATCAATTTTATTTATATGTTCCTTCTTCCTGGAATTAATCTAGGAATGCGCGCTGACGTCTAATTTTGATTTATTCAATTAAAGTGACCTTCGTTAGTAAACGGTTACGGAAGTCAACAAGTTTCTTTTAAAGGTTTTTGACATTTGGTTTTTTAAACATTCTTGAGTGTCTATCTTATCTATAATTGGAATTAATCTATAGTTTATGCTCGAAACGCGCAAGTACGTTCTAATTGCTTATGGTCATTACTCCTCAATTAAAGTTATTAAAAAAATAATAAAAACACACCTCTTCAGATGTTAAAAATTCACATACCTTCAATAATTAAGGGCAGACAATTCAGAGAAACCTTTTTGCGTTTGGTTTATTCGTTGAATCTAATTAAGAGGTGTTTAACATACACTAATAATGATTAGCAGTTCATTCATAATTTGTGTTTACCTTGATGATTGCATTGCAATTTTCTAGTTATTTATCTACATGATCAGTTACTACCTAAATCAATTAGTAAATGATTTTCTTCTTCCTATCATTTGAATAAATAAAAATTAGGCACTTTGGCCGGTACATTTTTTGACTAAAATTAATACTTTTTTTAGAGCTGACGTTAACTTTTCTATATCCTTCTAATCAAAATAATTAACTAGATTCAATTTTAGTTTTAATGCTTACTATCAACTAGTAGACATGTTTAGTTAAGTCTAAAACTTTTTCCCTTTTTAAGAGGTTTGGGATCAAAATCACTTATTTTTCTTTTAACTTTTTCGAAAACTTTTGTTATTATTATGCTTCAACAGCAGGAAGCAAGCATTTATGAATAAAAAGTTTCCGAAACGTCGCATAAGTTAAATAAAAAATAAGTGTTTCCTCTTTGATCCCCAACCTCCTAAGAAGGGAAAAACAGTGTTAGATTTAACTAAATAACAAAATATAGGAGGAAAAATTTAAAAAAACCACTGCTAGTAGACATGAGTTGTTTCACGTGCGTCAAATATCAAATAACATATTTTACATTAACGCCCGTATAAGTATGGATGGTATGGTGACATTTTTTATGAATAAGAAAACTAGAAAACCAGTTACCTGTGATAGGTTGAAGCAAATCTCGCGGAAACTCCAGTCATTGATGAAGATATTGATGGAGAAAAATTCCTGCTGTCCGCAAACTGATCAAATCTCAACATGGAATGTACAAAGAATGAAGCCAAGGAAAACTAGACACTATCAAAAGATAAATGGAACATATTGGCAGATAATTACAGATTTTGCTACAGGACTTTATACCGTTTGCCTCTTTCATTATACAAAGTATGGTTCAAAGTATCTAGACTTGAACAGCGTATTTGTTGGCCGTACTACGTTTTTGACAATTTTTTGTTGCATATTTTAATATCTGAACAACGGCGGATTGGATAAAGCAATTTATTGTTTACCATTTAACAGTAAAAAAGTTGTGTAGTTGTTGATTTAGTAAACATATTTTTGTTCTATAAAAAGATTTTTATTGACAAACTAGCAAACCCGGCGAACCCCGTTTCGCCACCAGATGGCTTCGTTTTATGTAACATTTCGTTTGGTGATTAAAAGATGAAGAAAATTTTTTTTTGTTTTATATTTGAAAAGGAAAAATTTTATTTCATTTCACAACAGTAATGAATTCATTTCGATTACAAAAATGAAGTGTTATTTAGTTGAACTTCTCTAAGTAAATGAAAATGAATCCAAAGTAAATACTGAATCTAAGCGTTATACGTGTCCGCAAATTATCCGTTTCATTGAAGTGCACTTTGGTAAACCACTTTTTTGTTTTTGGTCTGACGGTAACACAAACAAAGCGGATGGTTTCCCAACTCGTAAACACGCAACGTATAACTGCCCATGTGAAAAACAATGATTTTCTAAATTTATCCCGCAAACACTAAGCGATTGGCCTTGCGACTTGTTAATTGTCATTGCGACGCACCGGCGCCATCAACTTAAAATATTGGTTTGTAGTACATGCTATGTATCAGAGATGGCGCTGTATGTGAAAAAAGATTTTCCCGCTTTTCTGTTGAAATTTTTCCTGAATTTTCTTTGCTATAAACCTCACGGAGCCCGAGACCTTTCCAACGAATGCAAAATCGTGGAAATCGGTTGGTGCGTTCTGGAGTTATAGCGTCAGGAAGGAAAACCCGACTTATTTTTATATAGTAGTTGTAGAGCGGACGATTTGGGTAATTTTTATGCACGCCGACCGTGCACTATATGCGTAGACATGACGTTTCAGGGTATGTAGTTTCAATGTTAATTTGATGTTTACACGTCAGGAGGCCAAAAACCAATGTACTATATTTAGAATGCTACAAATTTATATTGCCTAATTTTGGTCTGGCAATTATTATTATTTAGTACGGTTAATACAAATTATGATGAATGGTTGACTGTATTTATTCTTTGGGTTGACAATAGTTTCGACGAGGGTACAATGTCGAATAAGTATTTCACATTAAATGTCAAGAAACGCTTCCGCGATCTCTGCCAATCAGTTCTATCCTCACTTACAAGTAATCGTAATCGTAAAAGACTGTAGCTAACGAGGTAGGGCAAAGGGCAATTTTCATACATGAAATATTTTTAGTACGAGATATGAATGCTATGGTGGGTTGTTACGGGTTTATTTACAAAAGTAAAACGTACGTCGGGAGCTTTCTTAGAAACGTGTGTCGTGTGTAGAACATTACGACGAAAGTTAAATTTGCCGCGCATGTTGCGTTTTTTCCATTGGTGGATTGATTAATTCACGGAAAGTTTTTAAGATTACGAGCGGATATTTTGCTACTTCCTTCTACTGGGTGATTGGTGTGCTTCGTGAAGCTAAAATTTTACACGTAAATTATTAATGTGTGCTTCAATAATTTCAAGTTAAATTGGTGTGTAAATGTAAATCCGACCGCATACGCCGTAAGTACTTCTTTTCCATTTCTTTTGTTGTCTCGTGCTTGTGTTAATTCTAATTACGACGTATGCTTTGGCACGTGTCACGATTTTGCCTACATTTAAGCTGCCAACGGCCGATGAACTCAACAGGCTAAACGGTCGTTCACGCTGCATACTTGCTGCTTTGAGGGAACATGTCTGCCTTCCGTTCTTTATGGTATATTTCTCCTACGGGAAATCCTGGGTCTACCTATCTTCTGAAGCTGTCAAATACTGTCGCTAACAAGAACCTTCCTTCTCGGAACTGCATACTACAGAATACAGCTAAGTTTACTGTTTAAGAAACCTATTAACTATTCATGCGTATGAAGCTCACGTACATGTGACATTAAACGGTTTGAATTAGTAGATTGAGTAAATTTTTATTAGGGATAGACTCCACCACCGACGTTTGGTTTTGTTTTTAACTAGATCCATAAGAGCTTAGGCTCTTTAGATAAAGTGGGTAAAGCTAAAACAAAAGGCCTTTTGGGTTGGCGGGAGTTACGTAAAGTGCTATTCCGAGTTTAAGTTAGTTTTAAGTCACCGTGTGTAAGTGACGTGTGTACGTCGAGTTTCCTTAGTAACCAATCCTTAATTGGAACGCTAACTTTATTTTGGGGTGTAACAAACAAAAGTTTAACTAAATTTCGACACATTAATTGCGAGATTTAATTAAATTGTTGTTATTAACACCCGTAAATCTTATGCGACAGTCTCTCTTACTTCTCACATTCTCCTAGTACTGTAAGTTTTATTTGCTATATTTAATTGTCTACTTGTCTCTCTGATTTGTGTTCGTTTTAGCGTATTAGACCTTTTAGTAAAACTTATTGAACTGGCGGTCTATTTCTTTACAGAAATTAATAACATTTTATGGTGCAAACATGAACGGACTTAAAGATCATTATTTGCTTCTAAACAAAAGTCTGCAAGTACTCACATTTCCAATTATTATGTGCAGTGCAATTTGCCCATAGCACCATAAAATGTTATTACTTTTTCGACGAAAAATGAATAAAGAATTTTTAAAATATTTTAAAAAATTAATGCTCCAGTGGCGTAAGAAATAGGAGGGTAAAAGTTGTCACTAACCCTTAGTATATGTCAAATTATAACTTTCTTGAAGAGCATATTGGTCACCAAATTTGAAAAAAAAATTTTAAATGCATTTTTGATTTATTGCAAATTTTTAATTTTTATTTTAAACTTTCAACACCCTGTATCTCAGCAACTAAGCCGTTTTCTATACCAAAATTTAGCAATTTAAGAGACCTCTCTGTGGTAGAGCGTTGTCGGTCGAATATAGCAACACCCTGTATAAAATATAAGTATTAAGATCAGCAAAGAACAAAGCGGATTTGTATCTGGACAATCCTCTGTTAATAACCTATTAATTCTACAACAACTAGCAAAAAAAAAGGATAGGGACTAGAGAAGAATTGCGTCTGGCTTTCATACATTTAGAGAAGGCCCACGACACGACGACAAAAAATCTGGGAATCTCTAAAACCACTGAATGTAGATGAACACATGCTAGCAATAATCCAGGAATTATATAAAGAAAATGTAACAAGAGAGAAAAATTATCAAAACCAATTAGATTACAAAAGGTTTAAGATAATGTTGCTGTCTATCTCCCTTAGTATTCAACCTTTATGTTGGGTCGTTCTATGAAATTGGAAACGAAACTGTGAAAATATGAGGATACCGATAAACGACCATCAACTTTATACTCTAAATTTTGTCGATGACCAAGTGTTATTGGCACAAGATTCCTTTGACCTAGAGTTCATGATAAAAAGAATATGCAAAGAAAATGGAAAATGGGAACTAAGCATAAACCTAAAAAAGAGGGAATTTATGGTAATCAATAGTGAAGCAAGATTTGAAATATTAATTGTTGATGTAACAATCAAACAAGTAGATGATTTTAAATATCTAGGTGCTTTGAATAAAAACGGAAATCAAATATCAATTACAGGAAGGTAAGAAGGTGATTGGCTGCTTGAACTCGCTTTGGTAGGTTAGAAATATTTTAAAAACACCAACAAACGAATAGGAAAATTGATGGTGGAATCTAGTCTTTGTTATGAATGTGAAATATGGACAATCAAGGCGGATACAAAACGTTGTTTAAACGCGTTTGAAATGGATTATTTGTGAGAATATTAGAACATAGAACCAACGAAGAAATTAAGGACATTATGGGTACCAAAGAAACTATAATTGACAGAGTAGAATGTAAAGCCTTCCGTTGGTTTTGTCATTTGATGCGAATGTCCGAAGATCGCTGGCCAAGACATATATTTAAATGGACTCCACCAGGGAAAAAAAAGAAAAGCATTCCTAGAGATTCATGGAACGAAGGCAAAGCACAAGGCATGGAACGGAAACAACTCGCTGAAGAGACGACACAAAACAGGGAGACTTCGAGACGGGAAGTGGGCGTACGGCTAGATTTTGTATTATGATAAATTATTTACATTTGTTATAATGTTTCGTAATTTATTATTACACCCAATATAAAAAAATGCAAGTTATTCTGTGTCTAAGTAAGTGTAATTAATACAGCAGTATGTGTTGACGAAAGATTTAGGTAAACCACCAAAAGTCTAAACATGCCACTCTTATCCACCTTAAATACCTAAACAAATTTGACGTGTAAGTTTTTCTTGTAGTATGGGAGTTTCTTTAGGACAGCATGGTCTTCTTGTTGACCATGATTGTCCTTCATATTTGTGTGCATTATACAAACAGAAAACCTCTATGAAAATCATCTGCGTGATGGAAAGCGACAATCAACAAATGCATTATTTTCATCACTGTATTCAGTTAAAACCATTCTTTGTAACTTTCCAAAGGTTCCAATGCATCAAATAATGAAATATAAGGTTTATATGCCAGCTCCCAAGAACCATATCAAAAAGTAACCAAGAAATAATAATGGCAGAGTTTAATAAGAAAATCGTTTGTTAGAAAGTAAAGGATATTATAGCAAGACGTGGTATGGGCGATCAAAACGATTCTAGTGGCAGCTTAGTGCAGATTTGCTAACAAAACCACACTTGAAAATTGCGAAAGTGTTTACATCGCAACCACATTGATTATGTCTTGTGCAGTCAACGGTTATCATAAACCAAAAATCAAGCTCTGCAATACAAAAAATACCTTATCATACTTAGGAATTTGAGTGAGCGACAAGATTGAACAAAGTATCATTCTGAAACATTCCACATTTGGTCCGGTTAAAATTATTAATAAATGAGAATTATAGACAAATCAACCTTAAATTTTATTACTTCTTCGACAGTATTGTTCTACTAATAAGATAGTCCATGTAGAAATGTGTGGATGTTTAAAATCATTTAGATCTGCTATTCGTTGAATGCATTTGGTAGCCAAATAAATATCAGTACCGTATGTTCTACTTTGTTTGACAGTTTCATCAAAATGCTCCTCACCTTTCTTGGTACGAAAGATTTGATAATGAGTTTTGTGCATAAGAATCAAAGAGTTTTTCTATCGCATCTAAACCAAATTAGTGAAAGTTAATTTATCCGAAGATAAATTGTGATATGGACCAGCAATAATCCATCATAACCTGATTTTTTGAAGGAGCGGTTCGTTTTTTCCTAGTTATTTGTCTTACACACAATACATTGTAGTAATGCCCTGTGCCTACCGTCTTTGATACTATAAGCGCACTCGTTTGTCTAAAAAATAGAATAAACAAATAAATCAAATTACTAATAATCCAAAACTTGAAACCAAATTCGATAATTGGAGCTGATTTATATAGAGCTATGGAAATTATACCCAACGTTTGAAAATTCTCCATTGACAAAGTTTCTACTACAAATTTACAACGCATAAATTCATTTAAAAGCATGCCAGAAACTATAGGTTGCACAAATCTTGTTCCTCATAATATCATAGTTCATTCTCCTCCAATTAAACAAAAATATTACCATGTCAGTCTGATAGTCCAAAATCACATAGACACCGAACTAAATACATTTCTAGATCAAGGTATTGTAGAACCTTCTATTCTCCTTGGGCATCACCTTCTATACTTATTAAAAAGAAAGGCGGAATCTATAGATCTTGGGTTGACTTTAGAAAACTAAATGAAGTTACAGTTAAAGAAGCTTACCCTCTTCCAATGATTAACTCCACAGTAGATAAACTTCATAAATATAAGAGATAGGAATTTATTACACTGATTAGTAAAGTGTTTACCTCTACAAACCAAAGACTGGCTACTAGAGATTGTTAAAATATTTGTATTTTTTCTTTATGAAGAAAATTTTAACCAAATTCGTGAGTACTATTTACACTCTTCCAATAACTGACAATGCAGCATTGCATTAGGATTAGATCAACAACTTCCAGTGACATAAGGTAATCCGGTAATCGTGGATCTAGAACCATCCATCCTTTTAGATGCAATTATCGGTTATAAATCTATGTGCTAGCAACAAAGCTATGGCATCAGTATATACTATCGAAAATTTCAAAATCTCAGCCCTAACGATACAAGGTCAAAAAGTATAATAAATCTAATTTTCCCAACACAGTACTAAGTCGATAACATTTTTCCCCATTGGAATATTCATTAATCATTTATTCACTTAGTTACTATGGTGTCTAAGCATCAGCTAATGTTAAATTATCTGAAGTGTTCATGAAAAATTGAGAAAACAAAACACTTTTTGATTAAATTTTTTTTTTTCTAATTATGTGATAATACACGTTTAATTATAACATTTTTATTGACAACTCAAAATTATAAAGTCAAAATTTACAAGAAAATCGCTAGACAAATTATTTTAAATAGCCGAAAGAATATTTGAATAAACGGGAAATGTCAAATACGAGAAGAATTTCTAGTAAACGTGTCAGCATTCAATATCTGTTTTTGTTAGATATCGATATGGTGTTGTAGGTGATAAGAATAGAATTTATTTTTTCGTAACACTTTATTTATAGGGATCTTCAAAACTCCAAAGTTATCTGCTATTTGTCGTATTCCAAAGGTTGGATTTTCAACTGCTGAAAACGACAACAATGTCAAATTGCATATAGGGTGGCCCAACGCAGACGAAACAAAGTCAATTGCAGCCACATCGATAATTTACAAAAAAAACTCAGACCCGTCAATTTTATTTCTGAGGTGGACATCTTTTTTTTTGTCGGCATTCCAGTATTGCCTCTGGTTTTAACGGAAATTACGTCAAACTTTTTAAATGGCAAGCCACAGTTTATAGTGCAAAATCGGATAGACGACAAAAAATAATTTTCAAAAAACCCCACATGTTGATTTCGCGGATATTGTCATTTAAAAAAAAACTAAAGATATGGCAGTAACAATTTAATAATGCAATTGAAAAAATTATAACAAATGCTTGAAATTAGCTCCTCCAACTTCCATGCAATGGTACAAATTTTCTTCAAATTGTCGTCTTACAGCCTGCAGAATTTCTGGAGTAATCTGAAGGCATTTATCGGTGATCCTTTGTCCTTAATTTTCTAAAGACGTCGGTTCAGTTGAATAAACTCTACTCTTTAAATTAGCTCGTTTTCTAAATATCTTGCACTATTTTCGACAATATCTGTCAACATTAGGTTGACAACATTCTCTAACATTTCCAAGTAAATTTCACCATTAAGATTTCCAGATATAAAAATAGGTCCTACTCAGAAATTCGTTTCGTCGGCGTTGGCCCACCCTGTATATGCTCTTCAGTACAAACATGTTTCCTAGTACTTTTCTCATAGTTGGCAATTGTAGTTTGTTTGAATCTCAGTTCGGGGATATCGTTGTAGTTCCGGATTATCTGCTTTATAATTATGAGCTGCGAATAAAAACTTCCATTCAATTTTCCTGTGGAATAAACTATACCAACTACTTCTCTGTCAAAAGCTCACTCATTATCACAAACAATACAGAGATACAATAAAATTGAGATAGATTGGACAATTACTAACACAACCGTGACAACAATAAATTTTTGACGTTCGGAATTTATCGCCTTCTTAATTTTTTGACGATAGATGTACCTATAGCAAAATTGTGGAGAATTTAATTGTATAGTCGATATTAGCTTTTAAATTATGGACGGTTAGGATCCTTACCGCCCTAAATGTGAATAAATCTTGAATTTGATATTTCAAATAATAACCTAATAAACGAGAAATATCTGAATATTGATATTGACCCAATTAAATGTTTAAAAATGGATATCTCGAAAAGTACCATTTTTGACTAAGACCCATATACATAAAGTCACCATAGTTTTCAAGTAGATTCAGAATAAAAAATAAAAATTATATGTTTCTATTTAAAATATCAAAGTTGCCAGGTGGTCTATGAAAACACCCTGTATAATTGAAAACATTTTTGAATTGTAGCCAGTGAGGCACCTAAAAAAATCGTCAAAACCGATTTTGAAAAAATTTACTTTTTAAAGGCAATATTAAAGGTCCGCGTATTACACAAGGTAATTTGTTTATTTGACGTTTTAATTTTCCCTCATATTGTTTATTGTCGTGCAATTTGAATTTTTTTATTACAATGATTGTTGACAAAATGTTGGTAACATAGAAGGATATCACACACGTGGTAGCTGCTAAATACCTCATTTTCCAATTAAAAACGTCGCAAAACTGATTTCCAAGTTGTCTCTCCGTAATTTCAAAATCTTCAGATGATGAATGTTTTCTACGATTCATTACACCATGCAGAAACACTTTCAGTTTATTGTTTCCATCGAATTTGCAGCAAATTCCAACTTTTATTTGAGGAAGAATTGTGACGTGACGTGATAATTAAATTAAATTTTCTTCGGAATTCATTCAAAATTAAAAACTATAATCAAAAAGTTTCACACTTTCGCAGTCACTTTGTTAAACTTTACTTTGAAAAACTTACTCAAACATAATCCAGATGTGGCGATGACAATTGACTAAAATACACTATATAGTTTATTGCGGTATATCCATATGACTAAATTAAACTTTTATGATGATATGAGAATTAATTCTTTATTCCGTAAATAACGTTAAATGTGGCCAAGGGTAACACATTCTTATAATTTTTGGCATTTGAGATAAAGTCCGCACAAACGATTTGTTAAAACATCCTGTTTCAAGTGAAAGAAAAAAAAAGGTTGATTACTCCTCGCGTAAGTAAGACCTGCAATTGCATAATCTTTATGCCGCGAGTGATAGTTCTAAAGAACAGCTGTAACTGAAGAGGTTTAAAACAGTGTTAACCTTAATTTCAAATACAAAAGCGCTTTTTGCCCCGTCTTAATTATTTATTCCCTTATCTAACCAATCCGCCGAAACCTCAATAAGAAGACGTTAAACGTTAAAAGCATCCTAACGTTACTGGCCTCGTAAATTACTATACTTCAAATTGGAATATCTGATCAATTAGTTTTCAATCAATTGAAATATGTTAAGAGAAAATCATGATATTTTTATTTAAAATTTCATATTTAAGATGAGGAGTTATGCAACGGTTTCCAAATGCGAAGTTTTAATGGTTTTTTTTTATAATACCGGAGTTCAGATTTTGGACAAAATGTGCCGAGCCCAAAAAGCTCTTTAACTAACATGAATATTTCTATTCTTAAAATATTTACACAAATATTCATTTTATACACTTTTTAAAATAAAAGTTGTTTGTAATTTAATTATATACAACTTTTGTTTAAATTATTTTTTGATCCGATAAGTAATTACTGATACATGACAATCATTAGTTTTAACAGAATCTTGAAGAATAAAACAAATTATCGGAAATAAAATGTTAGAAATTTTGTTATCTATAAATTTTATTTGAACTATTTTTTTTTCTAAAACACAATTTTTTTTCAGCGTTAAAACGTGTTCAAAAAGGAATGAGCGTGCAAAATTATATAATTTTCTAATTCTAGAGCTCAGTTGCAGAAAAAAATTGGGAATACAAATTAGCACGAAGAAATAATAAAATTAAAATTTCCAAGACACAAGTACAAAACTTTTCGTTTTAAATACATCACTTAAAATTCATAATGTCGCTGTATTATTTTTTATAATTATGTTTGCATGATTCGCATAATTAAATAAAGGTTCAATTTTAAAAACTCAAAATTTCATTACGTATTCTGTAATAATAATGAACAACAGAACATGCAACTATGTTTCTTTTATGGCAAAGGTGAATTGAATAAAATATTGATTGAAGCACTAAAGTGCATTAATATTTTTTTGTTTTTAACCGTTAAAAATGTAAAAAATTGTTGATTTACAACGAATTTAGACAATGAGTAATTGAAAATTATTAAATTTGTCACGATAATTGATACTTATCTTATAAAATTGTAATATTAATTATAAAAGAAAATTGAACTTTGAATTTGCTAATTAAAATTTTGTATACAATGAATTGGATTAGGTTGTGTTATAAATTTAATTATTTGGAAAAATAATTATTGCAATAACGTCGAAGAAACTAATTGTGTTATATTCCATTACAAACTTCCTCTGTAATAAATGTCGTTTTAATTAAGGTCAAATAATATTAATTTCTTTAATCGAAATTGCGCGAGTTTTGGTAGGGCTTATTATGTTTTTCTCGGTGTATTTATGTGCAATTACATTTGTTTTTAGTAAAATGGCATACATCGCATGTTTAGTGTAATTATTGAGTCTTTTTAGATGTAGCCATGGTGCAACAACCAGTTAGTGGCATCTTCGTATGTACAAGTTTGTTGTCAATGACTTTAACAATCATCACACAACAATTACTTCTAATACATAAACAAGAAATACTAATACTTAGAAAGACTTGGTTCTATGGTTCAAGATGGATAGAATGACGATAAGTTCAATGAGATTATTTTCCAATAGTTTGAAAGTACGCTAAATTTGTTGATAACATTTTCAGATCCAAAAAACTTCTTCCCCGATTAAACCCCAGTCATTCAGGACTTCCACTTTTAATTTTAAAAAACGTCGGGAGTTAAAATGAAAAAAGAACAGAGTTGGAATAAATTATGAAAAATATGCCCTTCTTAATACCATCTTCTAGATTTTTATTTCAAAATTTAATCATACCCATCGATGATGGAAAAATTGACTAGTATGAGGCATGCTGAAATTTAAAGATGTGCATCATTCCATTGCTGACATTTTAAATTCTTTAAAGGAGTCGCTGTTGGATAATGCAATTTCGTAATCACAATCTAAAACAAAGTTTTAAGTATGGTGTTCAATTTTTCTCAATATCCAAAAAGTGCAATATAGTTAGTTTGCCTATTTATATGGTTTATTATAGTTCTTATTTAGTTATGCACCTAATATTTTTTATTAGTTTAGAATCAACTTGAGAGTATTAAATAAATCTTACTTATCGATATCAGTAAATTCTAATGACGTAATACTTCCTTAAACTAAATTTTTCCTTATTATATTATGGATTAAATATCTTTACCGTTTCCGGTGCATTTATGTGAAGTAAACATGGGCTTTTTTATTTAATTTTCAGTATATATTATTTGTTTTCTTTAAATTTTTATGTAGTAATTTTACATTTGAAAATTCGTATTGTATTTTTTTGTTAGTAGACCAATGGTGTAAGAATTTCAAAGATTTTGATAATTTTTTGTTAGTCACAAAATAATTATAATAAATAGCCATCATGTATAAAGGTTGCCAGTTAATTGCATTTGACCAATGAGTGACGAATGAGTGAATTAAGTTAATTAACGTTATCTAAAGAAGGAAGTACAGTCAACGCCGGTCCAGTGGCACCACCAGAGCTTCGTAGAAAAGATGCACTCAATAAATTGTGGATAAAATACCAACTGTTCACAGATACATTTCCAATTTGGCATAGTATTCAAAATACAATAAACATACTGCCATCAAGAAAGCCATTTTGGAAATATATTGAAGGTATAGAAGATTTTTCTATTAAAGAGGAATGGAGAAGCATTTGGAGAAGTCTTAACGTCATAAATAAAGATTTAATTCAAGACCCTTCAGTAGACGGTTTCAACCAACCCAGAAAAATATGGTGCCAAATTAATCGATTAAGAACTGGACATGGAAGATGTAACGACATGCTTTTTAAATGGGGAGCCCTAGAAAGCCCCCTATGTGAATGTGGAGCTACTAATGACACGATTCGCCACATTCTCAAAGATTGTAATGTCACGAGATTTGAAGGCGGTTTCCATAAAATTCATCTTATTACACCTACTGTCCTGGAATGGTTGTCTACTTTGAAACTATTATAAACATCAAAGTGCAGGACGTTACAGTGAGTGCACAGTGTAGACAAACAATATCAACTCTGACCAGAATTTTTGGTGGTTTTTTCCTCGGTCCTTACACAAATGTGGAAGTTGAACAATTTTTGTACCAGTGCCACCGTACATACAATTAATTGTCACTGTATTTTTCCTTTTATAAGAATATATATACGGTCATAATTTAAAAAACTGATATAAAGGTAACCTCGCAATCGACAAAGATGACTTCCAGTCATTAATCAGATTAACATAGAAAAGCATTGTCAATACCAACATAGCATCTATTTTTAAAAAGTTTTTCTTTTCATGATGCTTTGATACGGTGGACGTAGAATACAGAAACAGGTTTTTTGAAATGGTTTAAATTGTCCCTTCGCTGCATTAAAGAATCCTTAAAGAAAAAAACAATTTTTCTCTGATTGACATTAAACGTCAGTTTTAGTGACATTTATCGATCATAGAAGTTACACCTAGGCATTAAAAAAATCATTTTTTTTTAAATCTTGCTATGCATGAGTATCCAACCAAAAAAATTACTCTAGTAAATTTAGTCACTGTACAATAAATAAACTATATTAGGGACATTCTGGGCCGGTTAAAAATAAGTTAAAAAATAATGTTAATTGTCGCGTTATTAGCTTTTACTGGTTCAAAATAAGTAAATAGTTACAAAAATTCAGAATTTTATTATAATTTTAACTGTAACATTCATAATTACGATGATATATTGAAAAATTCTTAGCCTACTATAGAACCAAACAAAATTTCAATGTCAAAATATTTTATTACTCAACATATTCTCCTCTTAATTGGATACATTTATTACAGCGAACCTGCAACGTCTCTAGACCTTTCAAAAAAAATGTTTCTTCTTGCTCTGTAAACCAGACCTCCACAGCTTCTATTACCTCCTTGTTGGAAGAAAATGTACGACCTTTTAAACTTTTTCAGTTGAGGAAAGAGGTGATAGTCGGACGGAGCCAAATCGGGTGAATAAGGGGGTGTTCTAGTAATTCAAACCCTAAATCACGAATTTTTTGCATGGCAACATGAGATTTGTGTGCAGGAGCGTTGTCCTGCAAAAACAAAACACCTTTGGATAGCTTTCCGCGTCTTTTCTCTTTAATATTTTTCCGTAGAGTGGTCAGTAATGTCGAATAGTAATCTCCAGTTATTGTTCTACCCTTATCCAAAAAATCAATCATGATTACTCCATGGCAATCCCAAAAAACTGAAGCAAGAACTTTTCCAGCAGATTTTGGACACGAAACTTTAGGTCTTGGAGAACCAGAGTGTCGCCATTCCATCGATTGTTGCTTTGTTTTTGGATCGTAGAAATATACCCAAGTCTCATCCACAATTTGGTTTAAGAAGTCTACATCGTTTTCAAATCGAGCACAGATCGAACGCGATGGTTCTACCCTTGCACGCTTTTGGTCAACATTCAAACATTTGGGGATCCATTTTGCAGCAATTTTTCTCATGTCCAAATTGACGTGAACCATATGATGAACGCGTTCGTATGAAATATTCAGTGCTTCAAATATCCGTTTTAGCCCAATTCGACGGTCTGATAAAATCATGTCATGAACTGCATCGATATTTTCGGGGACTGACACAGAAACTGGCCTTCCCGATCGGTCATCATCTTCAATGGAAAATTTACCTCTTTTGAAGCTTGCATTCCAATTTTTGACGGTCGCATACGAAGGACATTGATCACCAAGGGTATTAAGCATATCTTCGTAAATCTGCTTACCTCTTAACCCTTTTAAATACAGGTACTTGATGATGGCTCGATACTCCAATTTTTCGAATTTCACAATTTCGGTGGACATATTTTTCATTTAATTTATTGCGTGACTCTGGTTTACTTTTTGACGTCAAACTTTACACTGACACTTCTAATAAGTTATTGTTCGTTGCTATGGTAACGCAATATTTTGTTTATGCAAGGAACTGGTCTAGGCTAACTAGATATCAATACATCCTCTTAAATAAAAACATAATATAACACAGAACATAACAAAAATGTAAGTAGATGAAATTCTACATATAATACATATTAATGATTATTGTGAATACTTATAGTAATTTGCGAACAATTTTCCAACATTACTCCACTGGCTTGATAATCCGTTGTACCTTTTGTAATCAGGGTATAATTATTTTAATTTATTTGTGAACTAGTGCTACAACCGACGATATTTTGTTCTTTGGGATCCGAAAAAAGATTTTCACTAACATTTGTTTTTGCAGCTATAGTCTTCAATATAATCTTCGGCTATTGTTGATGATCTCCAACCACCATGTCTTTTTAACGTGGTTATATCTGCCTTAGAGTCCACCAAAAATGTTGCCTAACTTCTGCGAAAACAATGCCCAGTAAATTCTTGTGGGTTTTGTAATTTTAAAAATTTTGCAATTTCTTCTGGCATTTTTCCAAATTTATGGATACCAAGCGGTTGTTTGTATGCCTTACCATTATTGTATTTAAAAAAAAAATTAGGTAGCCAGCCTGATGGTCTACAATCTTCATATTTTCTGTAGAAGTTTAAATGTTCCACTACAATCAATGAGCGTAATTTTTTTGTCTTCGTGTCAGGAAGAGTTATAAATAATTTTCCCCCATATCTTCAATTTGAGCTTTTTTATTTGGTATAGCTCATCACTTCTACATGCTCCCGCTATGCCAAAATTAAAGCAACCTAAAATAAAAAAAATCGTTTATTTAAAACTAAATTAAAAATTTATAATTTCTAACTTCTTACCTTCGTAAATAGGTATATATTATCTGGAGCTTCCAACAAAATTCCTGAATCTGTGATTTCTGCAGTACTCGGGATTTTTGTTTTGGCACGATAACCACCTGATTGACGCTTTAAAAGGCTCGCAGTTTTAAATATTTAGATATATCTATAGTATTGTTAATATGCAATTTAGTCTTCAACATAGAATAAGTAGACCATAAAGTCGAAGATTTCAATTTCTTGGCTAATTCTGCAAAGTACGCCAGTAAAACGTTTTCTGAAAATGATCCGATTTTCTTGTTAATGCTATAATCCTTAAATTTTTTATAACATATTTTATACAATTTTCTGGATTTTGTAGGCAACAAATTATGTTCTGCATTTTTTGCCAATTCTTCAATTTTCGGAAAACAATTTAGAAAAAGCACATTACAACCCAGACTTTACTTAGCAACGACAATGGTAATGTGATTTAAGCAGGCACATGGAATTCACTAACCTCTAACTCATTGACAATCAATTGATAAAGAAAATTGAAGCAAATTGAATTTAACAGTGATGTCTTATTTTTCGGTAGATATTATAGATATTATTTGTGGTTGCAATAAGACGATGCACCAGTACAGTAGCACCGAATTATTACAAGGTGTTCCATTTGTACAAAAAAGAGTAACTTAATTTTTGCGTTTCAATACACCCTGTATATTGTGGGCGTATGTGAATCAAAATTCGACTATTTATTAAAATTCCAAATTATTCTAAAATTTTCTGTGGTTAGTTTTTTGCGAAATATTCATTGCCTACTGGCAGTGATCTACCAAATGTGAATCTTTTTTCTAACAAAAAGTTGAATAACGCCGAAACCAAAAAAGCTAGTCTTATAGTATTGTAAGTTTCATCATTTTTTTATGCTAAAACTATTTATGTAAAAACCTACAGGTTATTCCATTTCAAAAAACCTAACGTTAGTTTACCACTTTGTATAGGAACACTCTGTATATAATCCAAATATTTTTAAAATGTGTAGCATTAAAGTGCTTACTTAGTGATGAAAACCGCATGTCAATAATTTTAATAGCAAACAGTTCTGTATTGGATAGTATGAGGATAAATCAATATAAAGTGTACGGTCCAAAAGAAGTAAAAGTGGGGACAAAAAAACGTTTTGAGTAGCAAACGGTAAAAGGTTTTAAGTTAAGAATAATAAATAAAGTGCATTACAAAGTAATTAGTAAATCAAGCATTATTGGAAAGTAAATTTGAAGAGTATGTACAGTAAACATCCAGGTTATTACAAACAAAGAACATTGTATGAACATGAACATTGAACTCATCCTTCAAAGTCGCCGAAGGTTGCACTGATTACGTCATTCGTAAATAAGGTTAGTGTGTTAAGAATGTAATAAACAAAATTTTGTATGCGGAGAAAAAGATTGTGGCGAAAATATATTTCTAAGTTACGTTTAAAAGTGCACGTTGCGTTAATTAAAATTCATTAAAATTTAATTATTTTAGTTACATTAAAATTTTGTTTTAAATTTTCAAATCACGTGCTTTATTTAAGAAGCCAAGATCTTGAGATGAAATTATAAATAAAAGAATTAAGATAGTCTCATCTTAAATTGGAGTCAGTTGAATTTATTTTGTAAAATGCCAATTTGCAATAACCGCAATGCATTTATTTTTTGCTGTTAAGGAATACATTTTCTTAAAAATTTTAAACCAATCCGACATCTTAATGGATTTCGTCAAAAAAAATTTAAGTTAACATTTTTGAAATCAAGAATTATTTGTACAAGGGCGTGGATAGGAAGAAAAGGATCGATGAAAGGTATTCAATTTCGAAAACCGTAGATAGAAGTTAAAGTTTATGGCAAGGTGCAAATACATTACTTTCAATGTTTTATAAATAAATGCTTGCTTAATTAATCTTATTGAACTAAAATTAAAAAAATTCAGAACAGGACCACCCGCAGTTAATGTTAACAAAGGCAACGGTGATATAGCAAAAATTAAAATCATCAAAGATAAAAGTATTAAAAACGTAAATTCATAAGGCAACATTTTATGTATGACGCATAATATTGTTACTCAACCCGGAATTCAATGTGTACCTATACAAAAAGTTCTAATTATAGTTAATAGAAAACTAAGAAATGTATATGTAAGTTGAACAAATAAACGGAAGAATAAATTTGTCGACTTAAAATATGGTAAATTAATCAAGCAGTTAATTACACATTAATTACACAATACGCTACCCAGTTACTGCCGCATCTCAGAAATTTACTACCACGTTAAAGTATAATCAAAATAGTTAATATCGTAATTTGTTTGACAATTTGAAAATATAAAGCATTTATTGAATAATTTTTACAAAACATCAAACTCAAAATATTTCGATTTTTTTATTTTATAGCAAAAACAAGCAATTTTAACTGTAAAGAGTGTAATAGAATAAGCACAGGTCAAAAAAAAGAATATAAACTTTATTAACGATAGATCTACAAATTTGATTGAGATTAACACTCCTACCTCCTTTTTAGTACATTACACAGTATAAATATTCTATTATATCTTCTTAAGTATATCTTCCATCCCAGAAAAAATCATTTTAGTTTGTTGTATATTATTGTAGGTTTCTTTGAAGGGTCATTCTTAGTTTAGCTGACCGAGATGTAGGTTTAATTGTTGACATATTGTAGTAAGTTCAGCGGAATTTAAAGGATGCCTTTGGAAAATTATGCCTTTTTTTTAGTGAACCATGCACTTGGTGACTCAAGTAGCTTTTGTGATGGTCCAACGAAGAAGTACATTTCACTAAAAGAAACTTGGTCTAAGAATTTGGAGCATAAATGACGTGAGTATCTGACGGAGTTCTCTCAAGAACATTTGCCTCTATCTTATTTTTCATTCATGTTATAATAGATGATTCATGTAGGTGTACGCTTTCTGCGAGTGTTTTGTGCGCTTAGAGCAACTGTATCATCAAAAAATTTGAAATTTAATTTTTATTATTGAATAGTATATAACCAAATGGGCTACAGAAAGTACATAGTAAAGATAATACAGAGTGTCTCTAGAGTAATAGACAACCGAAAATGGGTAGATAACGTTTTCTGTCGAATCTGTTATTAATTATTTAAGGTCACCAATCAATAGTTAAGATACTAGAGGGTGTCTCAATAATTACAATATTAGGAGTTTTTTTTTGTTTTCTGAGTTGAACTGATCTCTGTTCAAAATGACGTTTTTCAACCTTGATTATTTAAAATCTTTTGTGGCGTTTGGGTTTGTCCTACTAAAATCTACTTTATCACTCAGAGGTCAGGTAGTATATTGACATGGGTTTTGAAATTTTAACCTAAATTGTTAATGTTTTTGCAAAACTGTGTGATCTTGTTTTGAACTCAAATTAGCTGATATTTTTCACCATCTCAATATTCTACAAACGGCCAACTTCAAAATTTCAACACAATCTTTAAAACTTGCTTTTCAAATAATTGAGAAATGTAAGTGTAACTCGGAGTTCCATTTGTGTAATCACTTTCTGGTTTCCAAAATGTATTTGTCAATTGTTTAAGTAGTTTAATTTGATCTCAGCCTCATATTATCCACTGTGGAATAAAACCCTTTTAAGTTTCTTCCATGCGTTTCTATCTCAAGCAGTTTGAATCCAGTTTTTACCCCGGTTTCTTTCACATCGTCCATCCATCTTTTAAGCTTCGGTTTGTGAGTCTTGGTCTCCATAGGATTATCTTTTGTATTCCATCGGTTTGGATCCTGCCAAGCCACGTGTCCAGCCCATTTCCATTTTATTTTTAATAGCCTTGGTTCTCTTTTTGATGTCTTCGTGGTTGATTCTTTTTCTGAGACTGACGCCGATCATAGCTCTCTCCATGGCACACAAGTGTCGTAAATCTTTCTCTTTAGGTTAGTTGGTATACCGGTGTTTTCCAAAAACAGCCCAACACTGGTTTGTTGTTGCAAGATTGTTGTTGTCTACGACGATACTCTCTACTGCTGGGCCCATTATTTTTGTTTTTTGGATATTCATTTTCATGTCCACGTGTTGATATTGATATTTTGAGTAGCTCGTTTAACATGTTTTTGAGTTGTTCTAGGTCTTAGTTAATTAGGACAATATCGTCCGCAAACCGAAGATTACTTAAGTATGTTTCTTCTACATTTAATCTCTTTTGTAAACAGTTTTGACGAAATAGTATCACCCTGTCGTATGCCTCCCTTGACTTCAATTTGATTGGTTGTAAGTTCATCATTAATTTTTATTTTATGGTGGAATTTTCGAAGATATTGCAATGTTATCTTCACCCCAGTAGCAACTCATACGCTTTAGAATCAATCCACGGTTCGGATAAAATTTTGAAGCAGATTGTAAATAGAGTTAATTATCCTTGTTTCGTAGTAAATAAGACTTCCATGCAATCCATTAGCAGCTACAAAACTTGAATTCGGCGCCAAAACCTAGAAGTAAGTAGTTTTAATAACAGAAATTTAAATTTTACAATTATGTCAAGTTCTTGAGATTATGTGGTCATGTAAAAACGAGGAGAATCAGGACATTGTGCATATGTGTAAAAACATCAAAAGACCTTAAGTAGAGGGTGAAATTTTGCATGCGAGGTGAATGTGAATATATGCTAGGGGTAAATGTGAACATATGTTTTTATGTTATATTTATTTAAGTTTCTATGCGTTAAATTAAAATCATAGTGTATAGAGTTTCCGTAACTTCTAATAAATAAATAAATGCAACATAGGCTCAAAATCAGTTTTTTTGCAGTAGTCATGCCTCGAAAATACAAAAGGAAAACTACTGGACCTATTATACACAAAATGACTTAATACAAGCTGTGCAGAACATAGAAAATAAAAACCACACTTATAATGAAGTAGAACAAATCTATGGCGTGCCAAGGGCTGTAGTTATCAACCGATTGAAAGGACGGTTGACTTCTGCTGAAAAAATGGGGGCCGGGAGATCTACAGCTTTGAGTCAAGAAGCTGAAGGTGAATCTGAAAACTGCATTAAGGCCAAAGCGAGAATGGGCTTGCGATAGAGAAGAAATAAAGAAAATTGTCACTGAGTACGTTAATTGCAATAACCTGAAAACCCCGTTCAAAGAAGGACTGTCTGGGGATGATTGGTACTATGGATTTATGAAGAGACATCCAAGTCTGTCTTTTAAGAAACAAGAGCTATTGCAGAAGGCTAGAAGAGATGCTAGGGATCCTGAAGCCATATACGACTTTTATGAAGAGCTTGGTGCATTAATAAAAGAAAGCAAATTAGAAGATAAACCAATGTTAATATTCAACACGGACGAGAGTAAATTCTGCACAGACCCAAAGCGGTTGAAAGCTATTAGTGGAAAAGGAAAAAGTACGTTAATTTAAAAATTATGTTCAAGAAAATTATATTTACATTTATTTTTAAATTTTTTCAGGTTTATTTCGTATCACAGGTGGTTCTGGTCGCGAGTCCATTATAGTCTTGGCTACAGTTTCAGCAGATGGCTTTTTTATGCCACCCCTTATTGTTTTCAAGGGCGCTGAAGTACAGGCAAGATGGACCTCAACTGATGCATACCCAGGAACCCAATATACTACTTCCTCGAACGGATGGATGGAGGAATTACAGTTTTTCGAATGGTTTAGTGTTGGGGTCATAACTTATGTTGAGACTGTTAGGGATACCCATAATAATTTACAAAATCATGCAGCTGTTCTTATGTTTGATGGCCATAATAGTCATATTAGTTATCGGATTGTTAAAACTGCACTAGATAATAATGTACATTTGGTGAAATTCCCTAGCCACCTAACAGACAAAATTCAGCCTTTGGATAAAACGGTCTTTGGACCTGTGAAAACAAACTAGGAAAAAAAACTGATAGCCTTTGGCAAACAACAAATAGAAAAAGAGACTCTAGTCGACTACCCAAACAAAAATACACTTCTATTACAAATAATAACAATCTACTGAATTCACAGGACACTGTTGCATTGTCACCTGTTACTGTACCTTCGGCCAATGATGCTTTCACCACTGTATCCACATCTAGCTCGAAATGTCCTTCCATTGATGTGACTGAATCTGCATCCCCAAATTTGAATACATCATCGATATTAAAAAAAAACTCAAAAGTCTACTGAAAACACCAACAAAGATAATCGAAATATTTGAAGCATGTATAAATAATAATAAAACTCAGTTTGCTCCAATAGACCGAGGGAAAACAAAACGGCAGATAGTGCCTCGCCTAAAACCAATTAAATATGGAAAGATTCTAACAACTGAGGAAGTTTTAGAAAAACTTCAACAAGCTGAAGCGGCGAAACGACAAAAAGATGAAAAAAAGAAAGGATCCTCTAAGAAACGCAATATGCAGTCTTTTGTAGAGATTCCTCTAGAAAAACTTAAAACGGAACTATGTCAGGATTCATCTGATGATGGACGAAAACATTTTGGACTCTATTACCGCAGAATCTATAACAGAAGATGGGTATGAAAAACCTGAATGGAACCGGTTAACTGTGGGCTGCTTCTTATTGGTTGACTTTGTCGGTGGTAAGCGTAACTCATTTTATTACAAATACGTACGAGAATATATTAAAAAATTCTTAGCCTACTATAGAACCAAACAAAATTTCAATGTCAAAATATTTTATTACTCAACATATTCTCCTTTTAATTGGATACATTTATCACAGCGAACCTGCAACGTCTCTAGACCTTTCAAAAAAAATGTTTCTTCTTGCTCTGCAAACCAGACCTCCACAGCTTCTATTACCTCCTTGTTGGAAGAAAATGTACGACCTTTTAAACTTTTTTTAGTTGAGGAAAGAGGTGATAGTCGGACGGAGCCAAATCGGGTGAATAAGGGGGATGTTCTAGTAATTCAAACCCTAAATCACGAATTTTTGCATGGCAACATGAGATTTGTGTGAAGGGGCGTTGTCCTGCAAAAACAAAACACCTTTGGATAGCTTTCCGCGTCTTTTCTCTTTAATATTTTCCCGTAGAGTGGTCAGTAATGTCGAATAGTAATCTCCAGTTATTGTTCTACCCTTATCCAAAAATCAATCATGATTACTCCATGGCAATCCCAAAAACTGAAGCAAGAACTTTTCCAGCAGATTTTGGACACGAAACTTCTTAGGTCTTGGAGAACCAGAGTGTCGCCATTCCATCGATTGTTGCTTTGTTTCTGGATCGTAGAAATGTACCCAAGTCTCATCCATAGTAACAATTCGGTTTAAGAAGTCTACATCGTTTTCAAATCGAGCACAGATCGAACGCGATGCTTCTACCCTTGCACGCTTTTGGTCAACATTCAAACATTTGGGGATCCATTTTGCAGCAATTTTTCTCATGTCCAAATTGACGTGAACCATATGATGAACGCGTTCGTATGAAATATTCAGTGCTTCAGATATCCGTTTTAGTCCAATTCGACGGTCTGATTATATCATGTCATGAACTGCATCGATATTTTCGGGGACTGACACAGAAACTGGCCTTCCCGATCGGTCATCATCTTCAATGAAAAATTTACAATTTCGGTGGACATCTTTTTTCATTTAATTTATTGTGTGCCTCTGGTTTACTTTTTTGACGTCAAACTTTCCACTGACACTTCTAATAAGTTATTATTCGTTGCTATGGTAACGCAATATTTTGTTTATGCAAGGAACTGGTTTAGGCTAACTAGATATCAATACATCCTCGTATGTTTAATTAAGGAACTTGATGAAGAAACAGGGGAAACTACAGTTCAGGGTTACCGACGCTATGACAAGTTTGCAACTCAGTTTGTAGTGAAAGATAATGACATTTCAGATATAACTTACGACATGATAACTGCCATCCTGCTCGTACCCAAGGTGATAAAACACTGTCGCCAAATCGTTTCTGAATTTTCTGGTAGTATCAATGTGTTTGAACAATAAATTGTAGCTGTTTCTTTCTTTTATACCATTAAATCTTGTTTATCTATACTATTGTTTTCATTTTTCAACCGAAATGGGGGTAATTGTAAACACTTCAATTGTCAATCTAAATACAGTACGATTTGCTAAATGTATGTTTGTTCACAATTGTCCTGAATTTCAAGCTGCTGCGTTGAATCAATACAGACATGATCATTCACATTTACCCCCGATCTGTCGGGGTAATTGTAAATGAGAGGGGTAAATGTAAATTTTTCAAAAGTATTTTCGTGTCAACTGGACATTCGTTTAAATTACGTGAGTATGTTCCAAATATCCACAGAAAGATTTCTGCATAGAAAAGTTTAGAAAAAAATTGTGCATAATAAGGAAAACTGTAACTTGTTTGAATCTTGCAGATTTTATTAAATTTACCCCACCTGACTAGTCAAAATGAAATTTAAAAAAATTGATGGCAAGATTGAAACTTTGGCTATTATCATTTCCACGCGAGATCACCTCTACGCGAGATCTCCTCCACGAGAGACCATCTCGACGCCAGCTCATCTCAACTACAGCTTATTTATTTGTATTCAAAGAATAAAAACAAAGCCGTTTAAAACTTTTAGATATTGATATAAGCTTTTTGAATAACTTCTTAAAGTTTGGCCACGTACTTAATTAACATCCCCAATGTACAAAAAAATAAATACCGGGAATAGAAAGCCTGTAAAAAAACCAGCGGCAATCAAATCCTACAGAAAAAAACCGAGGGAACTAAATCGCATAAAATGGCCAATAATGTTAGAAATTTTCGTCTCAAAAAAATCTCAGAATGCTATTTCAATCGATTACTCTACCACCGTTTTTTAACTGATCTATCATTAAGTATCTGTTTTCAATTATTTTATTTGCTGTTTTTATCCTAATATTTTTTTCGTCATTGTCGAGACAGGCACTGGACCAGTTCATTATTAGTCGTCATGAAATGGCTGTGCTGATATATTTTATGTTCTTACTTACCTTCTATAATGTTTACACACTTAATAAATATTATTACGTATGAATACTAAGTGATGAATAAGTAATGTAAGAGTTATGTATGGTGCCCCAGAAGATCAGTATAAACTTGTATAGTGTGGTGACGAAACCGTGGGCAATTGTGGATTGGTTTATTAAAAAATGCTTCTTGATACATATGCCAAATTTCATTAAAATATCTGAACGGAACCATTTTATCTGCTTATTCGGGCTGAAATTAATGGTTCACTACTAATTTCCCTAAAAATAAAAATTATTTTTCAAATCCCCAATCATTTCTAAGCAATTGATTTCTTGGTTTTTTCACCTAAAAAAATAAAATCTACTTTTCTGCATGGTAATATTATCATATTAACGATATTGTTACGACTCGTGTTACGATTATGTAGAGAAACGGTTTCTATTTATTTAGGCGATAAATCAAGGGATGAAATTTGTTTTGAAATGATTGGGGATTTTAAAAATAATTTTTGTTTTGAGAGAAATCAATGCAAGTCACAATCCATAGGAACGCCACCGGTAGAAATAAAAAAAATGTGGTAGACTAAAAAATGCCTCTTGATACATAGTACATGTATGCCAAATTTTATCTAAAATGGTATTAAGATATTAATAATAAATGAATTATTTTGAAACTTTACCACCTTGTAGGTACAATCTAACTCAAAAGTTAAGACGTTTAGGGCATACGTTCATATGAAATCTTCTTCTTAAAATGGGCCCAAAATTCGCTCCCTTAAATATTGACATTCAATTAGAAAACAAAAACAAAAAGTAGTTTCTTATGCTTTTCAATATGAAGAAGGAAATATTATCTTCCATTTTCCGGTCGGATAAAAGCACTCCACAGTAAATTTATAGAAATAGATTCAGCACTGATGCAATTTCTCAATAGCTACCTTTTCTTCTCATGAGGCATTCAAACTATTGCAATTTCGGTTCAACCATAATTTGTTAAACTTAAACACGTAATTATTATGACGTAAAATTTCAAAATCAGTAATCGTTTCGTAACTTCATTTCGAAATAGTTTTAGATATTTACGAAAACTCCTTTTTATTGACACTTCCAAATTCTGGAGCGGAAGTAGAAATGCATCTTATGAAACACGCGCTATTTAGCAATCGAATTTTTGCAACTAGTTTAGGTAGGTTGGATTAATTATTAGAAACAAATAAATTGATTAATTTACTTAGTTGTATTCAATAGTAATTTATCGCTACACAATCAAACAGTTCATTTAAAAAAACTGCTAACATTTTTAATAGGCACATTGCTTAGTAATTATACAGCAAGCAACTGCTTAATTAATTTATTACTTAATTATCCTAATATTTACGTTCTTTGTTTTAGTTAACCAGTTACACCCATTGCTCGGTGAAATTTTTTGCAATACACTTATCGAATAATAATTTATAATAAAACGTTATTGATGCGTGCCAATAAAAACTGGAGCATTAAGCGCTATAAAAATGTATTTCGGCCAACAGGAACTGAATGATATTGCACAATTATTCTAAACCGACGCTTCCATCATATTGGCGAAGTGTTAAACACGAGTTTTATTTATTATCGAACAAATTTACAAATATTTAAAAGTTAAATTATTTAATATTTTGCTATTTCCTGCAGGTGCATTCGCTCTAGTTACTCTCCATTGCGCATTATAGGCGTTTTAATAAAATTTTTAAAATTGTTCTTAAAGTAGGTGGAATAGACGCGTATTGCCCCGGAAGAAGTTCACTTACCGCAGAAGGGATACGAATGCAGGACGCGGTTTACTTTCCCTTTTTCTTTACGTAATATTGCATAATCTATTACTAACATTCCCTCCATTTTCTGATACGTTTTCCATTACCATTTACAAAACCACGCGAATGAACTCTTTGTATGACATTTGAATGAGGATGATCTTTCTCATCTAATTAAAAAGCTTCATGTCTACTCACGATTGTATTTTTAATTTATCTATTTATATTCGCTGCTGGGTCAACTATGATACGATCTCTACTAGTTGACGATACCAAACATCTGTTATTCTACAGATTACCATACGTACAATACTGTAATTACAAATGTATGACCTAATTACGATAACAACAATCGATGCTTCTTTTTGTAGGATTCGAATAAATAACAGTATAAATTTCATTACAATATTAATTGATACCTCCTTCACATTCTCCTTTGCAGAGCAAAAGCGGAACATCAAAGTCAATTAAAGGAATTTAAATTGCATTCGGTTTAATTGTTTTAATTAAGCTTGTAAAAACATAGTTTAAGTAAAGTTTGTCGAGCAAGGAAGGAAAAATACGAGACCCGAAATTATGTCATTCTTCAAAACTGACAAACAATAGCAAACGGAAAATTAAAAAAACAAACATTAGGTACTTTCATTATGTATTACGACGATTAGTTACGGAGCGATTATATTAAAACAGAATGCATAATTTTTTTTCATCTTCACGTTGTCATAACCCCGTTTCCTAGATTTCCAAACGAAGATTGTTCGGTTCCCATCAAAGTAATTTCATTATATAATACATCAATGTGCAACTACGAATTGAGTGCTTGAATATTGAGGATAGATTAAGTAACACCTACAGCGACCTTTTGGTTAATTCGGGACAATTATATAATACGCAAGTTTCTTACTGTCATACATGTTAAATTAAATACATGTATAGGTTGGTGTGTGTATTGCTGCAACAACAGCGCCTTATTGACTTAAGTCGTGGTAAGATTTCGTAAATTATTTGAAAATTGGTTTAGCTGTACTTGGAGGAATTTGACATGACATTTAATAACTAACTAATGATGTGGATGTGTATTATTTAAATATGCGTCATTCAATACGTTTTCTGTATGTGTGACATTCTAAGCACTTTTGTTTTTCTTTATCAAGCAAACCTAATTCAAATCTTTGCTCATAAATTAGAATAAATATTCAAATTGGTAATGAGTCAAAATATTTTAAAATAGAAAAAGAAATGTTCTATTTTGGACGACAAATTTACTGCGAGATATAATTATAACATCTTCGTCTTGCTAATTGATGCCTAATTAATGACCTACATTTTAAATTAGAGCTTGGAAAGTTTTCTAATAATAATAATAATAACAATAATAATAATAATAATAATAATAATAATAATAATAATAATAATAATAATAATAATAATAATAATAATAATAATAATAATAATAATAATAATAATAAATCCTCAGGGCGTATAATTTCATTATGCGACGGGTCTAACGATCAGGGTTCCCGAGCAAGTGTTTGCATACCTTGGTTTTGCAACCCGACTATGACGAGTAAAATTAACCAGTTGCACCTAACAACACAAGGTTAGACTCGGACGAGCGCCGTGAAGGTCGGACACGGCGCAAGAATAGGCAGTCTGACCAAATAGATGATGACAATAGGACCGGACAAGGAACAGCAATGAGTGTTTTGCCAGCTGACCAGCCGGCAACCACCAAAGCTGGTAGAGCCCAACAACGCATGACTTGGTCACATGAAATAAATAGACACGTCATGTGGTGTTATTACACTATTACAAAACTGGAAACAATACAATTATATAGATCTGAAATGCGCACTATGTTCCTAGAAAAATACCCAGAATATACTTCCGTAACTGAACAACGCCTGGTTGACCAGAAAAGAGTAATAATAAACAACAACAGATTAACCATTCAGGAAGGGAAACAATTAAACAAAATGTTGCAGATAATCTTGCTAAAAATGAACGCCGCGACATCCAAGAGGATGCAAACACCACAGAAACTAGGAATGACCAAGAAACTGTGACTGACATTGTACGAGGATATATTGAAAAATTCTTAGCCTACTATAGAACCAAACAAAATTTCAATGTCAAAAATTTTATTACTCAACATATTCTCCTATTAATTGGATACATTTATTACAGCGAACCTGCAACGTCTCTAGACCTTTTAAAAAAAATTATTCTTCTTGCTCTGCAAACCAGACCTCCACAGCTTCTATTACCTCCTTGTTGGAAGAAAATGTACGACCTTTTAAACTTTTTTTCAGTTGAGGAAAGAGGTGATAGTCGGACGGAGCCAAATCGGGTGAATAAGTGGGATGTTCTAGTAATTCAAACCCTAAATCACGAATTTTTTGCATGGCAACATGAGATTTGTGTGCAGGGGCGTTGTCCTGCAAAAACAAAACACCTTTGGATAGCTTTCCGCGTCTTTTCTCTTTAATATTTTCCCGTAGAGTGGTCAGTAATGTCGAATAGTAATTTCCAGTTATTGTTCTACCCTTATCCAAAAATCAATCATGATTACTCCATGGCAATCCCAAAAACTGAAGCAAGAACTTTTCCAGCAGATTTTGGACACGAAACTTCTTAGGTCTTGGAGAACCAGAGTGTCGCCATTCCATCGATTGTTGCTTTGTTTCTGGATCGTAGAAATGTACCCAAGTCTCATCCATAGTAACAATTCGGTTTAAGAAGTCTACATCGTTTTCAAATCGAGCACAGATCGAACGCGATGCTTCTACCCTTGCACGCTTTTGGTCAACATTCAAACATTTGGGGATCCATTTTGCAGCAATGTCCAAATTGACGTGAACCATATGATGAACGCGTTCGTATGAAATATTCAGTGCTTCAGATATCCGTTTTAGCCCAATTCGACGGTCTGATAAAATCATGTCATGAACTGCATCGATATTTTCGGGGACTGACACAGAAACTGGCCTTCCCGATCGGTCATCATCTTCAATGGAAAATTTACCTCTTTTGAAGCTTGCATTCCAATTTTTGACGGTCGCATACGAAGGACATTGATCACCAAGGGTATTAAGCATATCTTCGTAAATCTGCTTACCTCTTAACCCTTTTAAATACAGGTACTTGATGATGGCTCGATACTCCAATTTTCGATTTTCACAATTTCGGTGGACATCTTTTTCATTTAATTTATTGCGTGACTCTGGTTTACTTTTTGACGTCAAACTTTACACTGACACTTCTAATAAGTTATTGTTCGTTGCTATGGTAACGCAATATTTTGTTTATGTAAGGAACTGGTCTAGGCTAACTAGATATCAATACATCCTCGTAATTAATAAAATCCCTACCATTCAAACCCACAATGTACAAACAGCTCAATCAGAAAACATAGACAATGACACACAGCTGCATAATACACTACAAGAACTATTAACTAAATACCAAGGAACAGACCCTACAAAACGGAAACGACTGGCCAAACTACCCCAAAACAAAGATACCAAACGCAACATCCAAACACTAAACCATATACTACTACAATATATAACACAAATCGATACATTTGAAAAACTACACACGCAAATATACTTTGCAGCTACAACAATACTAATACATAACAACCAATCACCTGATACACCAATCCGCTCAAACAAATCCAATAAGGAGCCTGTATAGCAAGTCCGAATTACCTCGAAAATTGCAACTTTTAGAAAAAAACATAGGCAGAGTTACCCAATACATAAATGGAAATAGGTCACCGAAACTCATAAAACATATACAAGCACTTAATATGAATGGACAAACGCACGCAGAACAACTAGATTCCTATAAACAGAAATTAACTATCCAAGCTGCTAGACTCAGAAGATATATAAAATCGAAGAATATAAAATTTTTATTTATAACAGCCAAAAAACCTTCTACAGATCGATAAACAAAAACAATGAAATAGAAGGCCCACCACCATCAGTAAAGGAAATAACAGACTTCTGGAGAAACATATGGTCTACACCCACCCAACACAACACTACAGCAACATGGATCACAGCCGAAAAAACAAACACATTAATGCCCCACTCCAAGAAAACTTTCGCATCACTGACCAAGAAATAAAAAACATAATAACCAA
This sequence comes from Abscondita cerata, assembly GCA_030710515.1. Lineage (NCBI taxonomy): Eukaryota > Metazoa > Arthropoda > Insecta > Coleoptera > Lampyridae > Abscondita > Abscondita cerata. The sequence continues at coordinate 147,371 of JALBCR010000822.1, forward strand.
GACCCATAACTGGAAGGCTACTAGAACTGATAATATTTACAACTTCTGGTATAAAAAGTTTACATCCACTCATAAGAAGCTCACCCAAGAAATAAATGAAATAATCCAAGACCCAAAAAAAAACTCCTTCATTCTTATTTGAACGTAAAACTTTTGTCATACCCAAAAACGAAGGAACACGAAACCCAGACAATTATAGACCCATCACATGCCTACAGACACTATATAAAATAATCACTTCAGCAATCACCGAATAAATCGACGCACATTTAACTAACAACTCCATTTTAACTGAGCAACAAAAAGGATGCAAAAGAAGCAGCCAGGGATGTAAGGAACAACTCATTATTGACAGTGTTAGAATGAAGCAAATCAAGAAACAAAAAAGAAACCTACACACCTCTTATATAGATTATAAAAAAGCGTTTGACTTGGTCTCCCATAGCTGGTTGCTCACAGCTCTAGAGCTTTATAAAATAAATCCTGCCATCAGAAAATTCCTAATGCACTCTATGTCAAAGTGGAACACTCAAATCTACCTTAAAACGAATACAGAAATACTGAAAAAATCCAAATAAGATGCGGAATATTCCAAGGGGACTCCCTTAGTGCTATCTGGTTCTGTATGTGCCTCAACCCATTATCAAACACACTTATTGGCCAACACGTGGGAATCAAAATAAGACATCAAAAAACAAACATCTTCCAAATAAATCACCTGCTTTACATGGACGACATAAAATTATATGCAGAAAATGAAACACAAATGACCTCCTTACTGCAAATTACCTGACAAATAAGTAACGGTATAAATATGGAATTTGGTATAAGCAAATGCAAAACACTAACTATCAACAAACGCAAATGGGAAAGTAATGAGGCTATAACGACACTCAATACTGAAATCTTTGATAACATGGAAATCGGCGAAACATACAAATATCTCGGTTTTTAACAAAGCACGAAACTTGACCACACACTCATTAGAATCCAACTAAAACAGAAATATAAGCAAAGACTCTCGACAATACTTAAATCGCACCTCAACTCTAAAAATACCTCCAAAGCCGTCAACACTTATGCAGTTCCCGTGCTTTCCTACTCCTTTGGAATAATACATTGGCCACAAACAGAACTCGATAACGTAAATAGACTCACACGCACAGAATTTACAAAATACAGAAAAAGTCACCCTAAGTCATGCATACAGCGAATGAACATTAACAGGAAAGATGGAGGAAGAGGGATAATTGATATTCCTGAATTGCACAATAAACTTACTCAAAAACTTAGACAATACTTCCATACCAAGGACCACCCAATACACAAAGCTATTTCTACAGCAGACAAAAAATACACCCCTCTCAACCTTTCCAACACTGCAGAAGAATCAGACATCCTCCCAACTACTCACAGAATAGATACGTGGCTTAGCAAACAACTCCATGGCAGACATCCACACTTCATAAACCAACCACACATTAATAAAAAGTTTTCATGTTCATGGTTAAAAACTGGTACCCTATTTCCAGAAACAGAGGATTATGTTCTTGCCATACAAGATCAAGCCATATGTACAAGAAATTTTCAAAAATACATTATTAAAGACCCAGCAATTTTAAATGACCACTGCCCAAAATACCACCAGTTTTCTAAAACCATCGAGCATATAACAGGAGGATGCCGACTACTAGCTGCCACAGAATACACAGAACGACATAATAATGCAGCCAAAATAATACACCAAGAACTAGCCCTTCACCACATCCTTATCAAAGAACACGCGCCATACTACAAATACGTCCCACAAACAATACTTGAAAACGATGTAGCCAAACTCTACTGGGACCGCACCATATTCACAGATCACACCATTGCACATAATAGACCGGATATCACACTTACAAATAAAATGAAAAAACAGACATATCTCATGGATATATCCATACCTAATGACACAAATCTGCAACAAAAATACAAAGAAAAAATTGAAAAATACTCACCCCTTGCCTTCGAAGTTTAGAGCCTATGGAAACAAGACAAAGTACAAATCTTATCTATAGTCATGTCAGTCACCGGCATTACACCAAACAGTTTCGTAAAACACCTCAGTGAACTTAATATATTCGACACCATACATAGTACCATTCAAAAAACTATAATTCTCAAAACCTGTCACACAGTCAGAAAATTTCTTTCGTAACCTAAGATATAGTAGCCGCATGACTTGGTAAACACCTGTCATGCGACAAAAACCCATCAAAGATGAGCATCCTAAATAATAATAATAATAATAATAATAAAAATTCCTGGAAAATGGAATACCCCAAAAGTTCTACCCTGAGCTGTACCTTGTTTGCTATTGCTGTTAACGACTTGACTGCAGATGTAGATGTGTTTATAAATGTCTATATGTAGATGACCTGGCGATCATGTATTCGGGTAAAAGTGTAGGAGAAATAACACGCAAACTGCAGGTGTCTGTAAAATAAAATAATTAAAAATGGAGAAAACCTGGGCTTTATATTTTCTGAAGAAAATACTAGCTCCATGCACTTCTGTAGGCTTAGAACTCCGCACTATGATTCAGTACTGTTGATAAAAGGCCGTGTCATTAGATGCCTGCGTCATACAAAATGTTTGGGTATGACTTTTGATGACAAACTAACGTGGGCTTCGCACATATCCTTGTTAAAGGATAAATGTTGTCGATCGATAAACGTAATTAAAATTTTCGCTCATACAAAATGGGGAGCAGAACCAAAAGTGCTTTATACGCATCTATAGGGCAATCGTATTATCACGTTTAGACTAATGATGCGTAGTATTCTCGTCGGCGCGTAGCAGCTTATTACGGAGTTTAGATACTGTACACCACCTATGACTGCGTTATTGCATAGAAGCTTTTCCTACTAGTCCGATGGAGAGCCTATATTGCGAAACGGGATTAATGTCGTTGAACCAGAGAAGGGCCACCTTAATTACAAGTTACATGTCAGAGATATCGATCATTCAAACTATAGATGTCTGTTCAAAGCTCGAAACGAATATTCGCTAAGACCCACTATAACCCCACCTAGTGGTGTACGTTTTCGGAAATGTATGAGCTCACTAGATATACATATCCCTAAATTAATGAATAAGGATCCACATAAAATACCGCCCGATATACATATAATACTTAACCTACAACATCTGCCAGAAACGTCATACCACCAGGCATTTATTGAACTCTCTACTGTTTAATATGTGTAAATGCTGGGAGATGTGTCGTAGTCACAGACTCGATGAGTGTTCTGTTAAGATTGAGAGATATTTATACCATGGATCCTATAACTCAGAGGATACAAGCACTAATTAAACATGTACAAGAGAAATACCAAATAACATTTATATGGACTCCAAGTCACATAGGTGTGATGGGTATTGAAGAGGCCGAAAAAGCTGCCCGCTGTGCAACGACACAACTAGTAGTAGATGTAAAGTCTATGAAACCAAAAATCTGAAACATACTATCAAGAACAAGATTATAGATAATTGGCAAGAACGATGATCTAGGACTAATACACAACTCACCGCGATAAAACCAGACGTGAGATCTGCTTATCTTGTACTTAAACTCTCCAGGCAAGAAACAGTGATTACCCACAGGTTGCTTATCGGCCATACAGTATTACACACCAGCACCTGCTAAAAAAAGAGAGTTGACCTAAATGCCATATGTGTAATATAAATTTTACCGTTACCCACATACATTGTGATTGTCTCCAGTTCAATATCCAACGCAGACTGTACGAAATAAAGTCAGAAATTAAAGAAAATTTATCTAACCTACAAAGAATACGAAATACACTGACATTCTAAAAAAGCATTAATATGTACAAAAATATGTAGAGTGTACCTACCTACATTATAATACTATTTCGATACCGTAGATGGGAGCTAATAACCCTAGTAGTTGATGCTTCCTTAAAAATTAAAAAAATTAAAATAATAATAATAATAATTATGTAGACTACGCAAAAACCTTCGATTCTGTACCGCACAACTAGCTCCTCAAAACCCTTGAAATCCATAAAATGTCTCCCCACATACAGAATCTACTTAAACATGTTATGAAATCCTGGAGATCCACCTTAAACGCTGAAAACGAAAACTTTGCCGACATTAACATACTACGTGGTATTTTTCAGGGGACTCGCTCAGCCAGGTTTGGTTTTGCCTGGCGATGAATTCTCTTTCCCAGCTCCTAAATCAGTCCAAAAAAGGATTTCGTCTACAATTGAGAGACCAAATACGATTGTAACGTTCGAAGTGTAAACGCTCCTCCTGTGTACACACTCCTTAACCCAATTTCGCGGGCATTACTTTGTATTGGTTTCCGGCGTTGATAACTTGAAACTGTCCACGATTGGTACTCTGCATTTAAACGCTTCCGGAAAGCTTGTCCTAAATCAACCGTTCACGAGGAGAAGATCAACCCTCATCTAAAAATTTCCTCGCTTGAAGGGGTAATCAGGCCGATGGTAAGAGATTCTGAAACCCTTCAACGTTTTAAAAACTTTATTTTGTAGGTAAAATATACGATACCGCATAAAGTGGCTTTTAAAATTTGCTAAAAGGTTGTGCTCCACGTGAACTGTTCAATAAGCACGTCCTGCATTCTTCAGGCTAGGGGACGCTTTACATCAGGTATACGATTGCCCTCGGGGTTTATCTATCGCTAACATCCCTATGTTTATTCTAGAGAGGGTGGTTTATGTCTCCCTATTACGAATATATTCTCTTCCGGTTGTTCCTTCGTCAACTTGTACGGCTATTGCGGGTCTACTCATGGCTTTTGGAGGCGTTGTGCCGAAATAGCTACCCACGAATACTCCGTCAGATTCGCAGACCACGGTGGAGGCTCATTCCGAACCGTTAGTACCATTGAGAGCAAGAGTAATACTCCTACTGCTGCGTGGAAGGTCAGAGGTTTTAATATCTTTTTAATTGCGCGTGAACCTGCAGTCGACCTATCACTCAAGTAGAAGTCACCCCTTGACACCAACTATCAGGCGCGAACGTAGAAAATTTATTGCGGATTATTTGTCGCTCGAATGTGTAATTGCATAATATACCTGGAACGTTAACTAGTTATAGATAAGAGTATTTAATACCTACGTGGTGTATAAGTCGTGTAAGAATTTAAACCTCAATCTTAATTAAGCCGAACGCATTTAGTTCCATTGATCCTCCCGGTACGAGCTCGTCCCCGACAGGCCAATTTGAACAATCGTTTAAACTTCGCGGTGACTGAATTAGTCTTAAAACTTCCCTTACACGTCTTCCTTAAATTCATGTAATCTGTAACGTTACTCAGTACCATAAATCGACACATTCTAGGTTAAGTTCACCATAGGCGTACCTTCAGTACGCGAAATATCAATTGCATATACGAGACAGTGGCGTAGCAGTGGTAAATATTTGGGTAATTCTCTTTACTTTAACTTGTAATTCTATGTAGCTCTAGTCATTTTCGTGTTACCTGAATGTTTAATGCTGTACGTTACCCGTTTTAGCTCGTGTGTATTCGTAATATATCTGTGTCTATTTAATGCTGTGAACTATCACAAATTCGTTTGTGTATTGGGGTGAATAAATATTGTGTGAAGGTTTCTCTGACTTTATGTCGAATTCTTTCGTGATTTGTTCCCTTTTTCTGTATATTCTGCTGCGGACAGTTAGCTGCTGACCTTTGGTTCTGGGTCAGATTCTTCTTTCCAGTGTTACTCGAACCTGGCGCCCTACCTTTTTAATTTTTTTTCTATAGGTTCTAGGAATAACGTGACTTTCCTAACCCGCACCCTACTCTTTACTGAGGGGCATACTTTCCTAACAACTGACCGTAACACGATACTCTCACCTACTATTCATGGACGACCTCAAACTGTATGACGAGACTAAGAACGACTTAACATCCCTAATAAAAACCACCAAGCACTTTAGTGAGACTATAAAAATGGAATTCAACCTGGAGAAGTGTGCGACAGTCTATATAAGTAAAGAACATGTCCAACATGAAGCAGAGATCTTTCCCGAGATCCTATTGTTTACACCTAAAAGTAAATATAGCTACTTAGGCATACATCAAAGCCGTGGAATTCCGCACACGTCCCTGAAAGAGGTATTCACTTTCAAGTATAAAAGCAGACTCACAAAGTTACTCAACACTAAACTCAAGGCAAAGAATCTAATTAAGGCAATCAATACATGGGCAATACCTGTATTGACTTACTCCCTTGGAGTTGTCAAATAGAGCAAAACTGACCTCGATAGCCTCGACCGCCTGACACGACGTTTGCTAACGAAGTTTCGTTACCACCACCCTAAGTCAGCAACCGAACGTCTATATCTTCCCCGTAAGGATAGAGGCCGGGGACTTCTACACTTGAAGAGCCTCTGTAGAACACAGAAACGGAAGATGAGGGAGTATTTCCGTCAACATGAACACCCTAAAATTAAGTGAGTTTCCGAAGCAGATAAAAATTACTCTCTCCTAAAACTCGAGCAACCGAACGCCCAACTTCAAGCAACAAGTAGTAGCGACAGGTTAGCAGCATGGAGAGAAAAGTCACTCCACAGTAAATACGGCACAATTGACTCTAGATTATATCGACAGGGAGGCTTCGCTTCGATTATTAAGACAGGGCCAACTTCAGTCCGAACAGAGGGATTCATGATTGCCATTCAAGATAAAGTGATGAGAACGAGAAACTATGAGAGACACATCTTCAAATTGAACACGGTAGATAAATGTAGAAGGTGCAACCAACCGGGCGAAAGCATTGAGCATATAACAGCAGGTTGTTCGAGTCTATCCGAAACCGATTATCTAGGCAAACACAACCAGTAAGGTGTCCCAGTAAGATTAAAGTTTTATTTTTTCAATGCATACCGTCTAATTTTGTTTGAATAATGTCAAAACAGTTATAAATAAAATTTCACGTAAATTGAATCACGGGAACCCGTACCGACTTGCATCCAAACTTGTAAGGACTTTTATAGTACGGAAAGCGCGCACTAAGTGTTAATGTCTGTGCATATTAAATTGTGTTTGTTTTTATTGGTGAACGCATTTCTTTCGTTGTGTCAACTTGTGTGTGGAGTTACGCAGTTTTAAAAGGAAATATTAAAACATCAAATTATATATTCTAAACTTCCTCTAATAAACAAGTGCTGGTGGTTTTATTTTATAATATTCGTAAAATATAATAAATAATATATAACATAATAAATATTAAGTTAAAATATTCTTCTATGGTTTCCCTACAAACTTTTATATTTAAAGTTTGACATCAAGTCGGCACGGGTTATCACTATCCAATTTCCATGATATTTATTATTTTAGTTATTAAGGTCAAATTAAACATAATAAGAGAGTATGGGTGTCTTAATTTGTAAAAAAAAAATTTTGCTCTAATCTGGGACACCCTAACAACCAGATAGAGAAACTTATACATTCTCGTCTTGCCGTAAAGTATGGCTTACTCCAACATCCCGAACCCAATTATAAAATACGCAAGGCGGTGCTGGAAAGTAGCACTGCGCTGCTATACTGGGATCGACAGGTACTCACTGATAGGACGGTGGACTACAACCGCCCTGATGTCCTTCTCATAGACAAGGTCAACAAAAGAGGGTGGATTATAGACATTGCCATCCCTCTCACTCATAATGTGCAGAAAACAGAACAACACAAGGTGGCTAAATATCAAAATTTATCCATAGAAATCAAACGACCGAGGAAACACATATAAAACGACAAATGTAGAAAATGCCATACACACACGCACACACAGAAACAATACAACATATTACATCTGGGGGCACAATACTCACTCAAACAGATTACTTACACAGATATAATCAAATAGCAAACATAATTAATCAAAAACTATCCATTCAACACAAACTAATAGACACATACACATCGTACTACAAATACATACCACAAACAGTACTAGATAACACAACACATAAAATATATTTCGACAGAACGACAATTACGGATAGAACAATACACCACAACAGACTAGGCATTACAGTCATAGACAAACATAACAAAACAACTTAATAATAGACATAGCAATACCCAACACACACAACATGGAAAAAACCAACACAGAAAAATTTCACAAATACACAGAACTCTCCAGAGAAATAAAACGTCTGTGGAAGATTAACAAAGTGGTCATAGTACCGATAATCCTGTCTTCGACAGGTATAATACCACATACACTACACAAAAACCAACATACACTGAACATAGAAAAATACACATACATTACACTACAAAAAGCAGTCATACTCAACATAGTCAGAAAATTTTTAAACACATACCAAACAAACGCAGTTGTCTTGGTGTCAGCCCGACTTGCGACAAAAACCGCCAAGAGTCGAGATTAAAAAAATAATAATAATAAATACATTTATTGACTGAAAATATATAACACTACATACTCTCAGAAATAAATTTCTAAATTGATTCAATTAGGAATATTAGTTGTAGAAGATGATAAATATAACTGCGTGTCATCAGCATACTCACTTTCAGTTATCAGTGAGGCAGTTAACAAAATCAGCAGTAAACATAATAAAAAGTAAAGGTCCTTAGATTCTGCCCTGTGGTACACCATAATCATTGACTAAAACATCAGAATATAAAGTGGTATTGTTTAATTTTAATTTAACAGATTGTTTTCTATCATATAGGTAAGAAGCGAACCACTGAACTGCATCTGAGGAAAAACCATAATAATGTAACTTAGCTAATAATAATTTTCGATTTAATACATCAAATGCATTAGAATAATCAAGTGCTAACTTAGCCATTATGCCAATCTTTAGTTATATCATTTGTAATCTTTAGAAGCGCCGTATTGGTGCTATGATTACTCCTAAATCCAGATTGAGAAGAAGGAAGTATATTATTTTGTTCAACAAACTCATAAATTTGACAATTAATGACTAGTACCTTACTTAAGACCGGTAGGATAGAGATGGGCTTTAAATGTTTGTGTTCAGTGGCATTATTTATTTTTGCAACAGGTGTGATATATGCAGTTTTTCATATTGAGGGAATGTGTTAGTGTCAAGGGAAAGTTTTAAAATATGTGTAATAATATCAGAACATACTTTGCTCATTAGATCTAACATCATTATATCCTAATAAAATCAGTTGATATATTCTTTATTGGTGGTGAGTTTATAAAATGTCTATTAATAATATTGGGATCAGTAATATTAGGCGAAATAGTATTAAGCTTTTTGTATGAACGGAATGTTTGCTGAAGAAGAACCATAATTTTGTAGGATTATTTTTGACTTTATTAACATGAAATTTGTAGTAAGCTTGTTTTTCAGCTTTAATAGCAGAATTTACAAAGTTTCTCATGCCTTTATATTCTATGAAATGAATTTGAGATTTTGAGTTTCTATATTTTTGTAGAGTAAATTACATTCCTTGATCATTAGTATGACGACTGGAGTTATGTATGGTTGATATTGTTTTTTGGTTACAAATGTACAAGTTGGTGCATGAATATCAAATAGATAGAGTACTGAAATGTTAAAGAATTCAACTTTATGATCAATGTCTCCCATACTTCAAATATCATTCCAAGGACAGAAATGAGTCAATATCTAAAATACTATATATTAAGATATCAGTTTCAAAACTGATTATATAGTCAGATACACAAATTAAATCAAGAAGAGAGGGTGACTAATATTGAAAGAAGCGAAAATAGCAATCAGTCTCTGCACGTCGTTGCTATTCAACAGGAGATTAACATTAAGGTCACCGACAAAAACTAATTTGTCAACTTGAGAATTAACACATGATAAAATATTTTCAAAATCTGTAAACCAATCTTGACTCTGATTAGGAAGACGATAAAACACATCAAAGCCATAAACATTTTTTTAAATCTTAAACTTAATGCATACATATTCTAATTTAAAAAGAGAAGTATAATCAACATTCAAAGGAGTGAATTTAAGTTTTTTAGAAATATAGATAGCAACCCCACCTCCCGGGGTTTTGCGACCAACCCTAACAACATTATATCCAGAAATTTCTATTGATTGGTTATTAATATTTTGGTCCAACCAAGTTCGGTAATTTTTTTGTTTCAGTAGAAGAGAAAGAAACATTTTTATTGCAGGCAGGGCCAAAAATATTTCGTTTGACAGCATTCAAAGTATGTATATATGCATTCTTTTAAAGGATGGGGTCCAGTACATAATGGGCATACTGGTTTGTTTTCGTTAGGGCAGTAGTTCGAGGAATAATTATAACTGCAGCATGTCTAACATGTCTTTAACTCCATCCCATCAAAAACTCTACACCTATAAAGACCGATTAGAATATGTTCAGTATCAATTACTTTATTCTACAGTACTGCATCCAATTACCTGGAAGATATTTGAGTTATTCTTAATTGGAGAAATCAATAAGACACTGCACAAACTATTACCAAATAAATATTCACTGATTTGCATCCTCAAGTATTGTTGAATGTCTTCTGGTTCAAGTTTTTCTATAAAACCGACTATGCTGAAAAGCTATACAGATGTTCATAGTAGTGATAAAGTCAAGTTTAATCATTAAATAGGTAGCAACAATCCTTAAGAGGAATAAGTAGGTACTAGCAGTGCCCCACCGCTAAATCGTGCACTATAAGTAAGTTTTTTAATGGGTCGAATGGTCTAAAGTACCTATAAAATTGGCGCAAATTTTCAAGTTATTAGCAATGTTTTGATAGAATTTTGATTTTGTATTTATTTCTATTAAATTATGATGTTAAATATGCCATAAAATGTACAAATTCAAACATAAAAAGACAAACAATTCGGAAATATTAGCTATTGTCTTAAAACAACCAAAACCGATCAAATAACGCATTGTACAGGGTGTCCTGTTTTCGACACTTTTGCAGGGTATCTCCGTTATTATTGCAGTTCGAGTTTTGGAATTTTCACGAACCTGTGTCACTTTTTGTAAAACAAACAATGGCGCAGACAGATTTATCATCGCTCTCTTCGTTTTCGAAATACAGAGTGAAGTTGAAAAGTGTGCATTTTCAGACACCCTCTGTAATTCAGGTATCTGATAAGTTATCGACTGGGTAAAACGGAATCTTACACATTTTTTATGCAAAATCCAGTGACGTGCTTAGTTTTTCTAGGTGTTCCCATTTTTGAGAAAGTTACCAAAGTTAGGATTTTTAATGGGACACCCTGTATGTCAATTTGTATTTACATTCCACTCATTTAGAACTTTCAGAAATCTATAATAGTCGGCACTTTGTTTTCAATCAAAGGTTAGAACCTCCTTTTTTTTTAAATAAGCCTAGAAACTAAAAGCCAAACAGATTTATTTTTATTAAACTTATAGTAAAAACCAATAAATAATAACCCGTATATATATTTATAGGTCACCCCATAATAATTTTAAATGCCTTGAACAAAATTTCGCAAAAGTGCCAATTTTGCATTAGGGAAAATGACAACCATTTTGAACAACACCTATAAATATAATTAGAGCTCTTTGAAGATGGCGCCTTGTAAATAGTTTTTTTTAAATACCTCTAGAACGCTTCTACTTAGAAAAACAAAAACTGGTATGCTTATTTAGCCTTCAGAGATGAATCGATTCCATCAATTGCGAATTTCTAGTACCGATCATAGGCGTCAGTTTTAGGTAGGTCAACGGTTATTTTAACGTATAACTTTTTTGTCTTTAACTTTTAAGCATTTGTGACACTAGATTATTAAATTTTCAGGTATTCTAGTACTAAAAGGTACTCTTACTTTAAGTCATTAGGATACACCGTTTTCTAGAAAAAGGATTTGAAAATTTTTTGTTTTTTGTCATTAAAGTTAAATTTATATTTTTGCACTAGTTGGCTCTGAACTGCCAACAAAAGTAAAACCTACGTTTTCATTGTCAAATTGTTGTCAGTTCGCGAAGTTTATCTTTTAATTTTTACTTTACCAGGCGCCATCTTCAAAGAGCTCTAGCTCTCTTTAGGAAGCATTTTCGGACTAGGTGAATTGTGTTAAATTGTCTTAAAATTATCTGAGGAATCTCCGATCTTCGTTTGTCAGGAGAGTTTCTGGACACCCTGTATATACGCGTTATTGGTTATTGGTTTTTACTATAAGTTTAATAAAAATAAATCTGTTTGGCTTTTAGTTTCTAGGCTTATTTAAAAAAAAAGGAGATTCTAACCTTCGATTGGGAACAAAGTGCCGACTATTATACATTTCTGGAAAGCTCTTAATGAGTGGAATGTAAATACAAACTGACATATAGGGTGTCCCGTTTAAAAAATACTAAGTTTGGTAACTTTCTCAAAAATGGGGACACCTAGAAAAAAACTAAGCACGTCACTGGATTCTGCATAAAAAAATGTGTAAGATTCCGTTTTTACCTAGTCGATAACTTATCAGATACCTGAATTACAGAGGGTGTCTGAAAATGCACACTTTTCAATTTCATTATGTATTTCAAAAACGAAGAGGGCCATTAAAAATCTCGAACTGCAATAATAACGGAGATACTATGCAAAAGTGTCGAAAACAGGACACCCTGTACATCAACAGGGGCGAAATAAATATTGTTCGTTTTCCTGTAAGCACTACAAAATTATAAAATCATTTGAAATTATTCATATTTGGATAACAAGCTATTTGCTATAAGGACTCGGTGTCATAACAAATACCATTACTGTAAACATTAATTATAAATAGGCAGTCTTACAAGAAACTTATGCAAAATAATATACTTTATTAAATTAGTTTAAAAATCAGTCCAACATTAACCAGTTAGTCTACCAGTCAGTGAGCAATTAATTTGTAAATCCAACACTTTGAACGTAAACAAACGAGTGAACATTTTCCCCCTTAGACGTAAAGTATGGGTAAATTGCGCTTTTAATAGTATATTATACATCGAGGGAGAGAATTGCATTCTCTGTCAGAGGTGCACATATTATTTGTAGATATAAATCGCACAAAAAAAAGGGTGTAAGTATACTTAGAAATTTGTGCCTTGACCTTGTTGTTGACAAGTTTCAAATAAACTAAAGATTTTGTAAAATTGTTATCGGCAAATTTTACCGAACGCGAAGAAGAATTCCAAGAAATTCAAGGCGTGCTTGTGCAGTGTTTTTTGAATACATCTACCAAATTAATCAAAAAACTTGTCTCAGCCTCGAAGTCTAGCCATTATTGTCGACTAAGTTTCTAGTTCTTATTTTAGACAATTCTCTGAAATTGTCACCTCACATTGATACACTAGTAAATAAGTTGTCTTCTACACGCTTTGCATTGAAAACAATCTCCAGTGAAGTAAATGTAACTACCGCTAGGGTAACATATTTATCTCTTTCGCGATATAAGGTTTTGGAGTGCCTGCTGTAAGGAGGGATTTAACATAATATTTAAATTACAAAAAAGAGATATTAGACACATTTTCGGACTGAAAAAAAGGAACCATACTTTAAAAAATTCAAAAATTTAACTCTTCCGGCATTATTCATTTTAGAAACCGTTAGTTTTATTCATTACAAACAGCACAATTTTCCGCAAATGCAGGTTCATTCACATAATACTAGAAACACCTCATTGCCACCTTAGCTTAGATACTTCGCATCTAGAATGTACTAAAAACTCTATCATGTATTATAGTGGCATAAAATTATACAACCCCCTACCAGCTTCTTACAAATAAATGTATCCCTAAACTAAATTTAGAAAAACTATAAAAATGTTTCTAATTTAGAGACCATTATATGAAATTTACAATGATGTTTCGGAACACTTCTTATCGTTATTTAAAATCAAGGGGTTGTGCATCCCCCTGGTAGGTGATTGAAATTACGCGGTTGAAGAAAGCAGACAAGTTGGTCTCCCTCGAATCAGAAATCGGTGGGTCCGAGCGTTGTTCCGGATTTTCATTTTAAAGTCTTAAAATCAGGGAGTATAATTTTGGTTGGATTACGTTGTACGTTCTTAGACACTTTAGTGACAACAAATGGAAACAAACTAGATATTAAGAACATTACAACGTAAGGAACTAGTAATAGCAAAATAGATTAAATATATGTCAAATTACCAAATTATTCCACAAACAAAAAATATTTTCAAAATTTGATTATAAAACAGTAATCTGTAGTAGTAACAACTTGCAAAATTTTTTAGGCAATCCGAAAGATCTTTCTGATCGCGTATGTCTTCAGTCTGTCCTTTATACAGAGTGAATCACCACGGAGATTTATAGCGAATAAGTAACTGTAACGACGATTGAATGTTTTAATGCAAATCGTTATCTTAGCGACAGCTTCGAATGCATAACACACTCATACCGATGATCAATATTTAGGTCTTACACTTTGGATACGTTTCCATAGTTATAATAAGATTACTTTGTCACCTAGATGCTGTAATACTTTCAATTATTATAGAACGTATGAAATCTTTGTAGATGGGAGGATAAAGATGACGCATTCTGGTGAGAACATTCAATAATCAGTAAATTCTTTTTCGATATTTGATAAGAGGGATTTTTGATTTTGAAACATATTAAATGTAAAGTTGAAATATACAAGTAAGTTTGGAAACGACGTCAGTAGGTATATGATGTCGATACTGGAACACTTTTGACGGGAAATTTGAATTTAGGTCGTCGTCGGCTATGTTCGGCAAGCTTCGTGAGTAAGGCAAGATGGCGGCGTTGATGCTCGGTTGCCGTAGGAGGCGTGCGTGCACGTTCGGACTCAGTCGGTCGTGTTCGGTCATGTATGAAGCTATTCGGTCTGGTCAGCCATTTTCGCATTCGTTTTTTGACGGCAATGTTTGATGAATTCGTGGGAATTCGGTGGATTTATGATTATATAAGTTGGTTTTTGTGTGTATGGTTTGTTGTTTGAAACTGACCAGTTGTTAACACAAGAAAAAGCTACCTTATTGTTATCAGTAATTTCGTCTTACTTGCCTTCGACGAGATAATTTCAAGTGTTCTGTGCGTTCTAAATCGCAATTTGCTACATCATTGACATCTACAGACTCTTGTCGATACTCCTCGCTAATCGGGTCTGGCAAAATATATTGTATGATAAACCGAACTCATTCCTTTCTGAAGATAAAGAAGGAGAGCTTGTTAGTGTAGCTGACCGGTATCGAAAATCGAATTTCGGCAAAGACATCAATTGTTGAATAATGCTTAAAAATTCGGAAATTACAAGTGGTACAAGTGATAAAATGACAATTTTTTAGTGTTTACGTACGTGGTACATACAAACACAAAATAATTAGTTTTGGTAATCCAACAATACAACCTCATGCATTTGAAAATCAAATTTATCTAAATAAATAAATAAATATAAAAATATGTAGTTACTGTAACTCTATTAATTTTAGACAAACAAATAATTTGTATTGTTAAAATTGCATTTTTGAAAACCCGTTTTGTTCTTAACATGCATAGTTTTTTCCAGATAGAAAAAGTGAAAAACATTTGGCTATAAAAATTTATAAAATTCTTAAGGAAACACATAATTCTTAATAAAAATAATAGAACATTCAAACATTTGTCTACGGACCAAAATAGGTAGAAATGTGTTGACTAGGGATGTAAGAGTTCATTTAGCGATAGTACCTCTGCGCGCAGGACTAACAAACCTCAGATTGAGATTGTTGTGACGCATTGGTTACCAAATGCATAATGGTCACACCCGGTAACTGTGTCGACACACAGGCTAGGTGAGGGGCAATCTCTGAGTATGATTTAATGGCTCCGGTAGTTGTCAATATGGGGAAACCGGTAGCAGGGTTCTCGCAGTATATACCAGATGCAAAAGTGGAAATTAAATAGATTGGAACAGTTTCGTAACCAGGAACCTGTTAGTGCAGATAAAAATCATAAGCACCGGCAACAGCACCGCGAAGCAGAAGGTAAGAAGAAAGCACTGTAATATTATTTTATTAGTTATCCCAAAAAAATGACAATGGCAGTACAAAATAAAGATAAAAAGCCCTCAGCGCTAAACACGTTTTAAATAACCAGAGGGTGCAAAAATTCAACACTGAAAATAGGAACATGGAATGTTCGTAGTCTGTTCGTAGCAGGAAAATTAAAGAACACTATTCAAGAAATAAACAGGATTAAAGTGCAAATATTAGGAGCCAGAACCCGACTCTGAAAGTATAACATCTGATGATAAAACTATATACTATTCCGGTAAGCAAGATAAAGGCCATCTAAACGGTGTAGCAATTATAATATAACGCGTGATTTAAAATTTTTCATCAAACTTTGCCATGAACAACAAAGCAAGATATAACAGGTGTATCTTAACTTAGCTTGTACATTTGCCAATTATGACAGATTCAATTTTAACACATCCAGTTTTAAGCATTTAGAGTAGACGTACGTGAATTTTTTCATGGGCCACTTTGATGAAAAATTTTTTGAATCACGTGTTACAACAAACTGAACCAGTTTGTCCAAAATTTTATGCCCTGTTCATATAGGGTTATGCTCCTACAATTAAAAGCCAAACCCATGAACATCAATTTAATATAGGTATAGGCCCCAATTAAATACGTCAACTCCGTTGAAGAAGTTTATTTACAACTTAAGGACATAATGAGAGCAACAAGGAAGAATGATATCAACATCGTAAAACATCGCGAAAGTCGGTGCAGGTGAGGCAGAAAATATTATGGGAAAATATAGTTTGAGAAAGAGAAATGAAAGAGGAAAAGATTAATACAACTATGTCAAGAAAAGCGATTGGTGATAACCAGCACATGGTTTAAATTGCCATTTCGGAATACCAAAGCAAAAATAGCCTGAAACAAAATAGTACAAGTAAATTGAAGAAAGGATGGATGACTGAGGAAATACTGGATCTAATAAATCAACAAAGATCACACAAGAATATAGACAAAATAAAATATAGAATAATAAATATGGGTTTAACGATCATCATAAATAAAACAAAAATAATGTGCATAAGCAGGAATAAGAGAATACTGAATTTTACAGTAAATGACGTATCACTTGGAAGTCTGCAAAAATACAAATACTTAGAATGCTGGTTAACTACGAATTAAGCTTGAAATTGGAAATCAGGAGCAGAATTTACGAATTATATTGAGAACGGATGAAGCGTACTTATGGTCAATACTACTGTATGGAGTTGAAAGCTAGACTTAGAAAAAATATGGAACAAGTAAATTGGAGGCTTTTGAGATGTGGGTTTGGAGGTGCGTGATTAGGATCTCTTGGACGGAAAGAGTTACTAATCAGGAAAGTGTTGCGCCGCATAAACATAAACCGAGAACATATTCCTACAATAAAACGATGGAAAACTGCCTACCTAGGTCATCTGTTAAGAAACCGCAGTTAATAATAGAAGGGTGGATAGAAGGTAAGAGAGAAAGGGGAAGAAGTAGGACCTCTTGGCTTAAGAATACAAAGCAATGGACAGGAATGAACGTGCAACAAATATTTAGAGCTGTAGAAAACCGAAGTAGATGTGCCAATGTAATCGCCAAACTTTGAATATAGAGATCTCACCGAAAGAAGAAGAAGGAGAGGAACCTGAAATTAACTTGTCGATACGAATAATTCGGAAACGCTTGATCGAGTCCTTATCAACAAAAAGCTCAATATTACTAATGAAAACTCATTAGTATCAACTTTTGTACTCAGACGACTTGGTGATATGTTTCATGATGTTCCTTCTACATTTAATTTGGTCCATTATATCTGGGCATAGTAATCCTATGTGTTGACGAATATAAGATAATGGTTTCCGAGAATAAGCAGCCTTTCTTGTTATTGCATGATTCAGCTCCTTACAATAATTCCTGGATGCTCACAAAAGTTATGAAAATCTGTGAAAACTGACAAAACGTGAAACTTTCAAAGAAACTGTAACTAACAAGCATTTGTATTTAATAAATAATTTTTTAATTTTCATCAATAAATTACACGTTATTTTTTCTAACTAACTAAAACCTAACTAAGATCGAAGTATACGAAACGTTAGTCAGTAAATATAGCTATACATAAAAATTGTTACTGTTAGGGAAAAAACAATTTATGAGTGAGTGAAAACATTAGTCTCTGTTTGATGCTAAAAAACTGATGTCAACGCGCATTTTCTCTGGCACGATCTTAACTTTTATACAACAAACTACGTTTTCTATAAGCACATTTAAATGTCCTGCTTGTGTCAATTAGTTGATAACCCCATTTTTCATCAGGTTCAAGTGGATATTTCCTTCTGTAAATCATCACGAGGCTGGGAACGCATGACATTTTTGTAATTGAAATGTTTACCGAAGTTCCGCTGGGATTTACCAAAAACACATGACAGACCCTATAATTCCACATCAGAATTAATAAATAACTGCACATGTGTGAAGATATGTGGTTAGAAAAACCACCACATTATTTGTGGTAGCATTTTTGATATCTAACTTATACGCGGCAGCTAATATAACGCAATTACGTTATCTTCGGGACCATTTAAGACAAGTTGAAAAAAAAGTTGTGTATAGCCTTATAAATTTATGATTCAGAACAACCGCCTACTATTTTAGGTATTTAAACGGTACAAAAGAATCCCAACGACCCACGGACCCACCTTTGTGATGTAGTTTTTGTCTGCGCCTCAGTTGAAAAGATACAAGGGAGGATCCCCATTAAAAAGCAGGTGTAGTGTAGGACGTTTTTCTTTGGTACCGATACAAGTGTGGACTCTCTTATGCAATTTACTATTTATAGACGTGTATTTTGATATGGTAAATATTTCTGTTATTGTTCCGATAGTGTGGGAACTTTTTCTAAAAATCTACGGTTTGATTTTTCTTCACAGATTTTGATAAAAAAAATTGCTACTTTTGACTTTTATTTTTTGACAGGTTGGCGTGGGCGTTTTTTTTACCTTTTCTTATAAAATTGCAAGGCGTTTTATGAAAATGAAATAAAGATCTTGAAGCGATTTAATGAATGTAACATTAATAATTTATCTCAAGGTAGGTAAGTATGTATATTAGCGAACGGAAACTAATGATTGATTGTTAACAGCAAAGGATATTATGTAATTTTTGTATCCGGTCAAATAAGGAATGGCTGTAATTTCTTCCACAACAGTTGTGGAAATAATCCTTTGCCTAGATTAGTAACTAAAGATGCGAATAACTGTGTAAAATAAACCGTTCTTAACCGACATTCGGATAAATGCGACTTAAAATACTAATTCATTTTCTATTTATACAACTACAATAATAATTACTCTGTATTTTATACTTATTATTTCTGCAATTATCAGGAATTACTTTTTTTTAAGTAAAAATGTGATTATGTATCAAATAGCTGTTTATGTAATCAGTGATGAAACGCATGATTTTCTTGGCAACTAACTCAATGTGTGCGTGTGTCGAGCGCCAAAATGAACAGAAATTAAACAATACATAATAAAACTGAATTTTTTATTTTTATTTTTATGAAATGGGAATTGAAACGACAATTTTTAAAAATACACAGGACACATTTTATGTATCCTACTTAAAATGCACCTTGCGAATTTGTGGTAAGTACTTTTAAATGACTAAGCCTCAATTTACCAAAATAAGTTAGATTTTCTTATGCTTCTAACTGTTCTTTAACTATAGTATATGTAACTTGCGTAAACTGCAGGTGGCTCATTAACATTACTTTTTACTTTGAGTTTAGAGATTTTTGTTTTAATATCAAATGTAGTAAAAAATATCCACTTTCATCAATCATCTTCTTGATTAAATATTTCACATCTCATACATCTACAAATTTTTTTTTTCAGATTTAATTAAAAAATACCTATTAAAGAATTATTAATTGTATTAATTTATAATTATGATTGATCTCCTTTAGGTTACGTGTTTCAAGTTATTTTCATGGAAGCTTCTTCTTTATTTCTTGTTAATTTATCAACATTGATATTTGCTCTTCTATCGATATATATTTTTTTATGACGAGTGTAAACTCTGTTACAGTACATAATGATTAAAACCATATTCGGAAGTGGTAATTCTTTTTTTGCCGAAGTATTCCAAACTTGGATCAAAGCTCTGTGCTTCTTTTTGGAAGTCGAATGTATATAAATAATTAATTAAATAAGGAATTAATGATTTTAAAATATGTTTGTGCATCAATTTCAATAATAGCTTGTTACAGTTTTATTTTCTGAATATAAAACGTGTGTCGAGAGCAATACGTTACAGGTATGTCTCGATTAATATGTTACGACGAAAGTTTCGTTTCCTAGACGAAAAACTTGTTCTACGTTTGCTGCACAGGTGGTTTTAGCGTGCATCTTAAATTGAAATTTACACAAATTATTTATGTGTGTTACAACATTTCCAATACAAAAAATTGGTTAAGTTTATATCCGACTGAATCCACCGTAAGTACACATTGCTGCAGGCAATCGGTGGCTACCACGTCTAATAGGGATTGGTTACTCCTCATAACTTCAACGAGTGAGCCTAACGCCTTCTGTTTCTCTTCGCACACCTTCCCTAAGAGGAATCCTGGGGTTACCTCACTTCCCAAACTGTCGATATCGTCGCTAGCAGAAAACTCTTTTATTGATAATGCGTGTGAGATTATGTACATACGACATGAAACAGCTTTGATCTTTAGTTCTTAAGTAAAACCTTATTCAGTGGTACTCTCCCACCGAACGTTTATAACATGCTCAACACAAGCTCGTGGCTTCACTTAGAGCGGTTGACGCAAAAACAAAAGGCCTTTTGTGTTTGCGGCAATTACTTACCCCTTTCAATCTTAGTTTAAGTCAGTGTCGTTGCATGTTTGACCAGATAACTGTTTATCTTACAAAATCGAATAATCAGATCGATGAGTAATGCTAATTTTGATGACCATTGCAGCCCATTATTCTTAAACTTAAGGATCCTGACATTATCATCACTCTATATACTTAATATTTGTGCACTTGTACACTCCAATATACATAAATTTATCAAGAACATTCAATTAAACACGGGTATGCAGACACGTCATAAAACAATTTTGCTATTCCTTCCTCTAGTACATTTGTTTGAGAAAGGTGCTCATTATATGGGCATAAAAATATACAATAATTTACCCCATGAACTAAAATCCGTAAATGACGGTAAGGTCTTATAGACAAAACATTACTACTCAGTTAATCATTATTTTAATGATAAAATCTAGTCAAAATTGTGATCATATTTTACAAATGTATTTACTGTTTTCTTATGCTCTGTTTTGTACTAAATTATAAATTTTATTTTACATCTTATTATGATTAATGTATTATATTATTTTATAACGAGTGTATTCATGCAAATGACAAGGCACAATAATAAATAATAATAATAATAATAAATCGACGTGTGTAAGTGATATATGTACACAGAGTATTCTTATTAGCCAGTCCTCAATTGGACCATTAACACTACGTTTGGTGTGACTAAAGCTTACCTGTAAATCCGTTACATTACATGTATAAATTACTTTATTATTAAGCGAGGCTACTACTAACGTACATGAATACATCCGACAGTCTCTCTATCTGTCACATTCACCTATTACTATAAGATTTGTTTGTTGTTTTATTAAATTACCTATCTTGCTTTTAAGAGTAATTGTTGTGTTTGATCTAGCGTATTAGGTTTTAAGTAAAACCTGTTGATCTCCTGTTGGTCGGTTTTATTTCTTTCTTTTACCCAGCAGGTGGCGCCTTGTTAGACAGCAGTTTAATTTCTTAGAACTCTTTAAAGACTCCTCACTCTCCGACGAAGTCGAAAGCTGCTAGTCTACCTATTATAAATAATTTATTCTCCACGAACCTAGTACGCTACATTGATCCTTTTTGTTTCTTTTTTTTGCTTGTTGCTCTAGAGCCGTCGTTAGTTGTAAACCACAACCGTTACAAGCTACTTATGTAATAAATATGTGATGGTAGGTCTTTATAAAGATTAGTTATGTGTACGAATTGCATATCAAGCTTTATGCCCGATCCGAAAATTAATAAAATTAATTAAAAAAATCATAAATTTAATGAAGTAAGTTATTTTGTTTGTGAAAAAATTGTCCGATTTAAGATGCTACTAAAAATTCATTATTACCAGCAAGATGTAGACATTTATACGAAGTAACAGCTTATTACAAGTAATGAGTTCTACAATCATGTGCACAGTTTACGTGTGCTTCGCTATTGGCTGATCAGTATTTCAAAAAAGACTACTTTACACCACACTAAATATGTATCATTTTTTTTGTTGCCATAGTATTTATTTTGCCTTGTAAATCTTACTATAGTAAAGACATTAAAATTACCTGTAAAGACAACATCTTAGCAGTCTTTAGAGGTCAGTCAAATAAAGATCTTCGTAAGGTGCTGTTAGGGTGTTCTTGATGATCGTATTCGACATCGGGTTGAGACCCGAGTGTTCTGGATGTTTATTTATCTCGATAGTCTCTCTAACTAATCTCTTGTGATAACAGTTGCAGCAACTTGGATTTATCGAAAAGTAAGCTAACCATGTTCTGCTACCGCTGACTTCTCAGTTTGTTTGCTTGATGATATTGCTATCGATTAGTGGTTATGTATCAAATAGCTGTTTATGTAATCAGTGATGAAACGCATGATTTTCTTGGCAACGAACTCAATGTGTGCGTGTGTCGAGCGCCAAAATGAAGAGAATTAAACAATACATAATAAAACTGAATTTTTATTTTATTTTTATGAAATGGGAATTGAAACGACAATTTTTAAAAATACACAGGACACATTTATGTATCCTACTTAAAATGCACCTTGCGAATTTGTGGTGAGTACTTTTAAATGACTAAGCCTCAATTTACCAAAATAAGTTAGATTTTCTTATGCTTCTAACTGTTCTTTAACTATAGTATATGTAACTTGCATAAACTGCAGGTGGCTCATTAACATTACTTTTTACTTTGAGTTTAGAGATTTTGTTTTAATATCAAATGTAGTAAAAATATCCACTTTCATCAATCATCTTCTTGATTAAATAATTTCACATCTCATACATCTACAAATATTTTTTTCAGATTTAATTAAAAATACCTATTAAAGAATTATTAATTGTATTAATTTATAATTATGATTGATCTCCTTCTGGTTACGTGTTTCAAGTTATTTTCATGGAAGCTTCTTCTTTATTTCTTGTTAATTTATCAACATTGATATTTGCTCTTCTATCGATATATATTTTTTAATAACGATTGTAAACTTTGTTACAGTAAATTTGGACCAAACCCCGGTGCTTCTTTTTGGAAGTCGGATGTATATAAATCATTAATTAAATAAGGAATTAATGATTTTAAAATATGTTTGTGCATCAATTTCAATAATAGCTTGTTACAGTTTTACTTTCTGAATATAAAACGTGTGTCGAGAGCAAATGTTACAGATATGTCTTCTTAAATTATGTGCATCTTAAATTGAAATTTACACAAATTATTGGTGTGTTACAACATTTCCAATACAAAAAATTGGTTAAGTTTATATCCGACTGAATCCACCGTAAGTACACATTGTTTTCCTTTTCTGTTTGTATCAATTTTAACTGTCACG
This sequence comes from Abscondita cerata, assembly GCA_030710515.1. Classification (NCBI taxonomy): domain Eukaryota; kingdom Metazoa; phylum Arthropoda; class Insecta; order Coleoptera; family Lampyridae; genus Abscondita; species Abscondita cerata. The sequence goes on from JALBCR010000822.1 coordinate 171,067, forward strand.
TGGAATTCCTTTTAGCACGTTTCTTGCCTTTATGATTTCGCTGCGTTTTATCTCTGGATAACTCCTGGGGGTACTGGAGTGGCTGATTAAGACCTTCCTACTCAATTAAAGACCACACTACGGTTTCGCATTAGATAAGCTGCAGGCAATCGGTGGCTACCACGTCTAACAGGGATTGGTTACTCTTCATAACTTCAACGAGTGAGCCTAACGCCTTCTGTTTCTCTTCGCACACCTTCCCTAAGAGGAATCTTGGGGTTACCTCACTTCCCGAACTGTCGATATCGTCGCTAGCAGAAAACTCTTACTCTCGGGACTTCGTTCATCAGGTTACAGCTAAGTTTTATTATTTAAGTACCTAACTTATTTATTGATAATGCGTGTGAAGATTATGTACATACGACATGAAACGGCTTTGATCTTTACTTCTTAAGTAAAACCTTATTCAGTGGTACTCTCCACAACCGAACGTTTATAACATGCTCAACACAAGCTCGTGGCTTCACTTAGAGCGGTTGACGCAAAAACAAAAGGCCTTTTGTGTTTGCGGCAATTACTTACCCCTTTCAATCTTAGTTTAAGTCAGTGTCGTTGCATGTTTGACCAGATAACTGTTTATCTTACAAAAACGAATAATCAGATCGATGAGTAATGCTAAGTTAGATGACCATTGCAGACCATTATTCTTAAACTTAAGGATCCTGACATTATCATCACTCTATATACTTAATATTTGTGCACTTGTACACTCCAATATACATAAATTTATCAAGAACATTCAATTAAACACGGGTATACAGACACGTCATAAAACAATTTTGCTATTCCTTCTCACTCTAGTACATTTGTTTGAGAAAGGAAAACAATAATTTACCCCATGAACTAAAATCCGTAAATGATGGTAAGGTCTTATAGACAAGACGTACTACTCAGTTAATCATTATTTTAATGATAAAATCTAGTCAAAATTGTGATCATATTTTACAAATGTATTTACTGTTTTCTTATGCTCTGTTTTGTACAAATTATAGATTTTTATTTTACATCTTATTATGATTAATGTATTATATTACTTTATAACGAGTGTATTCATGCAAATGACAAAGCACAATAATAAATAATAATCATAATAATAAACGTACGTGAATACATGCGACAGTCTCTCTAACTGTCACATTCACCTATTACTATAAGATTTGTTTGTTGTTTTATTAAATTGCCTATCTTGCTTTTAAGAGTAATTGTTGGGTTTGATCTAGCGTATTAGGTTTTAAGTACAACCTGTTGATCTCCTGTTGGTCGGTTTTATTTCTTTCTTTTACCCAGCAGGTGGCGCCTTGTTAGACAGCAGTTTAATTTCTTAGAACTCTTTAAAGACTCCTCACTCTCCGACGAAGTCGGAAGCTGCTGGTCTACCTATTATAAATAATTTATTCTCCACGAACCTAGTACGCTACATTGATCCTTTTTTTTTTTTTTTTTTTGCTTGTTGCTCTAGAGCCGTCGTTAGTTGTAAACCACAACCGTTACAAGCTACTTATGTAATAAATATGTGATGGTAGGTCTTTATAAAGATTAGTTATGTGTACGAATTGCATATCAAGCTTTTATGCCCGATCCGAAAATTAATAAAATTAATTAAAAAAAACCATAAATTTAATGAAGTAAGTTATTTTGTTTGTGAAAAAATTGTCCGATTTAAGATGCTACTAAAAATTCATTATTACCAGCAAGATGTAGACATTTATACGAAGTAACAGCTTATTACAAGTAATGAGTTCTACAATCATGTGCACAGTTTACGTGTGCTTCGCTATTGGCTGATCAGTATTTCAAAAGACTACTTTACACCACACTAAATATGTATCATTTTTTTTTGTTGCCATAGTATTTATTTTGCCTCGTAAATCTTACTATAGTAAAGACATTAAAATTACCTGTAAAAACAACATCTTAGCAGTCTTTAGAGGTCAGTCAAATAAGGATCTTCGTAAGGTGCTGTTAGGGTGTTCTTGATGATCGTATTCGACATCGGGTTGAGACCCACAAGTGTTCTGGATGTTTATTTATCTCGATAGTCTCTCTAACTAATTTGTTGTGATAACAGTTGCAGCAACTTGGATTTATCGAAAAGTAAGCTAACCATGTTCTGCTACCGCTGACTTCTCGGTTTGTTTGCTTGATGATATTGCCATCGATTAGTGGTTATTCTTATTATGTATACCTTTCCACAAGAAGAAGATTTATTTATTTATTTGTCCCACTCTCACAGAGAATCCATATAATGAGGGGAGTAAAACAAAAGTAAGTTTGTAAATATGTTAATATCTACGTGATATAAATGTCAAAAAAATTACCATTCCTCACAAAAAAAAAATCAAAATGAAAAATTCAAAAATTGTCTGCGCTTACCAAAAACTATGAATAGTTATGACTTAAATAAAATACGAGGTTAATAGTACACGAATACGTCTTTGGTAAAATCATTTAAAGATTATTGATGGATGTCTATACCTACAGAGTGTCCAGAAACTTTCCTGACAAACCAAGACCGGAGATTCCTCAGATAATTTTTAGACAATTTAACCCAATTCACCTCGTCCGAAAATGCTTCCTAAGGGAGCTACAACTTTTTGAAGATGGCGCCTTGTAAATAGTTTTTTTAAGTACCTCCAGAACGTTTCTACTTAGAAAAACAAAAACTGCTATGCTTATTTAGCCTTCAAAGATGAATCGATTCCATCAATTGCGAATTTCTAATACCGGTCATAGGCGTCCGTTTTGGGTAGGTCAACGGTTATTTTAACGCATAACTTTTTTGTCTTTAACTTTTAAGCATTTGTGACACTAGATTATTAAATTTTCACCGTTCTCTAGAAAAATGGATTTGAAAATTTTTTGTTTTTTTGTCATTAAAGTTAAATTTATATTTTTTGCACTAGTTGGCTCTGAACTGCCAACAAAAGTAAAACCTACGTTTTTCATTGTCAAATTGTTGTCAGTCCGCGAAGTTTATCTTTTAATTTTTTACTTTACCAGGCGCCATCTTCAAAGAACTCTAGCTCCCTTAGGAAGCATTTTCGGACTAGGTGAATTGGGTTAAATTGTCTTAAAAATATCTGAGGAATCTCCGGTCTTGGTTTGTCAGGAGAGTTTCTGGACACCCTGTATACTCTTCTGTGGGCTGTTGTAAATTACACACGTTATTTCATGTATCGACGAATGATACACGTTTACGATAAAAATGTATGAGTTTTTTAAGAATAAGCAAATTGCCCTTGGGTATATATCACTAGAATATTTCTGTAATACTTATAACATAAGAATGAGTTGTTTTGTTTTTTTATTTTTAGTTTTTATATTTTTTTTTATTTTATTTTTTATACATAATGTTAATTTATTTAAACTTAAACTTAAACTTAAATTTATGTACCTTAAGTTAAATAGATAAAATAAAGAATATTAGAACTACATTTCATATTATAAAAAGTCGAATGAGTTCGTAGATTTTGATGGAACAGTAAAGTACAAGGTAGACAAAGTATAGCAATTACCCAGAAAACCATTGATCATCTTATACAAGTGTACAACCATTGTTACTAATCGTCGCGATTTTAAAGATTAAAAAAAATATTTTTCTATTTCGCATCGTTTACAAAGCTATAACCGCACTCAAAGCGGTGCGTTAATAGAAATTCGAGTGCGTTTATAGCGCTGGTGTACTTATATTTATTAATGTTGGTAACACTAACACTGAATGTCAGAAATCTAGGTACAGTTTACCTAACCTTGATTTTTCTTGGTCGATTATTTATTAATAAATACAAGTAAACAAACAAAACGATTTACTTAATTATGTGACGAAAATTTACAATTATTATAAATATTAATAGTTACATTAGAGTTTTGCTGAGGATTAATGTTAACACCGGCACCAGGTAAAAGATTATGGGTCGATACGATATTGTGCTGAGAATTATTTATATTAGAAGCTGTGTGACAGTCACTGGAAGCAGAGGAACATCCGGGCAAGTTAATATTGGTGGGCTCCGATGAAAGCATTTGAGAATGCGGAATAATGTATAATCTGGGACCAGGTAAAAGATTATGACTTGTTAAGATATTTTGTTGAAAATTATTAGTAGGAGTAGTGTGGCAATCGGTGGAATCAGAGGAGGAACATCCAGGCAGGTTACTATTGGTGGGCTCTGATGAAAACACTTGAGAAACTTGAAGTTTGTTTTTCAAAGACGCGTCAATATAACTTTCTGTGGCACTGGTTCTCCTAAAACAGTGCCCAGTGAAAAGTTCAGGGTTTGGCAATTTCAAGTATTTGGCGATATCCTTTGAAACTCTTCCCATGATGTTAATCCCAATTGGGCTGTTCACAGGGTGGGATGCTTTTATTTCACTTGAATGGACTTATGGCAACCCAATTATAAGAAATGCTTAGGTGTTTAAACGCAATATCGTTAATTTCTGGTGGAATTTTAAATACTGTATAAATTTACATTCAAAGTTCCATAATCTGACAGTTTGTATTGCCAACCTCAAAATTAAAAAATATCGACATGAATTTTTATTTCAAAAATATATTTTATTTATTTTGTAAAAGAGGCGCAAAATAGAAAAAATATTGTATAATATACTATTTTCTATTTTGGGTCGCTTACAGAGCTATAAAAGCACCCAAATGAGTTCTTTTATAGAAATTCGAGTTCTTTTGTCGGTGTGCATTAATTTAAATCATAATTAATGTTCAGTAGATTTATTTATCTACTTATTTTTTATTTCCACCCATTTTTTTAATGAAACATATGATAAATGTACTAATTAAACTTAAACTAACATTTAAACCAAAGTTTAATGAATATATTGCCACCTTAGCAATTACACTTCAAAATTCCCTAAATTTAAAAACTCGCGAAATTTTATTTTAAAATTAATCTGAAAAGCCCAAAATAGAAAAAATAATATACAGAATTCGTCCCAGAAGGCATTTTAGCGACTCGTACTCGTCTTATAAATACGTCTTCTGAAACTAGTTCTTTAAAGATTTTCATGTAGATAACTTCTAGTGGGATGAACGCCGTTTACTATGTACAAGATCTTTGCTGCACAGCTTCCAACATTCTCGCATGATAAGTATTGTGAGATTCCAAAATGAGTCATATTCTAACTTTGCCAAACTAATGTGTTGAATAGGATTTTGAATACTTCATTTCTCAAAAAATCGTGGGTGTTTAGAATTGTAAAGCTAAGGTTTTTAAACATGAACATGTTATATTATATATGCGGTTATTGGAGGTATACCTAGAGTCAAATATAACACCAAGATCTTGAACAAACTTTACAAAAAATCTTCAAAACAAAAGACATTCGAGATTAACTACTTGTACATTGTCATTTATAAAGAGGTTAAATATGAAATCTATGTTGTTGAGGTGCAAGTAAGTTTATTATAGAGTTGTGTAAGCAAATCACAAAAATTTTTGAAAGTACTAAGCAGAGATGAGGGTTGCTAATTATTGGACATACTCTAGATATTTTCAAGACCTTACGAAAAGAAGAACAATTAATCGATAAATTATAAATAATAGAGTGAGGATTTGCAAAAACTGCAATACAATCTTTTACTAAGAAGAAAGTTAATTTTTTATATGTTAGTACACGGTAAATTAAGGTAAACATCAATCAGATCATTACACTCAGTAGATGATTGGTAAACTGTAGAAAGAAATCAACAAACGCCGTTAGCTGACCCGCTAATTTGTGAACCATTGAAATTAATTACCGATGTTATAGTAACAGAAGATCTCTTAAGGTTAACAAATTTTCCAAAATTAGTTGTAGTACTTTATATAGAATACACGTCAAAAAGCCTTGATAATCCTGACAAGATATGAGGTAAATTCTGGCTGCTGTTTACTAAAGTGCCACTGATGTCGTGACCAAAATCTTCCCAATTAACTTCAGAAAGCTTCTCAAAGTCTATCCCAATAAAAGCTACTTCGTTTGGACAAGTGAGATCCGCATTTAACCGGCGCGTAGCCTTTGAACCAATATTTAAATACAAGCAGAAATTATCAGTCTACATCTAACGGAGATGGAACGGATATGGAAAAACTTTGAAGAAGCTGACTATTCATATTGTTAACGACGGTCTTTAGACTCGAATCATGCCGACACTAGTTTATATAATTTGCTTTAAAGTATGCTAATATTAGGAGTGGTGCTTGGAGGCGACAGGAACTAGTGACATTATTAACAATCTGTACCAAGATTATAAAATGCTTGTTTTGTCAACCTTAAAGACACTAAAACCAAAAGTAATTAATCATTAATAATTGCTTCAGGCGTAGGTACGTCAACTAGCCAACACGAAAGGAATAAGGACGCAAATGAGTTGGCGCCAAGCTAGACTGAGAGTTACATTGAAGATCGTGAGAGTACAAAAATTACCATCTTCGGCGAATAAGATCTTAGGCAAGATATTTCATGAAGGTCCCCACACTTGCAAAAACATTGCCATCAAAAATCCTCAAAGTACTGCTGTAGTAGAAGCTGTACCTCGACATACTTTACAATTCAGACAAAGCGAAAAATTCCATAATAAAACTAATCTCGGCCCAAATCCTGTACTCACTGAGAAGAAACGAAATGTGCACTATAAGGGTGCCAGAGGGCGTCAAACTTTCCAAAAAAATATTGTATATTGGGAATAACTCGAAAACGGTTTGACGGATTTTGTTCCGCTTTCGTGTGCTGGTTGTTTGCTTCCAAAGACATTTTTCTGTATAATGTAGACAAACTTCTGATGACCGAAAAAGCCGCTTTCATACGGGCACTGTCAAATAAATGATAATATTTTAACAACCGTCAACGATACAAAACCAAAATATTTCTGACAAATTAAACGAACAATTTGAAAACTTTCTTCTCTCTTGTTAAATTGCGCTAATGTTATTAGTTCGATCAGAAAAAAATTAAAATCATATCCCTACAAGGCGCATCCATACGCTTAGAAATTCAAGTAGACTGCTAGTAGGCTATGCGATCAAATCTATCATCTGTGACATTCATTTCCGGAGTTTCTATACTCACGTTTCTATTTTGCGATTAACTACTTGAAAAATGGGCTACACATTTGTCGAACAAACTGATATGCTGTTTGTGTTGGGCTTTTGCAGTGGCAATTGTCGGGAGAGCGTGGGGGTTTACGCAGAAAGATTCCCAAATCGGATTGACATGATCGCATAGCCTACTAGCAGTCTACTTGAATTTCTAAGGGTATGGATGCGCTTTGCATAGATATTGCAATGCATAAATTGCTTAATGTGAATATAACTAATTTTTATTAAAAAAATATTGCACATTATATTAATTCTGACATTTATTTATTTAATTATTTTACACCCTCCTCTACAATTCTCGTTTACATGGTTACCTCAACAAATTCATCCATTCAATTTAAAATCAAAAAATAATTTTTCTTAAACTTAAACCATATCAATATGATTGCGTAAATCGGACTCCATATTAAGGAAGCGTATTCTAATTTTGAAAGAATTAAACCAAAAAATAAAGCAGTCAATGCCTGAATATTGTTAAAATTTTTAGTGTTACGAGCTAAAAATCCAAACGAACGATACGCTGAATTTACACCGTAGTTAATATGGTAATTAAAAGTTAATTGATGGTCAAAATATACTCCCAGATCTTTTATGTTGTTAGTCCTTTCTAATACTACATTATTGATTGAATGTGGAAATTGTAATGGTTTTAAACTGCGACTACAAGTTACGATTTTGCATTTGGGTATATTAAGTGAAAGACAATTTTTTAAGCACCAGTTCTGTAGTATATCTATCTGTCTTTGCAAAAAATGGCAATCAGAAATTACTGATATATGCGTATACATCTTTAAGTCATCAGCAAACATTAACTTGTTGCTATTCAATGTAGCACACAAATCATTAATATATAGTAAAAATAACAGAGGTCCCAAATTGGATCCTTGAGGAACTCCACTCGTTGAAAAGTATATATCTGACGAAAACCCACTGTACTGGACGAACTGTTTACGATTGTGCAAGTAAGATCTTAGAAGTCGAATGTATGTATCGTTAAATCCCATTTTAATTAATTTATGTATAAGTATTTTATGACTAATCTTGTCAAAAGCCTTGGAAAAATCCGTATACACCACGTCTACTTGTGCTCTACCATCTAGTTTTTCACATAAGTATTGACCAAATACTGCAAAATTACTAACTGTTGATCTTGATTTCATAAATCCGTGTTGGGGCGTAGAAATAACATTAATGTAAATTCGTGGAATTTTATTTCTTTTATAATCCTAATGTACCAACAAAGTTAAAATATTGACCTTTCTGATGAAAAAACACGCTTTTTATACAGATTTTATTGTATCTCAAAAACTGTAAGTTCAATTTGACTAAAAAAAAGTCATGAACATCAAAAATGTATTTTCCGTTAACTGAATTTTTTTTAAAGATTTTTGATTTTGTAGTTTTTCACAAAAAAAATAAAATATACAATTTTTCGCAGTTTTTAGCAGTTTTTCTCAAATATTTCAAAATCCGCAAGTTTAAAAAAATTTTTTTAACCTGACGTTTAGATGCACATTAAAAGATATACTCCAATTTTGAAAAAAATTAAACTATAAATAAATATTCCAAGAGCCGTACAGTGTAAGCATAAGGAGATTACTCTTGTAAAGTTTTAAGAAGGGATGGCTGCATTCACGCAGTGAAATAGAAGCACTGTGAAGTGTGAATTTCACCGTTTACAGAATGCAGATCTTTTAACAAGCGCATCAATCATTACAATTGTTAAAGTTGATTACAGAATACTCAATACAATAGACGCCAATAATGGCGAGTTGGTTGCATCCAGCAATACATTAGATCAATTTTAACGATTTAAAAACCGAAAGCCCACGGGCGAAAAGTAACACAGGAAAATATTTTCAAGTATTAAAAATTACCACCAGAGGGCGTAACTGCCATCTTAAATTTTTAAATTGCAGTCGTAATTTTGTAAATTATTTTGTTGTGTTTACATTCAGAAAGAGCAGATTTTTGAATTTGTAAATGGGATTATCGCTGCTCGCATCTTCTATTTGCGCTATCCGAATCGACCGCGATACCATCGCCGCGTGTTTGTGCGTTTAACCCAACGCCTGTTAACAACGGGTAGCATCCGTAGACCTGTCATGAATCGGAGAAATAGACAAAATAAAGAACAAAATGTTATTAATATCCTGGCATCAATAGAAATCAATCCCCAAATTAGTACTAGAGAGATTTCTCGAGACTTGGGTATTCCTCAAAGTACGGTTCATCGCATTATTCAAACCCAGTGGTATGTAAGAGGTATACCTCTTTTTATAAGGCTTAATCAATTTTACACTCAAATTATAAACCCCCATGTTTTTTTTTACATTTTTTGCAATTTTAGGCTACACCCCTACCATATCAACTTACACCATAGCCTTACTCCTCCGGATTTCGACCAAAGGTTAGATTTTTGCCACTGGCTATTAAACATTTTAGTAGAAAATCCTCAATTTTTGTCAAATGTGTTGTGGACTGACTAAGCCACTTTCGGTAGTAATAAGCAATTGAACTTACATAATGCGCACTTTTGAGCCCGAAAGAATCCGTGCTGGTTTGGAGAAGTCCAGCATCAAGGGAGATATAGTGTAAATGTTTGATGTGGGATAATTGGAGGGTTGGTTGTTGGTTCGTTTATTTTAGATGGAGCATTAAATAGTCGAACATATCTATATTTCTTAGAAAATCTTCTTCCAATTTTAATGGATGATATTCCGCTGAACGTCCGCCAAAATATGTTTTTTCAGCATGATGGTTGTCCCGTCCATTATGCCCTTGCTGTTCGCCAGTATTTAGATGCCACCTTCCCTGACCTTTGGATTGGAAGAGGAAGCCTGTTCCCTTGGCCTCCAAGGCAAGTTTTTGTAATGTTATTCACCGTAAAATTGCTTCAGTATTTAACACAAGAATCTTTGGATGTTGCATTTTGGAATGATTCTGTTTATAATTGAGCACATATTAAAACTTATTAAATACTAGTAACCACACCCATTTGAAAATGGGCCTAATCTAGACAAACTTCAAATTAAAGACGTGAGGTCACTACTCCCGGGTCAGAGGTCAAAGGTCAGGTCAACATAGCCTACGCTCGAAGTGGGAATTTTCTAAGAATTTTGAGGTATTGTTTGTCAAAATCGGTCTAGCCGTTCCGGAGGAGTAGCGTAACAAACAGACAGACAGACAAACAGAAGGACAAACATTTAACAATTTTATATATATATATACATTTCATGGTCTCCCGATTTAACCTGCCTTGATTTTTATCTCTGGGAAAGAATTAAAAATATAGTCTTAGCAACAAGGCCAACTTCCCGCGAGGATATGATTCCAAGAATCAGGAATGCCATCCTTGAACATCCCAAGAGCTGAAATTGAGAATGCTGTTCTATCAACACATCAGCGTCTTCAGATGTGCATTTAAAATAACGGAGGCCATTTTGAACACTTGGGTCGCCATTAGATCCCTTTTTTTTTCTTTTATGGGTTCCGTAAAGTAACTATATTATACCTACTAAAATCTTTGTAAATGGTTCCAAAATAGATGGTCTAACATATTCGAATTCGGATATAGTATACCTATTTAGGTTTTTCATTTGATTTTTTGATTTTTTTTTAATTTGGGTCATGGTGTCAAAACTAGCCACCCTGGCGGAGAAGGATTCAACTAAATTAACTATATTTTGGTTAAAATCGGTCAAACCGTTAAGAAGTTAAAGCAGGTTATTGCAAAAACAATTGAACACCCCCCGCCATCTTTGTTTTTGAAATAACTGAACTTTTGTTTTTACAAAAATGATAGATAAACTGGTTCTCTTTACAAATGTGAAAAACTTTTTTTGTTTATTATGCGAAATTTATAGAAAATGCAATTTAAAAATTTAAGATGGCAGTTACGCCCTCTGGTGGTCATTTTTAAAACTTGAAAATATTTTCCTGCGATTCTTCATTGCCGATTTACCTAATATTTTTTTTACACCAAGTCATACGACGAACGGTTTCCGAGATACTGCCGAGGAACAGTCTTATTGGGTCACCCGGTACAATCGCTAATAAGCGAGCAATCAAAATGCACATAGTGCAGTTTGGTCGTCACTAATTATATTATGTTAGTTATATATTTACATTAGAGTGTGGAAAGTAGGGTTTTACGGCGAGTTCCTCATTATCTGAAGCGGCTTAAAATCACTTTCCATACGAAATTTGTATAATATTTTTTGCCCAACAATCATCATCAAAAAAAAAAAGAACAAAATTATTTCTATTGATTAGTAGGCTTGGCTGTTTAACCATTTTGACATACACCACCTAATATGTGTCAGTTCATTTGTTTATCTGACGTATAGATGGCGCCATCAATATCATCATCAATAACAAAATTAAATGCGCCCTTATTCTGTACATTATCGTGTCAAGTAAGGTGTAAAGTAAATTTTAAAATCAATTTATCAAATTCACTTTTAACACGTTCTCAAATAGCAGTTAAATAAGCCACTACTTTATCGCATAGTAACCGTACTTTACCGCGAAGCTCTCTGTCGTTTAGTTTAGTTTGGTTTAGTGGAAGAATACTTAAAAGAAAAAGGTTTGAAATGTATCTAGCAGGATTCTAAACGCATATTCAACGGGAACAAGACTTGTTTTTCTTTACGTCTAAACAATACCAAAGTTATTGCACCTAGAGGTATGAACTGATCAAGCTAATGCAAATATAACCGTCATGTTTACATTTTCGACTGCTGGTCAAGTAGTCGAACCGATGGTTATATTTCCATCTAAGAAACTTCTAGTAAATATTATTAATACAATACCCAGTTCTTGGCTGGCAATAGCCAAGAACGGCTGGATAGAAGCGGAATTGTTTTACGAATACTTTGGTAATGTATTCTATTGGCGCCTGAAAAATAATCTCTTCCTAGACGGACATTCTACTAACCATACATAGTTGTGTCAAGTATGTACCAAGTTAGAGATTATTGTAATAAAAAACCGCCTGAAAAATGCGGTCTTGGAATTTACAAAAAATAATCAAAAACAAGTTTTGAGTAAAGAAAAATTTGCTCCTGTTTTAAAAACTGTCGTCTTGGAAATCCATTGGATGGCTTTAGAGGTATTCAAATTGAACAAATTTTAAATGATTAACCAACCAACAATATGTGTTTTATGACCACATGATTAAAGAAAATTTAGTGGTAGAAAATCAAACGAACAAAACAATAGGCACTTGTCGAGTACAAGTCTTCGAGATTATGTAATGTGGTCTAAAACGCGAAAAAGAAGGGCAAGAAAAATAGTGAGAGGTTATCAAAGTTCTAACAAGTACGCAGTGGAAAACTATTCAGCAGGGGAAATTGAAACGCAAAAACAAGAACAGGAAAAAAAGAAAACCAACAAAAGAGAAAGAGATAAAAAAATGTAAAAAAATGAAAAAAATGTTACTAAAAAAAGGAAAATAATAACATAAGTATACAAAGATAAAGAAAAGAAACATGAAAAGCAAATTAAAAAAGTAAGAGTGTAATTAACATTATTAATAGACGTGGGTTTCATATCACATAAAAGATATATTTTTTATTTTTTGGAATGATTATTAACAATTGCTTGATTTTGACGTAGTTGATATTTTTAATAATTTCTCTACTTATTCATGACCTGAATACCAGTCGCGGTTAAATTTTTCGTCTATAAAAATGGAATTGATTAATATACGTTTTGTCCAATTTGTTTCGATGAATTGCTAAACAAAAACTTTTGCAATAATCTGAAGTTTTTTTACTTAGAATTGCACAAAAAGTTTGTATTTTTTGACGGGAATAGTAGATTATTTTACTAGGAGTTAAACAATATAATTGTTGAGCTTAAAAGTTTGATGGCGAGGCGTTAGCCGATTGAAATATATTATTTTTCTTCCAGCGTTTATTGCTAGTTTTCATGTGTTATTTTCAAATTTTCGAGATTCTCGAGTGTTATAGTGACGTTTTATTCTCGACCAATAAAGTTGGTACTTTAGTACCTGTTATATTCCTAATATGACATAATAGAGGTACCAACCTCTCAATAGTTGTGAAAACAAAAGAACTGTTGATATTAATGTTTCGACAGTAAAAAGCATTTTTAGCGTCTTCCAGTAGTTCAATAATATGCCGTTTTATTGTCGCTTGAAGAAAAAAACTATTGAAGCGTTTTTAGGTTGACAGTTTTTCGAGTCAAATTGCTAAAAGAAACTGATTAGAATTTAAACAACGTAAATTTACTCGGTAAAATTCAAACTTGAGTGTAATTGAGCATTTAATCAATAAGAAATCTGGAACATGTTAAACGATTTTGGCAACCAACACCGAGATAATTGATTAAAAGATATAAGTGAAAAAAACCACAAGTGTAATTGCACAAATTGTCATTAAAATCAGAGAAATATTTCTTTGCATTAAACTATACCTTTTTAAGAAAATTTTCAGGGTTGTAAACCTTTGCTTTGGACGGAACAAATTGTAGCCTTGGTTTTGAAGTGAATCACTTTCTTGGTTCAACAATAACGTAAGATATTAAACGTGCGCCATGACGCCATAGCGAAATTTTTTGACATATTACAAAACCATTTGGATTATGATTTTTATAATACAAAAATGACATGCCTTCAAGTCTGTTTTGACATTCATATTTTTCGAAATACACAAGTGCAGATGGCATTTCAAGGAAAATTTTTAGGCAAAAGTTTGTACATTAATTTGCATATTTTGCTCAAATACCTTTATCGAGACTAATAACAAAAAATATATTTGTATGAACAAACTAATATTAAACAAAAATTAGAGCATTTGTGCGATTTCAATTACAAGAAGAGCAATAAAGTTCATTACATGCATTTCTAGTACGAACCTGAAATTCCACTACCTACTTATATTAGATTTGATTCAATGATATACCTATATATTAGTACCTACATTAATTTTCAACTACCAAATTCGACTGAGTTATGTGAACAACATTCTTGAGTCATTGGGTTTGCATTAATTGGTTAGTCATTCAAGAGGTGCTTGATTTAATAATTGTATCTAATTGCTCTTTCATTAACAATTATGACTATAGTTGCCATCTGTCGGATTATGATTTAGTATACTGGTGTTTCGTTGATCACTTAGAAAAATTCCCGTAATATTGTGGACAATTGTTTTATACACTAAACCCATAATTGTCAGACATCGTCAAACATGTACGAAATTGAAATTTCCAACAACTTAAATTGAATAATGAAATTATACTGCGACCGCAAAACGATACTTAGTCATAAATCAAACTGACAACCTACCTCATAAGGTTTAAATTGTTATGTACATATGTAGTATGAAATATTATGTATTGGTAGAACGTTGTAATATAACCCCAATTTGACTTCTTCGCTTAAACCACCTAAAAAATGTGGTTAAAACACGTACTTTCATTATTAATTATTTTTTGTTACATCAAATAAGTTATTTTATTTTCAAATATAACACCCTGTATATCGTTTTAATTATGATGTGTGAGTTCAAAATCTAGTAGATTTGTATGAATATCGGCTAGCTGCGGCAATTATCTTTGTTATCAGTTATTATTATTAAATGAAAAAGCAACAACACTGTGCAGCTTCATTTATTGAGTAACGTTTTTGTTGTGAAATGTTACTTCTAACTCGTTTAAATTATGAGAATTTTATTCAAACGTCAAATCAAATACGTTTCAACTTTGGCTTAAAGTGCTGTGGTCAAGCTTTTCTTTATAATGCGTTTCAAATTTTGTTTCAAGTACTGCAACTGAGCTTTGTTTATAATGTCTTTTTTCCGTTTACAATATAAATATAATTTTAAAACTCCATTAGTTTTTGTAACAATAATTTATTTAATGTAAAAAAGTTATGTACAGTCATTCGCGTTTATAATGGCGCGGTTTACAGAAGGTAAGTAAATAACTCGTTCCCTTTAATTGCCTAGATACATAAACAAAATAAAATGGAATAGATTTTGCTATTGTATAGGTAGACCCGATATCGGATTAACAAAACTTAGACCTGAAGCTATAACTTGAAACTGTAAATTATTGCAAAAGGTGAATCATAAAATTTCGAACATTTAAAACAGGTAAACGTTTAGTATTCAATCAGAAGGACAAAATTAACACTTTAAAATAATCAGAAGTTTACAATTTAAGATATTAATATAATTCATAGGACAATATATTAGAAATTTTGAAGTAAAATTCAAGGAACTTTTGATCGGTTTTTGAAATAAACATCCAAAGAAATGAAAGTTTGCAAAACATATTTTGGAATTAAACCATTAATTAACTAATTATAAAGAACTAAAATTTTGGAAGCATAAATAAATAAAAAACAATTGTTGTGTTTATCACAGTAATTTTTGATCTACTACATTAACGTGTGTTTTACACTTTTCTGACTTAAAAACAAATATTTTCGATAACAATACATTTATTTTCGGACAATGGCCATTTTTAACTTTTTAAACTATTGTGATGACATAAATCATTGTTTTATCAGAGAAACTTTAATTTCTGAATAAAAACAAACTTTTATGAAATCATCATATGCATAGAAGTTTACAGTTTCAAATCAAAGCTTTAGACCCTCAGTTTTGTTAATTCAGTACCAAACCTACCTATACAATAGCAAAATCTATCCCATTTTATTTTTTTTATATGTATGCAATTAAAGGGAAACAACTAATACATGTACCGCGCCACTATAAACGCGAAAGACTGTACGTTTCAATTTTTCACACAAATTCTGGGATTATGACTTTCTTTACAATGTTATTCATAATACTCAGCCTTTTTTAGTTTTTTAGATGTTTAAGAAAACATTTATTTATAAAATTTACAGTGGTTCGGCGTTTGTTTACTATTTCTCTGGATTCTGACAAACAAATTTTAAAAACTTTTAGTTTTTATAGTGGAAAAAAGTTTTATTAAAATTGTGTTTATTTTATCATAAGAAATGCCATAGGATGTTACTGTACCCGGTTATGTATCAATGATGTAGTCTTCAAATATATCTACTTACACACATTGATATTGATTAAAGATATATGCTCTCATGTGCGTAAATTTGTTAATACCGCTTATATGTTTGGTGATTACAACTATAGCTCGGACGCAAAACATGTCAATATAATCATGGCCAGTTTCAATTTAGTTAAAATTCACACAAAGATCACTTTAATAAGAACTTAATTGACTTTGTTTTTTATTTAATTTTTTAACTTTAATAAATAATTTATTTAATTTTGCAACTCACCATCACCCCTAGCAGAAACATTGCCATCAGATTGTTTACTATAATTTTTTAAAAAGGTCATTCCCTTCCTCCTAAGATTCTCATCCTCGCTGTATAAAATGTCCTGTATACCGACAAAATATGAAATTTATTGAACATCAAAATTTCTCTCTCAAAATCAGCACATGGGCATAAAATGTGATTAGCATCATAATTTCCTAGTAACATTTTTCGAAATTTTAACAAATTGACCCATTTTTAGGACATTTTTTCCAAAATTACGAACTTGACAATTGACAGATGTTACATGTCAACTTTGGCTTGGCGCATTTTAAGTTATTTCAGAAACAGAAGCATTCTATGTATGTTCGTCTGACTGAGTTCCGTTATTTTTGTATTTATGCATAGATAGTGACATATTTTGTAATCAAAGTAGGTGTCAAAATAATCTTCTACTTAAAAATTTCCATAAAACCCGTAGCATTTCTTTAAAAAACGGTTTGTTATAAAGTTAAAGTAAATTATTAATGAATCATCATGTGAAGGACCAACTCTTAAAGCGCGTATAGTTCCATCTGTTGGAAGGTAAAATTTACTATACTCTGGTGTAACACCATAAAAACTCAAATAGCAACACGGCGCGACGTCGCAAAGTGCCAAACTAATTAAACGGCGAGGGGTGGGTTTAAAAAGATGTCTCTCACTTACCTTTATAGAAGACTAAAGGTCCTTATCACAAATGAGATTGTCACCTCGGTTTCGGTGAAAATTGTTTTTTTACGCGTAAATGATTTTGGTTTTGTTGAAGTGTTTGTTTGGAATGGAATGTACTTCTCCGTTTGTATTTCAGTGTTTTTAATATTGTCATTATGCAAACTCGAAATGAGTAACATGTAACCTAAGCATGTAAGATCAGCAGAATAAAATTTATACACCCGCTAAGTATTGAAAGTACGCGCATTATTGTTTGCGTAACTATTTTCGAAGTGAGCCGTATGCGAGTGTTAAAACTACGTGGTTAATAAAAACAAGGAACAATTCAGTTCGCGATGCAAGAGATTTTTCGTTCGATTAACAAGTGAAAAAAATAACTTTATATTGTATGTGAACATAAGACTCTATTTATTTATCATTCTTTAATTTACAATATCCCATAGTCTTGAATTCATAATAAAACGTGGTTTACGATTTAACAACATTTAAATTTCTGAAAACCAATTAATCAAACGTACAAATCTTTATAAATATCTATAGAACTTTATATAACGTTACACGCATGACATTTACGCATTTACTAAAAGTATTCCGTTACAAATTTAATTATTTTTTTATACAAATTTAATTGTTCTAATATTAGACTGACCTTGTGCGTTTTATACGTGACGCGTTACATGCAATCTTCGACGTGTTCTCGGCAGTTACCTCTTAATCTTAGATCTTTTCTACGATGTTTCCTTTCCTTTTGTTGTTGCTTTCCGTTTACTTCTTCAGATTAAATTGTTTGTAATTTTATTATATTAATTTATTTAACGTCTAACAAAGTTTGATTCACAACAATGCGCGGGCTTCCTACAAATGCGCTGCTTTTATTCATACTGTACCCGTTTCCAGTAACTGGGATAATTAAATTTTATCAGTATAACACGTATTTTCATTAATTAACGAACTTTTTTTTATTAAACGTTTTGAGTACAGGCTAAAAATTGTACCGCCCATGTTTCAAAATTTGTTATCGCTCAAACCCATAATAAAATTTTGTAGTACGTTTATGTTTAAGACATTTTGCAGCGTACAGCACAACCTCACTTGATTGCTTAAAGGAAATTTGACCTTCAACCATTGGAAATCGTTGAAATCGTTCTTCGGGATTCCTGATTCGCACATAAACCATCCTTTCGCACCATATTGTTGGTGATAAAGGAGAAGCCCAAGTTCAAGTTCAAATAAAAGTTGTTTTGTTACTTGTTGTAGAAATACTATAACCATCGTAAATTATTGGTTGATTGTTTGATCGCTAGTTACAAAATGCACACTCATCGTTCTTCACGGTTTAAAACTGTCTCCTCCCTACTTTCACTTTCCTTCATCACGTTCTCACACAAATCGTACCATACAATAAACGTCTTATGTCGTACTTCTTGACATTATATATATTTTTAATCCTTTACATTAAAAATATGACCTTATGCAATCACGGCAGTATGTCCCATAAGGTTTGATACAAAATTAATAGCTCGTATTGAAGAAATTAAAGCTGTGAAGTTATCTTCTTGAGTTGGACTCTGTTAACTAAAGTTGCGAAAAAAACCATTAAACTGGTCCTCGTTTCTTTCGCAACAGTAATCCATTTGAGAATTTAACGTTATACCTTCGAAAAAATTAAAATAGATTTGTAAACAAAAATATGATTGTCATTTTATTTTACTTTGGCACTTCATTTTTGAAGTTCATTACAACAATAATGGTTACAATTTCAAAATTCAAAAAAATATGTATTGAAAATCAAAAGGTTTCTAGAAAAACCATTTACCGGAAATTAGTCGTGTAAAGATAGATTTACCATGAACCTTCCAAAAAGTGGAGACCTAGAATTTTTACCTAAGAGCAGAAATGCTGCTAAGAAAGTCAAAGAAAAACTTTTGGTATTTCAGTAAAAAAACTAGCAAGACAGGAACAAACATCTTAGAATATCATATCCCAGAAACTACTGTAGAATGATCTAAATGCAGAAAAAGAGAAATATTAGGCCAGCCTATTATGAACCTATTGCATCAGAGACAGTCAGCTGAAAATAAGCCAAAAAAGGTGTTTATTATTTCAAAATTAGTTGCTGTAAATGTTACAACATTAAACCTGTAATCCTTATAAAAAAGCCTGTCGTCCACTGTTTACAATTTTGTCTCGCCACATTTTTCCCACAGTATAACCTTCATTTACCCACGTTTCGTCTAAATAATAAATTTCTCTTGCCTTCAAAACGTAATTTAGAGATATTTCGTAGGTAATTTCTTCTCCAACATACAATTTCTTCCTTATCAATGAGAGCTGATTTCTTATTCATTTTTTCCCATGAAAAATTCAATTCGTGCAAAACTTGCCACAACATTGTTCTACTTAAATTGGGTATACCCTTTTCCTCTTTCACAACTGACACAATTTTATTTAATGTAGCTATTTCTTTTTTAAAATAAAACGAATGTACTATTCTTCTAATTGTACTTTTCACATATTCGGGTGTTTCAGATTTTTTTCTAAGTACACCTTATGATATACCGATATGATATGACAATAATCGTGAGTTAGACTATCATTATAATTACACACCATATTTCTGCCCTAATCATATCATTAAGAACACATTAAAATCTATTAAAGTGTCATTCCAAATACAGTAAATACTTTCTAGTTCAATTATTAGTAACTAATTAGTTAAAATTCCTAAAAATGTGATCGATAATGATATTAGCAATTTCTGATAAACAAGGTGATTCACTAGTGGTGGTCAAAATAAACCCACGAATTATTTGAAAAAAATTTAAATTGGGTTTTTCATATAAAGTTTTTATCGGGAAAGCTTCGTTAAAAGTTACAGGGTGGTAAACTTAAAAAAAATTAAAATTTTTAGAATACCTCA
Source organism: Abscondita cerata (assembly GCA_030710515.1). Taxonomy (NCBI): domain Eukaryota; kingdom Metazoa; phylum Arthropoda; class Insecta; order Coleoptera; family Lampyridae; genus Abscondita; species Abscondita cerata. The sequence continues at coordinate 191,108 of JALBCR010000822.1, forward strand.
AAAACTAGTGACTATAATAAACCGAAATGTTTAGACAAACCCATGTGTCAATTTTCAGTTTATTACAGTCAGTAGTTTATACCATTGCATGGTAGTAGGTGGTGGTCAATTTGAACATTTAATAAGATGAAATGTGTCAAAATAATTAATTAATGATGAAAGGTTACACATCTTCTACATTTTAACCCCTTTTCGAAAAAGTATTAATACATCGGTACGCCATTGGAATCTGTTAAACATGTTGATTTATTACTTCGCTTCGTTTCTGAACAGACTTTAGTGGTTTATCAAATTGAAATACAATATTATTTTTAAAATAAATAAACACCAAAACTTTATTAAAATCTTAATTAAAATTAATTTCAATGGTTTCCGACTTTACTTACTATATATAACATAATTTTAATTCAAACAAAGTATCTTATGTGCAAACATGCACCACGTTAAAGGAAACAATAGCAAAAATTTTATTTTTTACATTTTTAGAAATTTTAAAGAGCGATCTCAAAACGTATCAATCTTACAGAGGAAAAAAATGAGAGAGAACAAACGACAAAAAGTATTAAAAATCTGACGATTTGATTTACTTCTGAATTCAGTTATTAGACGAGAAATTCAATTCAAATTGAACTGCAACAATAATATTAATCTCAATAAATATCAAAATATTAATTAAAAATCGATCGTTTAATGAATTTTTAATTAAAGAATTAATACATAAATGCACGCTCATTTCCAAATTCTCCCAAACAGTATTTATTCGCAATTAATGAATACAATTTTGTGTACTAATAAATGGCACCCAACCATTTTATTCTTATACAGCTAACCGACGATAACGTTATTGTTATACAAAACCATTTATATCATGCACAAAGCTGGAATAATTAAATAAGAAATTGGTGTTACTTAATTGCTAAAGCAATGGTAAATGAATATCTGATATTTAAATCCATTGAAGCTCGACATTCACAAAGCGTAACATACCGTCATAGATAGTCGAATGCAGCAATAGTAAGATAATAAAAGCAATAGTTCTCATGGTATAAGAAGAAATCTAACCGTAACCACATATAAATCATTTAAGACAAAACATAATAATAGCATTTGAGACGAAGAAGTAGTAAACGGTCATCGAAGGTATGGCTATAATCTCCGGTAACTCATACCTGAACAGGTTTATTCTTCAGATACCGGAAGTCCTAACTGGTTCCAGCGATCAACGTGGCTGGCGAGGCTAGAAGGACAAGAAATAATGAGCCTTCGAAGGAAATATGTCGCTCGTTGCTGAGATTATCACGGCAAAAACAGCCGTTCCGTTCCATCGGATGGGTTCACCAGGTTCATTAGCTCTTTTAAGTGGTTGTGTAGAACGGATGTTGATTCCACATCACGAACATTTTTTTTTTCCGACTTTTTGAAACAAAACTTGTTTATATTAAAATGCAATTACAAAAATATCTTCGTGTTTAAAAGTTAAATTGTTGCATTTCCTGCATTAACATTTACTACTAAAGTTTTAAGCAGTTACATTCTTATGTGGACGCTTGTAAACATTCTACAATGTTTTTTTTTCTCTTATTTTAATGCATGTAATTGTGAACGCGTACGCATTCCGTGGCATCTACATACAACTTTTATTACTTTCAATAAATTCTACTCCGAAATTGCATATTGTTTTTAATTACGGTAAATATTTACGTATTGTCAACACATGTTGCTAAAGAACTTTTCGTTTTTGTACAGACAAAATTAAAACTTTCAAATATTATTTATCAATTCGATAATCAAAAGACGATTAAATTTGCTTGTGTTGCGTAGGATGGAAAAAGTTCTACAAGTATCCGCAAATCTTGTTCATCTAGAAAATTAATGTCGACTTTACAATATTTATCGACAAATCAAACTCTACAAGATCTCGTTTACAAAAGGTGATCTCGTTTTTTTTTTTGTAAATACGCATTAAATTCTAAGGAATGTGAGGACCGCGTAGTCGGCACGGACAACAAATTAATTCGACAAATTCATTCAGAATTTTTGGAAATGTTTGGTTTCTTCTGAGGTAGGTTGGAAGAAACGTAACATAACATAATACACGATATTGCCGCTAAACATCAAAGTATGTTACGAAATAATTTCCTATAAAATGTTGACATTTGTTGCTTGACATAATAGAAAAATTTTATAAATGAAAATACTTTTTTTTCAAAAACTGGTTAATCTTGAACTGTGTTTATTCTTATAAGAGAATGGTTCCAATCGCCCCGGAAAATGATTCAAATAAAAGTTATTAGTCCAGTGGAAAATGTTTATAAGTGTGACCCACCATTTTTGTATACATTTTTTCTCTTACCCTCCATTCGAAAGAGTTTTCCTCGGTGAGTTTAACCCTAAGTTTGCGCACCCCTAAAACCAACCCTTTCTCCGCCATCTTAAGTTTGGTGTTTTTTTTTGGAATTATTATATCTCGCGTTCTAATTATCGCACAATCATAAACATGGTGTCATTGGATTTGTTTTGAGTTCTATTTTCAACAATATATAATGACAAAAAAATGTGCGATTAACGGAAAAAAATTATTGCTTTTCAAAGTCGGAAAAACGACTTAAGAAAAGTTTCTTTTTCCTTTTCGGCTCCAATCTTTTTTCCAGTCCACCTGACGCTTTTTCGCGAGAAACTTTATTAAAAATAAAGTAATTTCTAGCATTTACAAAACAAAATTATCCCAATACGACCATTTCTCGCTCGTCAATAGACGGACAAAGTTGGTATGTTTTGTGCGGGATTTCAAAATTTGCTGAATAGCGCTCTCGCTCCGCGCTTCATTTATTAAAATAAACGATTGTTATGCATTATACATTGTTTAAATATGTCTATGTGTTCAATACAAATTTTGTTGGAGTGGATTTTTATTTAAAAAATGAAGATTTCGATGGGTTTAATGATAACTATATTCTTTCCAAATATTATTCAATTACACTATTGCTATTTGTTACTAATTTATTGGTACAGTAAACAATTTTTTTTTAAACGCAGAACTGTGTTTATATTGAAACAATTAATATACAAGTTTTAAATTTTTTTTTCCGAACTCAATTCCACACCACCCTTAAGGTTAAGTTCACGGCGTGTTTTTTTTTTCATGTGGTTTCCCCGATATGCCTATTTCACAGTTTTCAATTTTCTTTAGTGAATTTCTCACTTTGTCATGATATTAATAGTCATCATCTTCATTCTCACTTATCACAGGCGGTTTGCTTACTTTTCTTTTCAATGAAGTGGTTGATCTGGATAAGGGTACAATCGTTGGAAATTTGTCATCAACTTCGTTGTCTTCGTCATTCGAGTCATCTACATCTTCTTTCGCGGTCGCGCAGGTTTCCCCACGGTAAGTCTTGCACAAAACAGAACATTTCAAAAGTGCTTTTCGACATCCACAAGCCCTGCTACAGTTGGTTGTACATCCACAGGATACAATGTCCAGAACTTTGCGTGGTTTCGATTCCTGATCGGTTGTGATTGGCTCCAAGTGCATTTTCCTCTGCACGATCCATTTTTGCTCTGGATGAAATGTTTGAAGGAAATGTTGTCTCGCTGCTCATTTTCGCAACCCGACCTGAAAACCAAAACTGACTTATCGCGTTTACCTCCCACGAGCTCAGCAGCGAGGCAATATTCCCTTCGAACATATCATCAAGTGCAAAAGTGAATCGGTGCAGAGATAAATGCACTGGAAACCAATGACAACCGATCAGGAACCGATACCACGCATACTTCTAGACTTTGTACTCGGTGGATCTACAACCAACTGTAGCAGGGCTTGTGGATGTCGAAAAGCAAGTTTGAAAGTTCTGTTTTGTGCAAGATTTGCTGTGGAAAAACTTGCCCGAGCGCGAAAGAAAATGAAGAAGACTCGAATAACGAAGACGACGAAGTTGTTGACTAACTTACAACAATAGTATCTTTATCAAGATCAACCGCTTCATTAAAATGAAAAGCAAGTCAATCACCTGTGATAAGTGGAATGAAAATGACGATGGCTATCAATATCATGGCAAGGTGATAAATGCACTAAAGAAAAAGTGAAAACTGTGAAGTAGGTCTATCGAGGAAACCACATAAAAAAAAATGCGCCTTGAACTCAAGCTCAAGGGTGGTGCAAAATAAGTTTGAGAAAAGCAGAAAAAAAAAACTTCATAAAGGTAAAACCCGTCGAAATATTAATTGTTTCAATATAAACACAGTTCTGCGTTTAAAAAAAGGAATTTCTCACTGTTCCAATAAATTACTAACAAATAGCAGTAGTGTAATTAAATAATATTTGGAAAAAATAAAGTCATCATTAAACCCATCGAAATGTTCATTTTTTAAATAAAAATCTACTCCAACAAAATTTTTATTGAACAGATAGGTATATTTAAACAATGTATCATGGATAACAATCATTTATTTTAATAAATGAACGGGGAAAAGACGTATAACGACGAAGTTGAGCGTATTTTGAATTCCCGCCCGAAACATAGCAAATTTGCGCGCCGATTGACGGGCGAGAAATGATTGTATCGGGATAATTTTTTTTTGCAAATACTTGAAATTACTTTATCTTTAATAAAGATTAGTTACAAAAAAGCGTCAGGTGGACTGGAAAAAAGATAGGAGCCGATACAGAAAAAAAACTTTTTAAAGTCGTTCTGTCAACTTTGAAGAGCAATAATTTTTTTCCGGCTTAACGCAGTTTTTCCTCATATAACATTTTTGAAAACATAACTCAAAACGAATCCAAAGATACCAAGTTTATGACTGTACGATAATCAGGACACGAGTTGGTTTGAGGGTGCGCAAACTTAGAGTTAAACTAACCAAGGAAAGCCCTTTCAAACGGGGGGTAAGAGAAAAAATGTATACAAAAATGGTGGGTCAATTCCTAAATGCACTGGACTATACACGGTGTCCCGTAATAAATGCCCAAGATTTTACTAGGTTATACTATAGGTCGGGACAAACAATTTTTATTATATAATGGATAGTCCCATCTTGTTTGGTTTGTCCGTCTATCTGTCTGTATGTGATTTTTAGAAAATAATTTTCCTTTCCGTAATGGTTGAAGTCATGAAACCCAAACTTTGCAGATGTATTGGTTGTACTAGTGTTAGTAAAAAATAAAAATTTTAAAATAATACCATTACCCGTGGCAAAATAGTGGCTATTTAAAAATTTCAAAGTTAAATAACTCTTAAACCAGGGGTTTTATTAAAAAATTATAAATACAAGAAAAGATAACCCTGTTCTAGACAAACAATAAAAGAAACCACTGATTTAAAAGTTATTTAACTTTAAAATCTTCAAATAGCCGCCATTTTGCCACGGGTAATGGTATTATTTTGAAATTTTAATTTTTTACTGACACTAGTACAATCAAAATACACCTACGAAGTTTGGGTTTCATGTCTTCAACCGTTACGGGAAATTATTTTCTAAGAATCACATACAGACAGATAGACAAACAACCAAGCAAAATGGGAATATCCATTATATAATACCATACAAATAAATAAATAATAAAAAAAAATAAATAAATAATAAAAATTGTTTTTCTCGACCTACAGTATAACCTGGTAAAATCTTGGGCATTTATTACGGGACAATCTGTATAGACAATAGAATTTTCTAACTCAATTTTTTTGTAAAATTGATATTGGTGGAGATATTGTTACAATAATTAGTGTCACGTGGTCGTTATATCTCAGTAATTACTTATCGGATCAAAAATAACTTAAACAAAAGTTGTGTATAATTAAATTATAAACAACTTCTGTTTGAAATAAAAATGTAAAATGAATATTTTTTTAATTATTTTAAAATTCTAAAATCTGTGTATTTTAACGGCCCTTTTGGCTACATATTCGTAGAAAAAAGTGAAAAAAAATAGTGTTAAAATTTTGAAACTGTCGCGCAACTCCCCATATTATTTCATAACATGTGGAGTAAAAGGATTTGCATGTGTGACAAAGCGTCAAATCTTTGTTGATTAAGAATATTTACTAATTTATTTAAATTAATTTTACAGTTCTTTTGGTTATAGGTAAGATAAAGAAAATATAATAAAAAACATTTAACAATGATGAAGAAGAGTACCCTGTATATTATTAGAAACTTAGATTCTTCATAAAATACTCTTGATGATGATGTTATTACGACGTCGTTAATTGTTACAAAAATTGGCAATAATTCATAGCCAGAGGGCTATTTAAGTATCAGAAAGCGGCAAATTTATATAATTTTATACAGAATGTGTAATAAATAACGACTTTATTTTCCGACGTTGTATACAAAATACAGAGGCAAAAATAGAAAAATAATATAATCTTAATTAGTAATTCGGAAAATCACAAGGAGAGGTTCAGCTACCTATTAAACGTAGGTGCTGTTCTACCACCTAATCCTTAAAGTAAACATAAAGTTTGATACATGAAGAGTATTTCTGAGTATTAAGTAAACACATAAGTTTAACACAAAAAAAAGGAAAAAAGAAACAATATTCAATACTAAAGATCATTTGAAACATAACAAAAGTCATAAGTAGTAAGGTCAAATGAACTGGGAATTAGTTAGTTTGTGACATAAAAAGATATGCTTTTTCTTTAAGTTTTCTTAAGGATACTAGTTCTCCATCCGGGTTGACCAAGTTATATACTACAGTAATTTGATATGAAAACCACGTTTGAAGAATTCAGTTCTGTGAAGAGGAGGAGTAAGTCTACCTTTGAATCGGATATTTATATTATGCACATCAGTTCGATGGGTAACCTTTTCAAATAGGTATGGAGGTGCTTTAGAAAATAAAATTTTATGGTAGAAAGTCGTGGCATTCAGAAACCGACGTTTTTTCATGTTCAGCCACTTTAATTCCGTTAACTCTTAACTGTGTATTAACATCTAAAAATGGACCATACACTGTATCGCAGTAATTAAAATTAGAGAGAACTAATGATTCACATAGCATTATTTTTGTTTTTTTTGTTTAAATATTGACGAATGTGGTATAGATTTTTTAGTGCTAAGTAGGCTTTTCTAATGCAGTTATTAACATGAAGTGTAAATTTAAGGTTAGTATCTAAAATTAAACCCAAATTTTTAGCATTATTACTAAATTTAACCACTTCATTACCGATGGAAATTTTAAAGTTTTGTAAATCAAAATTCATGCGTAATTTTTAGGACCAAATAGTAGAAGTGTAGTTTTTGACAGGTTTAAACAGAGTGAATGATCTAGAGCTATTTTATGTAAGTTGTGTAGGTCTAAGTTTAAATTTCTGCATGCTGTCATAGATTTATCCGGCGAAAATGAAAGATATAGTTGTGTGTCATCGGCATAAATGTGATGTTTTGTAAATGTTAATACGTGATGAAAGCGACTTGTATAAATACTATATAGAAGCGGACTTAATATTGATCCTTGTGGAACTCCTGAGGTAATTTGAATAAAATTTGAGACAATGTTACCATTTTTACGGACTGCATTCGACACTCCAAATAAGATTTAAAAATTGCAGGCAGTTTCATCTAAGCCAATGTATTTTAATATGTTTACTAGTAATGTATGGTTGATTTTATCAAAGGCTTTAGAGAAATCAAGTAGTGCTAAGATGGTTAATTTATTGTCGTCTGTCGCTTTAAGAATGTCATCAACAATACAGTTAAGGGCTGTTTCACAACTAAAACCTTTTCTGAAACCCGATTGCAGAGGTGGTAGGATATTATTTGCTGTTATGTATTTGTTTAGTTGGGTATGTACAATTTTTTCCAGCACTTTGGAAAGAGTTGGTAATATGCTAATAGGTCTTAACATGTTGAAATCAGTAGGATTGTTGTTTTTTGGAATAGGTATCACAAGAGCGTGTTTCCATTGTGACAAGAATATTCCTTCTAAAAGACATGTGTTAATAATGTTTGTTAAGAATGGTAAGATATATGGACAGCAAAGTCTAATGAAGCCAATGTTTAAGCCGTCGCTTCCTTCAGTTTTAGATTTAATTTGCGTTAATAATTCGACAATTCCCTCAGGACTGACTAATCTAAATGAAAAATTTATAGTGTTACGTTTATTTTTGTATAAGTTTAAAACCGATGTATTAAGTTTGTGATTATTATGATTATTTTGAGACAAATATTTGTTCAATGCATCAACATTATTTAAGATATTCGGTAAAGATCTTTCATTTGTGTCAATTAAATTATACCTTTTTAATGATTTCCACATAGCTGTAGGAGATTTATTAAATTGAAACTCTAGAAAAGCTTTCTTTTCTCTACAAATAGCAAGCGTAGTTAAATTCCTCAAGTTTTTGTAATACGACCAATGAATCGGATTTTGTGTTTTTTTAATTTATGTAAAGCTGAATCACGGTGTTTCTGCATAATTTTAATTGTGTCAGTCAGCCAATGTGATGGCATTTTAGTAACTCTTTTAGTAATTAGTGGTGCATTATAAGATTTGATAAATGATGGTTAAAATAATGTACTTTATTATCTACATTTGCTATTCTAAATATATTGTCGAAAGGGATTTGTTGCAGTGAACTTATCAGTAACTCTTTGTTTATTTCTTTGAGTGACCGGTGTATGACTGTTTTATTTATGCTATGTTTGGTTAAATTTAGAGTACAAGTAACTAACTAATTCATGATCGGATATATTGCTATCATATGTAACCTCTATTTTGTTAATAACTTCTAAGATAGATGAGAACATTAGGTCGATCAGGCTTTGTTTTGTTTTACATAATCTAGTTGGATCGGATACAACTTGTGATAGTCCCAAACTTCTAGTCATCTCTAGCATTTCAATTCGTTTATAAATAGTTTGCGGTCGTAGATTTCAGATCGATAACATACACCACAGATTATGTTTTTTTTATGAATCGTGATAGAAATCCACACCTGTTCAATGGAATCAGAGGACCTAATTTGTTTAAAATTGTAACAATTTTTATGTATATACCTACTCCTCCCCTCTTCCATTTCTATCTTTAAGAATAAATGTGTAGCCTGGAATAGTTATAAAATCTGTATCAATATTATTAGTTAGCCACGTTTCAGTAGCACAGAATATATCAATACTAGACAAAGCCAGCATGCTACGCATGCGTTAAGTCACAAAAATAAATTAGCTTCTAAAGAGCAGACAGTCATGAACAATAATTAGCACTTACATTAACATTCATCAGTTGAGTAATCAATATGAATGCAGAGTATGTACTCCATGTGAATTCGTACAAATGAGTCGAGAGTATTCGGGTGTGCGCTCGCAACGAATCGAGTAGGTGAGGACGCACAAACGACATAACATATTAATATAGAAGATATGGATGTAGTCCGAATAGAAATTATTTATTAAAAAATATTTAGAAGCGGATTTATTGGCTCGACCGCTTTAACGTAATACAACAAAGTTTATTTAGGTAAAATTGACTGTTTGGTTCGCATAACGCTCGCAGTTACGCGTGTGTGAGTCATCAAGTTCGTGCATACGAAGATTTTTGGGTGAAATTGAATCCTCTACAGTTAAACCATTCGAAAATATGCAAAATTACGAATATTTTGATTTTTATTCGTGTTTTTACGTAATATGGTTCCGAGTTATAAAAATTACAGTATTCGTATAACAATGTAAAATTCCTTAAAAAAAAATTTTTAAAAATGATAAATTTTTTTAAACATTATGTGATAGGGTCATAAAAGGAAATTTTTTTAAATAAATTTTTTTTATCTGTTATAATTTAGAAATTATGCCGTTTTAGTTTTCGAATGAAATTTTGTCGGAAACGTTTTTCGCTTATAACTTTTGAAAACACGCGAGGTCTAACAAAACTGAAACGGCCTATTCTTTATCCGCGTATGATGCTTTTTGAATTTTGAAAATCGGTCCGTAAATAAGCGAGTTGTGGTCAACTTACGGCTCAATTTGTTTGAAATTTTTTGACTATTTTAACATTTTTTTAACCTCGAAGATGCCCTCGTACAAAAAAAATCTAAATCGAAAAATAAAGACACATCTTTCGTAAACTCGAAACTTTTTTCGAAACGAAAATATCTTAAGCCGTTCTAATGTGAGACGAATTTGAAAAAGGTTGATTTTCGTATAGATTTGAAAATGAATCGAGAGTAGGTGTGCGTTCACACTAACGACATAACATATTAATATAAGATCACGATTAATTATTAATTCCTTAATTGCACTGAAATGCAGATATAGGGACCTTACATTTAACTGAGCCCATTTTATTAGTTTATTCATCGATTTTTCGTATGTTTCCAATATTAAGTAAAGAAAATAAATATTTTAATCTAATAGATTAGGTAAATAAAACTGGAAAGTTTGTATTAAATGCGAATTAAATGCTAACTTAAAGAATGTCCAAGGTACATGGGTTTCTAATAATTAATTTACTGAGTTTTTTAAATGGATTTAATAAGGTCGTTTGATGGTATATCTTTTATTCTTGGTGATTTGTTTTTCTTTTTATTAGCAAATCACAGGAAAATAACTGTAGGTTTTGCGACATCTAGTGTTGACTCGTGTTAGCGATGACGTACGCAATGGTTGGAAAATAACGTTATGTATAATTTTACAAGTTGACCAAGAAAATTTAAAAAAGGAAACAAAAGTCAATAAAAATAAAGTTGTATACTTACACTGTACATGAACTTCTCAAATGGTGAAATGGTTAAAATGATTTATGTTTTGGGTGGTAGTTATTAAAATTCGTTATTGACGACGACGGGTTTAAAGTCTATCAAAGTCTTACATTTCTTCATGTGTGAAACTGGTATGCATTCTAAAACCTGACTTCTGCGTGACCTTACTGAGCAAATAGCCCCACCTTATGATTATTTATTACTCCATTTATTAAACGGATGGACTATAGTGAGAACACTTATCTTAGAGACGGAACGAGTCAACTGATAAAAGTTAGTTGAATATATTATTAGCAGAAAATTCTCTATGTTGGATTGTGATTTGTAAAAAAATGTGTACAAAAATGAATTTTAATCTGTCTTTAGTTTTCCTCCAACCACCAGCGAAGATATTCTCCTATAGAAACTGTTCTCATGAAATTCCTGTATAAATATTATTATATTTTGATTTATTCTGAAATTATTATGTTTGATTTCTTCTTTACAATTTTAATTTTTTTCAGATAATGGTAAAAGTAAACGTTAGAAAACCCAGATAGTAGCTAGTCGAAGTTGCTCAGAAGATATTGAAAAAGCCATCTAGTATCCAAGACGTTGGAAACAAGGATGAACAGTTTGATGAGACATCTAGTGCTACAACTTCATGGTGATGCAGAACGTCTGTTAGTAATATAATTTTGATTAAAAAATGTATCGTTTTTAAATTTAACAGTTCTTTCAGCCTAACGATTGAAACGTCGACTTTTGTAACTGCTGACACAAACTGTCAACAAATTTTTTAATTATTTAGAAACTAGATTTGCTTTCACTAATGTTTAAAGATAGAAGACGAAGTTTTGGATTTTGTGCAACTTTTAAAAAAAAACAATTATCAGACCAGGGGACAGAGATGTAAATTGGTCTCTTGCTTTTAGAATTAGACATTAAGAAACCATTGAACATGTAAAGTCAAATCAAACTATGTGTAGTATTAAACTTCTTTAGCGTTTTGGGAAAAACCGGAAAAAACTGAATCTTTATTGAAAACCTGAGAAGATTTTCTATTCTGAAGAGACGTCGTTCTGTCATAGCCCGTTAAAAACTATAATTTTTGTGTCATTGATACAATAGTAATTCTACTCATACTTTACCTTAATTAATTAACACGAGAATAAAGCTTTCTTCCAGGCCGGCTCGGTCTAAATGACCGAGAGTTTCATCTTGTCCGCGGCGTCAGCTCGATCCATTTGACCCAGTCAATGTTTCACGTTCTATAAGCCAGCTACTCAGCCGAACATGCATTGCTCAATGCCGAATGACCGAACAGGCGTAGGCGAACAGCTGCGACATCCCAGTTTGTGACGTCGTGCTTTATCATTGAGAAATTTCAGAAAAATTAAAATTATCTAAATTCGAAGCAAACTTAAGTTTTATTTTAAAACAAAAACAAAATCTTTAAACCATTAGCAAAAAAGTACCTAAAAGTGTAAATTAAAAATTTTCAAATTATAAAAAAATGTAAATTTAAAAATGAACAAAAATATCATTCCACGCCATACCGGTGTATTTTGTTGAAACAGCTTAGGCACATATGAGGTTCTTGTAGACAACCTTCACAGTATGTTCCAATTTTCTTAAAATTCCTTGCAATGTACCATCCGTCGGTTTTCTTTGCAGCCTCATAACAACTTATGCACACTTTTCATTTTTTGACATCACTTTCTCCTAATTCATGGCCCATTTGACGTCTTCGGCTTGGTAGATAGATTTTTTCAGCTTTTGCATTTTCTGCGACTGGGTGCTCACTGCATAATTTGAAAGCAAGGGATTTCCGGAACTTCAGAATTCCTATATTAGAATTATTTACTTCGTTATATATAATCATCGCAGAATTTTCAAAACGAGCTTTTCGTACCATTTCAAAGTTTTTCTACGAGGCGACTTAAATGCGATCATTTGATCGGACTGATGAACAGACGATTTTCCTTTATTGTACGTCATTATCATTTCGGGTTTTTTTATTTGTCCTCAGCGGTTTCTCACTTAAACTTTTGAATCGGAGTGTTTTGTTGAGAGCATCAATAGATATCTCTTGTCTGTTCACGAAAGCACCGTAATTTCTTTGTGATTTTCTTGTGCAATAGTTTCGACAACTTTGAGCTTTCTGAGATTTGCCTTTTCGGTTTTTTCTCAAGGTACCAATCAGATGAGTTTTGCTATTTATGAGTTGTTCAGCTAATGGCATGCTGGTGTACCAATTATCGGTAACTATGGTCCATCCGCAATGAAGAATAGGATCAGCAAGCTTCATCACTACTCCCGATGGTGTAGTTTTACATGCAGGTTTTTACATGCGTAAATTAGTAAATTAAAAGTGTAGCTCCCATTACAGCATAGTTTGAATATCTTGATGCCGTACCTGTGTCTCTTGTTTTTTATATACTGACGCATTAACAATCTTTCGCGGAATTGTATCAACGATTCGTCACTACAAACTGTATCGCCTGGTACTACTAATACGCTTTGAAAGTTGTGAACTACTTTATCGATCAATGTTTGAATTTTATGAAGTCGATCATTATTGACATTGACATTATTTCGAGGCATTGCTGCAGGAGCAAACTCGTTTTTGTGCATTGGCTCCTTGCTCCAATAGTCTGAAATTGAGAATGAGCAGCAGCATCGTTTCAATATGCGTTGCATATAAATTGGTTTGGTTAGTGATAAACTCAAAAATATCAAAAAGCTTATAGGCTTTTCACCTTTAAGAGTTCAGATAAGTGTTTTTCAACTCCGGATTCTTTCGTGAATTGTATAAGTACGGATTGTTTACCTGCAGACTTTTTCCACTCAGGCCCATCAACATTTCTGCGTGCAATGGTTCCTTCACTACCAGAATTGGTTCAATCAACATTATTCTCATTTTTAGGTTCATGCAATTCTATAGCTTCAAAGTCTTTATTGTCACATACTGTACCATCCCCAACTTCATTACTGATTTCTTGATCAGTTGTGTCATCTTCGGTGCTACAGCTTGCTAGGAAGGCAACTATATTCTCAGAGTTCCTATCAGCTGAGTCTTCTACATCTAGGTTTTCAAATAAAAGCAATCAAATTAAAACATAACTCAAAATAGTGCGAAAAATACACTTACCCTCTAGGTCAGATGATCGATTCAGAACTTCATACAATTCTTCGTCCGTTAGCGACTTTTTATTGTATTGTCTGATTTGTCTCGACATGATTTTGAAAACACAAAATAACTGGTAGAGTCGAAATACACGATCATGTGCGCACCGTTGAATCAGCTGTTCATACACCCTGATCGAGAGCGACCGAGTTGGAGCAACGCAGAAAATTGTTCATACCAGCTATTACTACGTATATACATCTACTTTAGCACAAACTGGTTTGGAAATTGATTTTTTTACAGTGAATGTGTTAAATTAACCCAAGAATGTGGCGATCTACAAAACGATCCAAGATGAAGAAAACATAAATAAAAAAAAGCAAACTCATGCACCAAAAAATTTCTAAACTGAAATTTTCCCAAATTTTAATGTTGTCACACCAGAAGTATAGTACAGTGCCATAAGAAGTCTTTCGCGTGAGAGAGCCAGTATTGCACCATCAACACCCAACCCTACTTGTCAGAGATTTTGTGTTATAGTACCGCTTGGAGTGGGAAATATATAGCTGTGAATTTACCTAGATAATTTGTTTGTTTTGTTTTCTGTTCTGTCAGTATGAATGAAATAATTTCGATGCTGGAACTCGAATTTTATATCTTTATTACATCGGAACTGATTCGATTAATGAAGAAAATGAAAATCTACAAAATGTGGAAGAATGTGAACAGGAATGACTTCATACAGGCAACAAAAAAAGAAAAGGTGGAAAAGGTGCCAGAAATATAATTAAAAATAAAAAGAACAACACATACTTATGGTGATGAAGCAAGGAATGATGTTTATCCGTTGATAGGACAGAGGCGAAGACGAAAATTTTGTGGCGAAGAAGTAGACAAAAGCCATATGGACACAATACAAGTGAGGGAATTTTATGTTTACAGTAAATCAAAAGAAATTGTTTAGGGACAAACCATTTGGACGTTTCTTATAATGTCTTGTACTTCGCAAGTCATTTTCAAACAATAAAGTTTTTCACAGCAGAAGAAGAATCTTACGTTTCCAAAGAACGTTTAGTAACAAAAATGTCTACTCACTTCACAAGCAACTCTTCTAGATTTAAAGACATGATAATTTTCACCCCAATTCCAATAATAGTGTGTATGACATTAAGACTTTTATCGTCTAATTAAATTCCCAGGGTAACTGAACCCATTTTTTTGGTGATTATTAGACAACAATGTTTAATTGCAAAGTTAAAGATAAATGTACATTCTCAGTGGTTGGTTGTCAATAAGGTCAATTAGTCAATGATCCACTAAAACTCAATGTATCACAGCCCAAAAATAATTTTTTATTAGAAATATAGTAACGACTACATTTCCTTAATTTTATACATAAGTGCAAGTATTTTTAATTTATTTATTTAAAACCCCATATTGTGTTGTACTCTGTTGGAAAGTGTCCTTAACACGTTAACGGTTACGACGTTTTGGCCGGAATTGACATCTGGCTTACAACTTTATTTCCGAGAGTTTGAAGTGCGTGAGTTAATATAATAAGTATTGGTTATAAAAGTATTTTTTGAGATTATTTCTGTAAAAAAAAGTCCCTAGAGACCGCCGAAGCCTAGGGATGATAATTTTCAATACGTTATCGAGCGGTCCATTATATCGGCCCGTTTGCAAGTTGTTACTTGTTGCGAATGAATCATGGAAAGTGCATCAATCATCAATATTTCATTATAGAGTTTCTTACCGGTAAAAAGGCACACGATTTTCTTGACTTGTCATCAAAGGCTAAAAAAATCTTGTCATTAGCTTTAGCGAGTAATATCGGTAAGTATTTATTATTTTATAAATATAATATGTAATGTAATTATATTACAAAATAAAAAAACTATTAATCCGCTTTTCAATTCCGACATTTCGGAAACAAAAAAAAATATTCTGACAATTCCGACAATTCCGACTTAGATTCACTATTTAAGCCCTTGGATAATGTGTTGGCTGATAGCCCACCAAGTGATGTTGTTACGGTTTTATTTTATAGACCGAATATAACGTGGGTCGTGAGCAATATGTTACACGGAATATAAATCTAGGAAACGTATGTCTCGATTAATACGTTACGACGAAAATCATATTTGGCGCGCATTTTGCGAATTTTCGATTGGTTGAGATTAAATATCGATTTATTTTTCCGAAAACGGAACCGGACATCTTGTAACTACTTTCCTTCGTGATGGAAACGGGTAGAGTTTAGAAGTTCTTTAATTAAAATTACGCAAATAGTTTAAACGTGTTGAAAGATTTCCCAATAACAATTGGTTAAGTTACATTCGTCTAAATCTACTATGCTACGTTCCCTACTCTCTGCGTTTTGTTCCTTATCTGGATAACTTCCTGGGGTGTTCGAGTGGCCGATAGAGACCCGCATCACGGGTAGCATCGTCAGACAACTGCAGGCAGTCTGTGGGTACCACGTCTACCAATCTAAGGGGTAGCTATGCATTGGGGTTGAAGCGAGGGAGCTTAACGCCTTCCAGTTTTCTTTGAACACTTTCCCCAAAAAGAATCCTGTGTGTATAATTGAGGAACTGTCGATATCGTCGCCAACTGAAAATCCTACTCTCGGGACTTCGTTAACATAATACAGCTAAGTTTTAGTGTTTAAGTTATCGTATTTATTGCTAGTGAGTGTGAAGGTCATGTATATACGACATAAAACTGCTTTAACCTTTAGTTTTAAGTAAAACCCTATTCGGTGGTACACTCAACAACCGAGAGATTTTAATCGGCTCAATACGGGCTTGTGCGCTTCAATTTAAACGGTTGTCGCAAAGTCTTTTGGGTTTGCGGGAGGTACTTACCCCTTCAGATAAGTAATTTTTAAGCGTCAGTGTCGTTGCATGTTCGACCCGATAAACTGCCGTGTGTAAATGGTATATGTACACCGAGTGTTCCTATCAGATACTAATTAATTGACACGTTAACACTACGAATTGTGTTGCTAAAATTTATCTGTAGATCCGGTGTGTTATTTGTATAGAATTTTTTTGTATGATTAAACGAGACTACTGCTTAAGAATACGTGACGACATCCGACAGTATTTCTCCTTTCTCACTCTCCTGTTACTATAGAAATTTTTAAACTGTCTGTCTTCCTTTTATGGTTAATTATTGTGTCAAATTGTTCGATCTAGTGTATCTCGTATTAGGATTAAGTAAAACCTGTTGATCTCCTGTTGGTCGGTTTTATTTGTCTCTCTTACCCAGCAGGTGGCGCCTTGTTAGGACAGCGGTTTAATTTCTTCAACTTCTCTAAGAACCCTCCCACTCTACGACAACGCCGGGAAACTGCTGTTCTACCTAAACAACTTATTTCTACCAATTTACTACGATACACCGATCCGTACTTTTTTTTAATTTTTTTAGTTTCATCTAGAGCCTCCGTTTAATTGTAAACTAAAACCGTTACAATGTACCTGAAGAAAATGTACTAATTGTGCACCTTGTGATAACGATGGCTTTGTAAAGCTTGCGACTTTATCCAAAAAAGGGGTCCCTGAACCTATAAGGCAAATTTTATTTCAGCAAACTTGGCGGTCCATATGCCCACCACAACCCATACGGAAATAGGTTGAGCGAGCATTTAAATAAAAGTGAAAGAATTTGTTCATATACTTACCTCAATGCTGCATATAATCAGAGTTTTGCCTTATATTCAACACCATCTTTTGTATGTTCACTGACGTGAGACATTGACACAGTAACATCCACAATTTACAATTCTATATACAAAGGTACCAAACGTATAGGTATTTTTCTCGACTTGGCAAAAACCTTTGATTCTGTGTCTCATGTTTTGTTTGTTAAAAATACTGAACGACTAGGAGCAAGCAGAGCAACATGTAAGACTAGGAGATATTCTTAATTCCATACTTTGGTACTTCATGTGGGATACGGTACGGTGTTAAGTCCTGTCTTGTTTTTGATATTTATGAATGATTCACCAACGCTTGAATAAGCAATAGATATAGACATATTTACTTATTTGTAGATTACACTGTATTGCTCTTTTCTACCCCATCTTGGTGCAGCACATTTAGCGTTGCATCAAACGGTCTGAATAAAGTAAAACAGTGGCTATATCAAAATAAACTTTCATTAAATAACCGTATATTACGCCTTGGCTCAATCAATATTAACCTACGGAATTTTATCTTGGGGTGGAGCTTATCTCACAGTACTTTGTCCCGCAATTGCTGTACAAAATAATTTACTCGCCAGAATTCTGAGGAGAGCAAGATTTGATTCGGCTAAGAGGTTGTACGAGGACTTTTCTGTATTATTTATTTCCAACGTACCTATACAAACTAACTGTTCAGAAAAGTAGAGGATCGTTGGAGGTGCTTCATCAATAACTAAATTGAAGTAAACACACGTTATATGTCATTGCGGATGAATAATTTCCTTAAAAAATGGTTAATATTAATTTTTGGTTTATACTGACAATTTTAATAGTATTAGAAGGTACATATTTTTGTTAGGATTAATTAGAAATACACATATTTGATTTGATTTAGTTCTGGCTCTGGGTTAAGTTAGCCAGTAATATTTCTTGCACAAAAATGCAAGTATGGCAAACGTCAGGTGTCATCTTCCACTTAGGGCAAAGTCTTGAACGTGTCAAAAAATACATCTTTTTTGGGAATAGTGATACTTAATTATATTATATTAATCAGGAGATAGTCAAAACACGGAAACACAGTATGCCATACCGGTACGGCGGCGACAAATGTCCTCCATACGTTTTGACAAGTATAGCGGACATTGCCGTCGCCGTATCGGTATAACATATAATATAAGTATTACTATTCGCCAAAAACATGTATTTTTTTGACCCTTTCAAGACTTTGCCCCAAGAGGAAGATTACACTTGACGATCGCCATACTTACATTTTGGTGCAATAGAAATATTACTGGCTAACTTTCTTCAGAACCTTGACGTGGAGCAAATCATACGACGATTTCTTGCTAGCTCCCAATATGTTGGGCTATGATTTCATAATAGAAAATCTGAACGAACGTTTTGGTATTTTCTTAGTTAAATACGATGGGAAATTCGTTTTGGTACTCGGCGTTTGGAAAATGACGTTTTGCATAATCCTATAGCAAATCAAGAAACTAGTGCGGTAAAAACTACAAAAAAGGTTTTGGAGACACTGTAGAAAATTTAACGACTAATGTCGTTAAACACGTCATTTGCAGTGTTCCTCCATACAATAAAATCAGTGAAGAAAAGAATTTAATAGACTATACTCTAAAATAGTCCTTCTAGGTGAAGGTGGGATGTACACACAACTCAGTTGCTTGTGATTGCCGATGTTTTGCCCACCGTTGTGTGTGCTTTATCAAGGTTATCTAAAAACAAAAGCAAATAAAGCAAAACTATCAATGACCGAACAATGAACATATATCATGTAGGGAGGTCATTTAGTGACGACTTATTTTAAATTCCACTAATGATGTCCATTTTGATTCTGGTGTACTGGAACCTATTTGGAATATCCAATGATTGAAATCGCTTGAGAGTACGTGTACCATTTAACTCATTGAAAAGTTTACGCGCTAATTAGTTTAAGTGCATTGATAACTCTGTACTGTACGTCGATTTTTGATGAGCAACGACTGTAACCGTAGGTATTTTTAGGTTCCTTCTTCCAGTCGCACTGGTCATATACCAAGGAGCGTTAGTTACTATGTACACGTGTTTTTTTAGTATAAGTTAATGATTAGTTAATTAATTTATATTTTTAGCACATTACCTCTTCCACTATTTTATCTCTCATTTTTGACGCAAAATTAGAGGGTCAGATAGTACTCGATGAGATCTTAAAAATGATGTATCGCAACACTCCTCATGCCTAATTAAAATTAGATGCTTCCCTATGGTAGGGAGTTGAAGTTGGGCGGATGAAGAACGCGGTCAAGTTAGTCCTCCTCCAATCAGAAATCGACGGGTTGAGTTTAAAAAATGGTATCAATTTTTTTAAAATACAGTGCAATCTCGATAATGTGAACACACGGTAACATGAACATCTCACTAACGTGAACATAGAATATCATAGTATTGGACGCCGAATAATGTGAACAACGGTAACCCTCGATAATGTGAACGGCACGTTATAACGTGAATATGTATTATGCACTGCGCATTTTTTCTTTAGTTGTTGTGGTTCCGTTGTCAGTAAAGTTATTGCAGTTATACACGGTGACCTATTGTTATTTGTAATGCCGAAAGTACAAAGAAAGTGCTTATCTTTGAGTGAAAAGGCAAGAGTGCTAGAAGAACATGACAAAGGTATGTCTGTTACCGCATTATCTAAAAAGTATGGGATTGCAAAATCTACTGTTTGTTCTCTTAAAAAGAAACAAAAAAATTATTAATGTGGTTAATAATACACTAAAGCCATCTAAGAAATGTACTCTAAAAATCCGGAGAATCCAAAATTAGAACAACGATTGTACAACTGGTTTCTCAGGCAAAGAGAGAATCATTTACCAGTATCAGGAGAAATGCTTAAACAAAAGCATTAATGCTGGGCAAAAGTTTAAACATTCTTACCTTCACTGCTAGCGACGGTTGGCTGCAACGCTTTAAATGTAGACATGGCGTAAGATTTTGAAAATTACCGGTGAAAAGTTATCTTCCAATTCTGAATTAGTTGATCCCTTCAAAGAAAAGTTTATGCAAGTGTTTGAAGAACATGATCTGAATTCAAACCAAGTTTATAATGCAGACGAAACCGGTTTGTACTGGCAGTTATTGCCAGATAAAACCTACGTTTCCATTAATGAAAAAACAGCGCCGGGGATGAAAATATCAAAAAAAGAATAACTTTTTAGGCTGTGCAAATGCTTCCGGATTGCATAAACTAAAACCACTAATAATTGAAAAATCAAAAACTCCAAGATGTTTTAGAAATTTCAATATCCCTCTAACATATAAAAATTCAAAAACGCCTGGATGACAAGTGAAATTTTTAAAAACTGGTTCTTTAACAACTTTGTCCCGGAGGTAAAACGTTCACAGCAAGGTTGATTAATAACTTCTCTGTGCGATTTTAGATAAAAGCATTTTTACGAAGCTTAAATATGCAACAGAAAGCGGTTCTACTTTTAGACAATGCGCCCTCACATCCATCTGCTGAAGAGCTTAAAACTTCAGACGGTAGGATTTTCGTAATGTTTCTTCCAGCAAATGTTACACCATTATTACAACCGATGGATCAAAACATCCTAAGACTTACAAAATTATACTACAGGAATAGCTTGCTAAGTAGTATCGCTGCAAATGAAGAATCAATAGCAAAAGTACTAAAAAGATTACACTGAGAGATGCAGTTCTTCATTTGTCATCCGCTTGGGATAAAGTAACACCACAAACTATTAAAAATGCTGGGATATTATAATGCCTAGAAGTAGCACAGCAAACAATGAAGAGCCTGACAAAGCAAATGAAGACCCGGATGACGATGTACCGCTGAATATTTTGCAAAAAGATGGAGAACTGAAAAATCTATTGAACATGTCGATATCGATGGTGTCATAAAGGATACAATTTCACTTTTAGAAGAAGTAGCACCTGTAAGTTAAGTTTCTATGAAAACCTCAACTTATAACACGAACTGTGTGGAATGAAGATGAAAATAAAACACAAACGATAGAATTAGAGGAATCAGATGGCAGTGAAAATGAGGAAAACGAACCACCTGCAGTCATCCAAATAGCACATTCTGTAGCAATACAAGCATTGGATACGGCAATGGATTGGTTCAAACAAAATACAATCCATATTAGCGACTTAATGGCATTGAAGAGGATCCAGGAAAAAGCTGTGATAGCAAATATAACCCAAAAAAAACGGCAAACAAAAATAACTTCATTTTTTATAAACATAAATAACTAATTCTTTATACCTGATTTTTTTTACGAGTGCACATAAGTGTGTTTTTTATTTTCTGAATTATAATACAATATATACATATTCAAAACTACAGTTTTATAACTTATTATAAACACCCCCTTTACTGTGAACAATCTCGCTAGTATGAACGGCTGCCGGGATTTTTGTGTTCACTTTATCGAGATTGCACTGTACATATTAAAACAACCTGAAAACTAGTTTCATATTCTTTATTTTATTTTTAATATATTTAATCAAGTTATTACTTAAAAAAACATTTTTGCTGGCATTGATTAAATTAATAAATTAATAATAATACAGATAGTCCATCGATTGACTCGTTTAATTTTGCATCTGAATATTTATATATAAGTGTTTGCATTAATAGTGGACTTTTTTAAGCGTCTACGAGGATGTATTGATATCTAGTTAGCCTAGACCAGTTCCTTGCATAAACAAAATATTGCGTTACCATAGCAACGAACTATAACTTATTAGAAGTGTCAGTGTAAAGTTTGACGTCAAAAAAGTAAACCAGAGTCACGCAATAAGTTAAATGAAAAAAGATGTCCACCGAAATTGTGAAAATCGAAAAATTGGAGTATCATCAAGTACCTGTATTTAAAAGGGTTAAGAGGTAAGCAGATTTACGAAGATATGCTTAATACCCTTGGTGATCAATGTCCTTCGTATGCGACCGTCAAAATTGGAATGCAAGCTTCAAAAGAGGTAAATTTTCCATTGAAGATGATGACCGATCGGGAAGGCCAGTTTCTGTGTCAGTCCCCGAAAATATCGATGCAGTTCATGACATGATTTTATCAGACCGTCGAATTGGGCTAAAACGGATATCTGAAGCACTGAATATTTCATACGAACGCGTTCATCATATGGTTCACGTCAATTTGGACATGAGAAAAATTGCTGCAAAATGGATCCCCAAATGTTTGAATGTTGACCAAAAGCGTGCAAGGGTAGAAGCATCGCGTTCGATCTGTGCTCGATTTGAAAACGATGTAGACTTCTTAAACCGAATTGTTACTATGGATGAGACTTGGGTACATTTCTACGATCCAGAAACAAAGCAACAATCGATGGAATGGCGACACTCTGGTTCTCCAAGACCTAAGAAGTTTCGTGTCCAAAAATCTGCTGGAAAATTTCTTGCTTTAGTTTTTGGGATTGCCATGGAGTAATCATGATTGATTTTTGGATAAGGGTAGAACAATAACTGGAGATTACTATTCGACATTACTGACCACTCTACGGGAAAATATTAAAAGAAAAGACGCGAAAAGCTATCCAAAGGTGTTTTGTTTTTGCAGGACAACGCCCCTGCACACAAATCTCATGTTGCCATGCAAAAATTCGTGATTTAGGGTTTGAATTACTAGAACACCCCCTTATTCACCCGATTTGGCTCCGTCCGACTATCACCTCTTTCCTCAACTGAAAAAAGTTTAAAAGGTCGTACATTTTCTTCCAACAAGGAGGTAATAGAAGCTGTGGAGGTTTGGTTTGCAGAGCAAGAAGAAACATTTTTTGAAAGGTCTAGAGACGTTGCAGGTTTGCTGTAATAAATGTATCCAATTAAGAGGAGAATATGTTGAGTAATAAAATATTTTGACATTGAAATTTTGTTTGGTTCTATAGTAGGCTAAGAATTTTTCAATATATCCTCGTATAGTCGTTTTATGATTTATTCACATACTTTACCTGTCTTTATTCTGTTTCTTTGTTTAAAACACTATGTTTCATTACATTTTAAACTGTCAAAGAGGAAATTATAGCAAAATTATTGAAATTTGAAGTTGTAAATTTACTAATAATATTAAATTTTTTCCATCTGAGGACATTTTGAAAATAAAACTCCTATTTCTGATATCCGTCTATTTTGTTTTATTTGCAATTAATGTATGTCCCTTTGCTACATTATTAGATTTTATTACTTCACTCTTAACTATTTCCAAAACTAGAAATTTTATTTTGTTAATTTTCTCAATGTTAGATTTTAATAACAATAAAGTTATATACCCCCGTTGGTTAAAATCCCTCTGAGGTATTCCTACAAAGGAGGAAGTAGATTTTAGCCAAAAAAAAGCATAAATTCAAAATTAACAGGTATTTTTAATTTTTTTTAATATTTCGTTTGTTAAAAGCAATGGTTATTTTTATATAACATTGGATATCAAAATTCAAAAACTTGATGTATTACCAAACATTTTTTTTGCACAATATATTATAAATTTTCTATTAAATATAAATATTTTTAAATTTCCCAAGTTTTTTCTGGTTATTCCTTCTGTAAATTTTATTTATATAGATCCAAATTATATATAACTTTTTATGCCCACGTAATATTTTTCGATACAAGATATTTTTCACATATTTTGTCCAGCTAAATTTTTAATTGATCGCAGTAATCTTTCAATCTCTTTAAAATACAACATAAATTTTAAATTTTTACTTCTGTAATAAATAATAATAATGTTCTAATTAAACATTATTTTGATTAAAACAATTATTAATTCTATAAAAAAGTTTTAATGACAATTATATATTTTTATTTCAATTTTATTAAATTTTTCTATTTACATTTTGCCTGTTTTCCTTTTTCAAGCTTTCCTTTATTTAATTTTAATATCATTTTATTTGTTTCAAGTATGTAAAAATTTTGTAACCTTTTAAAT
This sequence comes from Abscondita cerata, assembly GCA_030710515.1. Classification (NCBI taxonomy): domain Eukaryota; kingdom Metazoa; phylum Arthropoda; class Insecta; order Coleoptera; family Lampyridae; genus Abscondita; species Abscondita cerata. The sequence continues at coordinate 215,573 of JALBCR010000822.1, forward strand.
AAACGTTTTTATTTAAAAGTTCTTTAAACATTATTCCGATATTCGTTATGGATCAATGAATAAAAAATTAAAACTCTAAAATCCGATTTCAATCATTACGTACTTTTATTGTTCAATTAAATCATACACCAAAAATGCGACAAATACAATAAAATTCGAAACGTCCTTTTTTACGCTTCTCCGCATTTAAGGACTCTCTAAAATTTTTGATCTTACACACAGGTATACAGAATAGTTTTGAACAAAGGTGCCTGCGTTGCATTCACCTGGTAGAATACAAATACTTGTCATGCTGTTGGTTTTCTTTTTAAAAACTGGACTCGAGCAAATCATTTTTGATAAATGATACAACATAAAATACCGGATTTATCCCTCACTGATTTTGACAGATGAAGTGTTGCATTACATTATGTATATACGAAATACAGATTAATTTTGTTGACGTCGGGTAAGATTATTTATATACATAGATAGATTCGTACATACAATTTCAAATGTACTTTATTATAACTTTATCCGCGTCTACAAAAATTCAATTATTTTTTAATTTAAAAAATCACCAGGTAATAAAATTTACACGTTATGAATTCAACGGTAGGTATATTCAAATTCATTTTCTTTAATGACGCCAATATTTTAATTTAGCAAATTTAAATAATCAAATAAAAACTGTCACTCAGAAATTTACTGAATATGACATTCGTTCATAAAGTGTCATTAATTCTTATGTAAAAGATATTACCTAACACCTGTCGGATTCATTCAACAACGTGCATAAATTACTAAAGCGTACAAATATTATAATTACAAAGTTTTGAATTATTTACTTATAATTTATTTCTACGTCCTTACGTTTTTTTTGTGCTCCTGTTGATACTTATTGACCATTTTTCTTAAGACTTTATTCAATTGCCTTGAATGAAGTAATCCAGTTTTTAATTGCGTTTTATTAACATTTTATTACATAAATAATGTACGATACTGTTTTAAATTTAGTAAAATTCACTCTGAAATAAAATAAATATATTCTAACAACAATAATAGATTGAAATTTATAATTAAGCTATTTTTTGGTTCAGTCCTCAAAAATATGGATCAACATCCATTAGTATCTAATTTATTTAATATGCAACATTTCAAAAATTATGGAGAGGTACCGTCGTCTTATAAACTTTAGATTCGATGACTTTCATCTTTTCAACTATTAACATCACAATTAACTATCCAGTTTGACACAACCCATGTCATGAGACAAAACCATTAAAAACTAACTTAAAATTGTCCTACACAATTATCTCATATTTATTGTTTTTTTTCTAAAAAACCACTTACAAGATTCATAAAACAAAGAAAAAAGATGAAGAGCATAAAGATAAGACCAAGGTCTCTCTAACGCCACTCATTTTGAAGGACGGCAAATTTGTACATCTACTAATAAAAATCCCAAACAATAAATGACTTTTAAATTTGATTAGATACTGTTTATGGTAAACTTGTTGATGAGGGTAACTATCTTAAATTGTTACAATTTTCCCAACTGTGTACATCTAGTTTGAGGACACTATTTACTTGTTTTTGATTTATCTATTTCTTTAATAAAGAATTCAATGCCTAGAAACTAAACTTTGGAATGACCTATGACCTTAAGGTCAAAAGTTATAGGTCAAAATTCATGCGTCAGTAGGATGTGCTTAAAGACTAGTACAATATAAAACTTGACATTAGCAAAAATCAACAGACACTTCAAACTTTTTTTTTATTACAACACAACAATTCTACAAGTAACTACAAAAAATAAGAATGTATTCGACAACCGCAACAGTTTTTCAAAAGAACACAAGATGATAATATTATCTTGAATTTGCGTGTTTTCTATATATTCAGGGTGGCCCACGAGGTTTTGGCCAGTATATATCTGGAAAACTATTTGGAGTACGATATTGAAATTTGGCAGTTATAAACCGTAGATAGTATTACGCATTTTAAGCAAGCAGCAACGTTGTTACAACGTCACATTTCGGATCACGTGGTATCATTTTTGAATTTTTAATGGGACACCCTGTATATTTGTTCATTGCTGTAAAGGTCCCTCCTATGCTAATTCAGCCATACCTTTGTTTTTTTTTTTTTGGTAGCTAAGTACTTAGAAACGATAAACAAATTTTTGTGTACGTTTTTTATTACCATAGAGTTACCAAAGAAGGAGGAGAAGAATGTTAATTATGTTACTCCATTCTTCCTATTTATTTAACCATAATGTATGGAATCATTGAGGCAATATTTGTTTACATAAATAAAGATGAGATAAATTCAATGAAATCAATAAAGATCTCTTTTTGTGCCAATGAGGTCATACAAGATTGGAAGCCCTAATAGCTACTCAAAACATTGTGTTCTTACAAAGATCATTCTAGAATTGGAAGTTCACATGGAACCATACATAAATATGGTAATATCTTCAAAATAAACGATATCCGATGTTTATGCCTTTTGCACTTCTATTTAATGTTGTGTATCAATAATGCATTTTAAAAACCATCGTTACCGACTTAATTAAATGTAATTAATAAATTCCAGTGTTTCATTGCAATCTAATATACAAATCAACGAAAGATAACATGCGACTTCAAAGGAAAACCTAAAACCAAAGAAGTAATTATCAACTTCATCCTTCCACCTCAAGCAATCTTTGCGAGGATATTTATCTCGAAATTTAATAATAGATTTCGTCGCTCAAACATCCGATAAAGATAATTTACATATAATGGTAATATACTACATTTCAGACATATCCCTTCAAAGTCAACCAAGAATACAAATATTCAGAACTAAATGGAGAAACCACGAGTGTCTCGAGGCAACTTATTTGAATCCTTTGTACACCTGATTTCCTAAAACATTATTATATAATTTTTGTATTTGATTAGAATGCAGAAATACATTATTATTATTATTATTATTATTATTATTATATTTACTAGTTTGGCAGATGTTACCATGGATACGTTCGCAGATGGCGCTGCAGTATATGTAACTTGTAGGCTGATGTAAAGATGTAAAAAAGGAAACAAGCAAGATAGGTTCCGAAAACATAAATCCAAGCTGGTCTAGTCTGCATAGGCAACATACCGTGTGCCTCTGGCGAGACACAACATAGGATTTTTACTATAGCAAAAATTTGATTTGATCTACTATTGCTATGAAAATTTCGGATTGTTATATACTCAATACGTTACGGCATTTTGTTGAAGTTAGAAAGAGAGATCAAGTGTAGAATGTCTAATCTTCCTTTAAATGTAAATATTATTCTTTAAGTTTGTAAAAAGTAAGTATTTGGTAATTTGTGATTTTAAGAAAATTCTAATCAATATTCAGTTGCTTTCATATTTTAATATCGCTATTGAAGAAGCATAATAAAATACTTTTGCATAAAACCTGTTCTTATTGAATTTAAGGTTAAATGAGTCGTTTGTTTTCTTGTATTGTAGACCTGTGTATAAACTATTAGACGTAATACTTGCATCTTGCAAGAATGTGGAGGTATTATAAAGCTAAAAAGTTTATTTTAAGTCAATACAGTTACATATTATTATGGATAAGACAGATATTTCGATTAGTAAGGATTGAGTAGTTTGTCTCTACCACAGGTCTCTACAGGTAAACAGAAGTTGGTGTTCTAAGGACTTTATTCGGAATCAGCGAAGTAAAGTATAACCCAGAATTAGACGGTGTTATACATTTTTAGCTTCTTGATCGTAAACAATTATTTCAAACTCATGGAATTAATAAAGATTTTTAGAAAATGCCTAATTAAGGTTTTTAATGTTCTTCATTGTGAAGTTAAATAGTCACTTTACCTAACAAGTGCGGAAACAGATTTCTCTGTTGCATTGTAGATAATAAACGTTGCATTCTAAATAACAATTAATGTAAGAAAATATACAATTGTTCTCAAATTAGAAAACTTCTTAAGTGGAGTACTTTTTTACTACACATCTTATAAGTAAGATAGGGAGTTATGCGACGGTTATCAAAACAAAAATTTTAACACCCTCTATTTTTCACTCTTTCCGACGAATTAAAGTAAGTACATTAAAATGAAACAAAAAAAAATTTTTGTCCGAAGCCCGACCGGCCGTCCGTCCAAATGTAAATAAAAGAACCACCCTTCCAATTTTGCACATGGGTCTTGTTTATAATTCCGCAGAACTGATTAGATTTTGGGCATAATCTATCTAGCCAAAACGGCCGTTAACCAACACATATTTTAGAATATTGAAAATATTTAGAATAATATTCATTTAACACATTTTTGTTTCAAATAAAAGTTGTTTATAATTTAATTTTACACAACTTTTGTTTAAAGCTATTTTTCGATCTGATAAGTAGGTAATTACTGATATATAACAATCACGTGACACTAATTGTTGTAACAATATATACACTAATATCAATTATACAAAAAGAGTTGAGGGAGAAAAGTTGTTGGAAATTCTATTGTCTATAGCTTTTGCTTTCATTTTTGCTTTGTGAGAGAGCACTTCTGAAACGCCCTGTACGCAAATTCTCAGTTTCCATTAAGTTGTAGTTTCACCATAACGTTTAATAGGGTCACCGTGAAGCACCCTGTATACATAATTAATTGTTGTGAGTATATTATCCACTTAGTAAATTTTAAATATTTGTTCTTACGAAATAAAACCTTTTCTACGTAGATTTTGAATTGGCTCAAATTTAACCTGTTGAGTTACCATATGCATCTAGCTTTCTGTAGTTCTAGTTAAATTAATTTTGAGCAGTGCCGTTGGACAGTTGTCCTTGCAGACAGTTTGTCAGCGGTAAGTCGGCTGCGGCCAGATGTCTTGGTGACCAGTTGTCCCGGCGGCCAGTAGGTGACGGCCAGTTGGTAGCGGGTAGTTGGTAATGACCAGTTGCTCTATCCCCTATAAAAACAATTGACCGCGACTAGAAACAATCAGTGTTATGATTGCAAAACTATTCAATATTGAGAGTCCCAATTTAATTTAGATCTTGGTTTTGATTTGAGATGTGAGGGATAAAGTAATATAATTTAATTTATAACTTTCTTAATACAACATATTTGTTCGTACTATCAAAACAACTTTAATTTAATTCAATCAAGTTGGATTATTGATTACTTGTAGCTTGAATTTTTGAAACGTTGCTCAAATTGAAACAGAAAATTTAGTTTTTTTCCATATCCGTTATTGTTCTTTATGCTATACGATTGTCAATCAATGAAAAAATAATCGATGTAAAATGTTATTTAATTAAATCAAAATTATCACAATTTTTAATATAACCTCCCCCATCTTTATGTATCTGTCTCATTAGTCCCTTACGTTGCTATGCTTTTGGCTTAATATTCTTTGGGCAGCTTTCGGCTTCACATTAGCATCTGATTCTTGGTTAACTTCTTCTTTGGACTTACCACCTACAGCGTACATCCTCAGCTCTCAATTGACATTTCAACTGACTATCCTCAAAAACATCTGAAGTGAATGAGAAACCAATATTCTTTTTATATTCACTACTGCTAAATTTTGATAGATTTGCTGTAGAACGTTCCAAATGTTTTTACTTTAATTAAGTGAGCGTAATTATTTTAATTTAATAAATTAGCATCAAAAAATAAATACAAATCTTTTATATTTTATATTTTTGTAGGCGCTAAATATAATGTTTATGTTACTCTACTGTTCTAATAATAAAATAATTATTTATGATGTTAGTGCTTAAATTAGATTTTATTTTGTGAATACAAGCGTAATTCCGTAAAGAGTAAAAGCAAATTATTTTTTTTAATGTCAGCTTATTAAATTATATTTGTTCAACCCATTGATCTGATGACATATGTTTTTATTCCAATAAATTTTATAAAATCAAACTGTTATTAAGCATTGTAAAATGTAAGAAAATATTTCTTTATTTTGCACTAAACCTACTAATTATCTACTAAAACTATAATACCGTATACCCGATCATCACAACTATTATTGCTAATTTTGAATTTTTTAATAAAAAGTGTCCAAAATCACCGATGACTGCTCAAAAACAAAGAGTTGTAATTTTTACAACTTAGTTTTCCGGCAATTAAAACGAAGCGGAAATAATTTTACACTTTACATGCACACATTATAAATACAAAATATTCATTTTAAAAATCCGTTGGTTAAATAAAAACCAAATGTTAATTATTAATATCAGCATGTAAAATTTGGATTGTGATATACATCCTCTATTTAATGATATTTTTGTAATTCATTAATAATTTTTATAGATGTAGGTACACAGATTGCAACTAACACCACATAATTCACCATTCTAATGAATAGAGATTTTCGCGTCATTTTTATTGTTGTTGTTCCGTTGTATTTTAACATAGAATAAGCTCTTGTTTTCTTTCAATTAGGTACAAGGAACACTATTCTTCGAGGTGGTAGTTACCGTAAACTACATATTTTTCATCTAATAAATTTCTACAATGATTGTCCAATTATTACCATGGAATTCTACAAAATGTTTCACCAATCGTATTAATGGATATTACTAAACCGCAGCATAGAGGAAATTGGTTTCAGTCACTTTGATTAAAACTAAGTGTTGGTTAAGGAATAGTTTTCCGAATAACACCCGCGGTTAAAACCAACCAAAATCAACACAACCAACGAATTTTAATTTGTATAAAATTGCCGACGTTTCGCTCTAGCTATCGAGGGCTTTATCAAGGTTAATTTTATTTAATAAAATCATATGGATTCTTGTTTTATCGTTTTGTTCGTTCTTAATTATATGTGTGTCTTATGTAATTTATTTAGTATTTTAGTGACCAACTCATCCTTTATTGATAAATCGTTTTAAATTATTCTGACCCATATAGTTTTATTAGCCAAATTAGCCTTGATCAAGCGCTAGGGCGAAAAGTCAGCACTTTTATGCAGACCTTTAGCTCTGTTATTTTATCTCTATTTAGACATAAGATACATAACATCATTACAATCATTGGGGGAATAAACATCATAATTAGGGTTACTATACTATTATGGCAATACGATAAGCAAGTTGCAGACTTTTGATTTCAAAACAAACTGGTTGTAAAAGCGCAAGCTCGTTATTTACAATCCCCATGATTTGTGTACGAAATTTAGGGTAGATGGTTTTAATTCAGTATTTTCAGTTTAGAAGTTTAGAAATTACCTTCTTATATTTACTCCTATAAGCCGACGCGTAAACTCGTTAAGAAACAAATAAGGCGTACCTAACTTAACATAAATAAAATTGAAAGATGTATGATTTCTGATCCTAAAAGTTTTTGGGGTTCGTCAATTTCAAAAAGTTGAACTCAAGAATTCCAGGCGTTATGAGTTATAATGGTGACTGTGTGGATACACCACAAGGTTTTTTGATGCGTTCAAATTTTTTTTTGAAAGTGTGTATCAATGCTATCTGGATGATTCAGATGTTCTGCCCTTGTGTTCTTCATACCGCTAGACAAGATCAAATTCCTTTATACCTTCTCAAGGACTGTGCTAATGTATACTAAGTGACATAGAAAGAAGAACACCCAGTAATAATAAATATTTTGTAAATTTTTTTTGGGAATATATTTGTTTATATTAAGATAAAAAACGATTAGTTTTTCAGCCATATTGCCCTAGCGGTTGTTTTGTTAACCTCATTCAAAAACACTTACGATTAAGTAGCCCTAAAACAATGAATTAAGCATTTGTAAGTGGACCAGTGATTTGAAGAACATGGAAGACCGATTGGGATACGAACCGTTTATAGACAGATACCGTCCCCTTTTTGTGCTACCACTGACTCCAGAGCATCGACGTTATCGTCTAGCGTGGTGTAGAGAACGGGCAAATTGGGACCAAGAATGGAATTCAATTGTCTTCAGTGATGAATCCAGATTCTGTTTGGGTATGCATGACGGTCGTGCAAGGGTGAGAAAACGGTGCGGTGAAAGACAAGATCCCCAATTTTCTGTGAATAGGCATGTGCACCACACAGGTAGAGTTATGGTATGGGGAGCTATTGCTACTGGAAGTAGGTCACCTTTGGTCTTCATTAGAGGCAACATGACTGCTACGCGCTACATCCAGGAGGTCGTAGACCCCCATATTGTACCTTATGTTCAGACCATCCCCAACAGCACATTCCAACAAGACAACGCACGACCTCATGTTGCTAGGGTTTCTTTGGCTCATTTTGAGGCCAATCAAATTGCTTTGTTGCTTTGGCCACCAAGATCTCCCAATCTTTCGCCCATCGAGCACGTCTGGGATATTATGGGAAGAAGATTACTCAATTTACCTCACCCTGCACAAACTCTAGCGGCTTTGCAGCATCAGTTACAGATAGCATGGAATGAGATACCTCAAGAAGAAATCGATCACCTCATTAGAAGTATGCCCAGACGTGTTAATGAGTGCACAAGACATCGTGGTGGAGCAACACATTATTAAGTTTTTGAAGAAGTTAACAGTTTAATTTTTATCAAATTGTGATCGTTTACTAATCTAATTCGTATACACTAGTATACCAAAATTGTTCAAATAAATTCATTATTACTGGGTGTTCTTCTTTCTATGTCACTTAGTATATTTGCCAAACCATTAACTATAATAATTAACTTGGCTCTGAAAACCCACCACTTTCCTGAGGTGTGAAAAATCGCAGACCCGTATCGATTCTCAACAATTATGCAAAAATATTTGAAATATTCCTTCACACCAAGATTTGTGCAAGTGTTAAAAGGAACCTTCCAGTTTCGCAACATGGATTCATGGAAGGTTACGATCTCCAACTTGATTTGCGATACTCTATTCATTGGCAATAACCTTAACTCACAGATACAGGTTGATGTAGTTTATACAGGCATGGTCAAGGCATTCGACTGTATAAGCTATAATGTATTGTTACGGAAGCTACAAGATATGGCTTTGATGAAGCTTTGCTATCACTAATTGCTTTTTATTTGTATTTCCGCTTATAGTATGTACATTACAATGATTATAAATCGGACACGTTTGTAGCCACTTCCGGAGTATCCCAAGGTTACGAACCTAGGGCCCTTACTGTTCCTCTTGTTTATTAATGACATTACAGAAGTTATATCTTATGATAAACGATTGCTTGCAGACGGTCTTAAAGTTTTATGAACTATATAGTCACCTAAAGATTGTACAGACCTCCAAGTCCAATTAAATCAGATCTGCAATTGCCAAGGACCTTGGAGCATACTTTTATGAAAAGCTCTCATTTAAGGTTCATATTGATTAAGTTATAATAAGGGTTCTCTATTTTACACTGGTATGGTATTCCATTTATGATATTAATATCAACAAAGTTGAATCAGTCCAGTGGAAATTTTGTGAATTTCTGCACCTCAAAATGTATTGACTTTACCCGGAAAAAAATGCTGTTGATAAGTGTGGATAGGATATACTATTGTCCTGGGTTGAATGGATTTTATGTCGTAGTTGCTTTATTCTCCAATCTTAATTCTGACCTTTAAATAAAAAAAAAAGCTGTTGTTGTTCTGTTGCTTTTGTGGTCACCAAGGAATTCTAAACATTCAAACATATCTTCGCAACTAGCGTTCAACTCTTTCAAGATATGAAGCCAAAACAACAAGGATTCAAATTTTGCTTTAAAGTTTCCAGCTCTTCATCAATTTTACTAGGATTTTGTTAGGAATAGATATTTTCCAAGTACCGAAAGAGATTGCCAAAGCTCTCGGATGATAAGAAATATACTCAACAAGAATATCTTTCCTCTTTCCATCGCAAACAATATTAATTGGAAGTCAATAAGCGACGATGACACTTCTGAGAATAACATTGCTACCGAACAAAAGGCACAGAATGGAAGAACTTAAAACTATAATTCGATTTTACCATGATACCAAGATACTACGCTGAGACATTGGTCAAACGAGGACTGTATCTATAAGCTCTGTCTTAAAAGTATTATAAAGAGTGAAAACCGTGTTGACAAAGCAAAGCTTTACGATGCTGTAACCAAACCTGTTCATTTAGATATCTGATATAATTCTTAGAGTCACATACGAAGTGTGTATATAATGGTAAGTAAATGTTATTAATTTTTTCCTAACATTCCGACTTCTTATTAAAAAGTACACCTCTATTGCACTCTATAGGACAACGTCAGGTGCGTCAAGTAGAATTAATCAAAATATTACATTTTGATGAATCTGAGTACATAGCAACTGTCCATGAACTGGTGACTCTGACTATCTCTTGCTTAACAAGAAAAATTCCTATCAATCGTAGTTGTCAAGAAACCTGTTAAACAACTCTTAACATATTTTGTAGCTCCAATTTTATCTTTTCTGCAGTTGCGTGTTACGCTTTCGAATTTTCAAAATTGACTGTACGAGCGATCGCCGTGTACGCGAAATTTTCTAGAAACTATTACAATCCGAACGCAAAGCAATAAACGACAACTATAAATTCATAAGTTGAATTTCAAAATGTAGTTTCTAAGCATTTGACTTTCCAATAAATTTTGAATTCAATAAGACTTATAACATATCTATTCATTCAACTTAATCTATAAGTAAAAAATAACGAAGTCTAAACGCAAGGACTTTTATTACATTGGACGGTTTCAATACAAATGTACTTACGACTTTCTTCGTTGAAAATTTCTCTGCTTGAAAATTAATCCAAATGTGAAATTCAAAAGGCACTATTACCATAAAATTTCTGACGATTTAACCATATGACCAAGACAAGTCTACGATGATTCGAGAATTATTTCTTTTTCCATAACATTAAATGTCTTCACCATAATTCACATTCTTAAAGGGTCCGCACAAGTTTTTACTCAGTCATAATGTTTCAGCTGAAAGTTCTCAATTTACGAGTTTTGCAATAATTTTTGATTTACTAACCATCGACAAGTAATTTGCTTAACAGATAGAAGTTAATTGTTGTCTTAAAAGCATTTACAGAGCGACCCGAATTTCTAGTAGTGACGGTGTATATATGATATAACTGCGTGATAGTTTTAAAACAAATCTTCAGCGTTAAAATCTAGTGTCCTTTGTCCCTTCTTAATTTTAAGTCCCTTAACTAACCAATCCGAAACTGCTTATTTTAACTCTTTCCTTCCTTCCTATTCTTCACATTAACTTGTTTCACTCATACTTTCTTATTCGTAATTTCTTTAAAATTATTAATTCTGCGTTGTCGTAGCTCATTGTAATTTTACATTCCGCTTTCGACAACTTTTGCTTTGTCCTTTTCTTTTTTTTTTTTCAAGGGGTGGATGAGCTTTTGTGTCTTTTAAATTCTCCCTGGGACTACATGTTTTACTTGGTTTTTCTATGATTATCCTTTTATTTCTTATCTGTTCATTTAATTCATTTTTGTTTATCTAGTTTTTCCCAAATCTGTATTAGCACCCTTTGTTATTTTCATTATCGGCTTCTCCCATCATGTTAACTTCACTCTGCAATAATTGTCATTTCTTTGTCTAAATACTTCTCTCACATTTTCATCCATTTCATCAACTTCTACTTTCTTATTGATTACTTCTCCTTCAAACAAGCTTTTCCTCAATTGTTTAAATCTTTTTCGATCTTTTGCTCCTCTATTCGCTTAAGGTCTTTTTTCATATTTATTGGCAGATCCTTTAAGATTATTCTTAACTTTTTTATTAATGTCTGTAAGTCGTGAACTTCTCACGGGTCTGTCCACATGCTCAAAGCTCTTTCTCTCTTCATTATCGTGATTGGGCCTTAATTGGTGGTAATACTAGATGTGTCATTCATTTGTTCTTTTATGTCTTCAATTTTGTTGTCTAATTCGTTGTATTCTTGGTTTATTCTCCTTTCCAGCTTCCCTTTATGTCTAACTGTATTTTTATCATTTTTTACCTCAAAATTTTCCATTCGATTTTACTTTCTGCATCCGTACGTTCAATAATCATCTCCACCTTGTCAAATCTGTACTCCGTGATAATTTTAAATTCACTCATATCTTTATCTAGTCTTTGTGCCACTTCATTGGTTGCTTGTAATTTTTCCGTAAGTTGTTGATTATCATTTCAAATTCTATTAAAATTTTCCTCATTTATCTTTTCCATGTCATCGAATCTTTTATTACTATCATTCTTCATGTCGTCAAATTTATTTTTCACATCGTCCAATTTGATATCCATTCTTTGCATGAAAATATTCATGAATTTATTCATGTCCATCTGATTTCGTTCAGAAGTTTCCTTTTTCTCTTCGGTTTCCATCTCTTCTATGTTTCTATTTTTGATGATATTCTCTCCTTCCATTCTTTGTTCAGAATCTCCTGCCATGTTTCTAGTTGTTATACTCACATTCTTATATAAATAAAATGACTTTATTTAATCAAAAAATTATTTTACAATCTAACAATTTCCGTTTACATACAATGTATAAGAGAGTTTGCTTGTTTTTTGTCAAAAATGAATTATGGTCACAAGTCACTTAGGTTTCCTGAAGGGTGGGTCTACCACAGATGCTCTTACAACTTGCCTTTTCTACCTACACAATCAATTAATTTCTAGAGTTTTTTTATGTAAGTAAAGCGTTTCACATTATTAATATAAACCTATTGTTAATTAAATTTAAAAAATACGGGATACGTGGGATAGGTCTACAATTGATACGATCATACTTAACTGCAGAACCCAAAGTAACAAATTTTTTTTCTGATCCAATCGACATTAATCAAGTGGTACCCCAAGGATCTATCCTTGGGCCACTATTTTTTATTGTATATAGTATTGGCTTGAATCAGCATGTTTCAGTACCCAAGTTAATGCAATATGCAGACGATACTTTATTTTTAAATGCAAGTGATGATATAGATTATTTATCACACAGCTGTAAATAAAATGTTTGACTGATGCTGTGTGAATTTTCTTATTCTAAATGAATTCTTGCAATCTTTAATAACAAGGATGATAGATGACTTGTGGATAAACAATATGGTACATCGATTCAACAATCAAACTGCATAAACTTTTTGGGAGTAAAAATAGACTCTAACTTAAGATGGCATGACCAAATTCAATGCATAGTGTCAAAACTTTACTAGGCTTGCTAAGTAATTAGATTCATACATTCTAACTTTAGTCTCCTATTTTTCGTGCATTCAAAGTGTTGTACAATAGAGTATCATGTACCTACTGGTATCATTCAATGGTAAAAGTTGCAAAAAAGGATCACTAGAGTAATTTTAAAATTAAAAATGGAACCTCTTGTCACCCCTTACTTTAAAAGTCTTCGGATAATAACACTTCCATGTCTTTATACGGGTGCTGCATTAGTATCAGACATATTTCTTCTGATGATATAAAATACAGGGTGTTCTATTTAAAAAAAATAAGAAAATGATGTCACCGAGTAATAGATCGCACTGTATTCAAAATTAAGCTTTAGCAAATATTTAATACTTTGAGAAAAAACCAGACTATATTAGAAAAGTCGTACAGGTAGAAATTATTTTTCCTTTTGTTTAATTTAAGAGATACCAGGTGTTGAATACAACACGTATTTAGGTTATAAATGACAATATCTCTTAATGTACTCTGTATAACATATTAAACTCTTATATTGACGTGACGGGTAAAGAAAGTGCAGTTCAAATTCAATATAATATACAAGGTGTTCCGTTTAAAAAAACATAACTTTGCGCTACACACAAGTAATGAAACACACTGTAAATACATTTTTTGATATTTTTTATAATAACGGATACATCGAGCTTCCTCACACTAATGCCGCACCCTGTATATACATATACTGTAGCAAACTATATTAAACACATTTAACCCTTTTTATATGTAACAAGCAAATATACAAGTGTATGCGCGTATTATGGTCTGTCGGGATATTTTAGTAGTCGTATCTAGCTAAAATATTGATTGGTAGTTGTACATACATTAATAATATATAGGAAACAATCACTCCAGTATTGAACAATGTCAAATTTTGTTTAACAAATGTTATGGCAATAAATTTTTATTATTATTATTTGTTTATTTTTGAGACGTACCAGACGTGGTAGTTGTTTTACAACACAGTTTTTTTTAAACATTTGACCGCTTATTCTCAGACAATCGAAGAAACATAACCTAAACTTATATTTTATTCTATATTTTTGAGGTTGGGTTTACCCTCTGACTTCACGTTTCACCCTCAGCAGATAATTGATGCACACATAGATGCAATAAATAAAAATATCTTTTAATTATAACGCAAACTATCAGCTACTTCTCGACAAGTTTTCACAAGTATAGGTCAGAATCTGTGAAAATTCAGAAATAAAAGAAAACAGAAGTATTTTCGAAAGAAAAACGTTGTAAAGTCAATCACTTTACATTAAGTTTGTCAAAAATTTAGGCAAATTTTACATAAATCAAAATTCATTAGTCATTTACTGGTTTTTTCTGAATTCAGTATCTTAAATCAACAATAAATCAATTTCAAAAGCGCCGATTTTAAAACAATTACACGAGCGATCTTGCCGCAAAGATAAATATCTAAGTGTAAATTAATAAACAAATCTTGTTGTATGCAAATGCAAACAAATAGTGCTTGAAGAATGTCGGTTACAGTAATTTTGCGCCCGTAAGTTTAATTACAGAATTAAGAAATTAAGTTAGTACTTTCATGCGTACTAATTGCTACTTGTAATTATTCGTAATTATATAATACACCATCAACAAGTACCACCTGGTATTTTAGAATTATACCATCAGCGACAATAAGCTTTAATAAAACCAATTGTAGAAAGATCAGCAGAGGTTAGTAAGAATGCAAGTGTAATAAAAGTGGCGTCGCTTTGAATTAATTATTTAAAATAACTGACCAGAAGACCTTTTGTAGCGTACTTAACAAGGAGGTAAAAATTAAATTATCCGAAAATTTTAGTGCGCAATTTGTCCATATATATTTTTTTTCAAAATAGGAAGCTTTTTTTGTATGATTCGAATGTGGCAACATTGCTATTAATAGGAATGTGGTCGAAGGAAGGAAGGAAGGCGAGAGGGAGGGTGATGCTGGATCAGTCGCTGACCTTGCAAGGAGAAGAACTAACAGCGGCACTCCCAGAGCTACAACCGGATATGCTATACAAAATACGAGTAAAAGAATGTACGAATCGTCTTCTTAAAAAAACACTACACGAACTCAATAATGCTTTTTGCGTTTTAATTGTTTTTATTTCTTTTTATATGCATCTGCATATTCATTTAAACCTTGTTTAACTGGATCGTGTCGTTTTTATATATTTTATGTTTAATATTCATACATTACGTCATTCAGCTTATACAAAAATAGTTTCGGGGCATACTAGAAATTAACCGAAAATTAAATTAATATGCTGTAACGAATGCACGCTGAGATTCCGACAATTCCTCTAGCAGCATTAATTAAATAACTTTATCTTAGTTAGTTACAATTAAACCCTTTTGTAGTGTATTACCAAAGATATATTATTATTGAAATTTTCCACAAAATGTTTGTAATAATTTTTACTTTGGTAAATTCTATTTTAAACTGGTGCATAATTTTTATTGACCAATTAAGTTCAATTTCTGTTAACATGGAACTTGATAAGGTAATCTACTAAAAATAATAACTGCACAAATGTGTTGGTGTGTGACTGATAAAAATTTGACCACAGTCCTTCCTGTATTCAAAATTTAAAAAAAAATGACGAAAATATTACCAGAGGAACAAACAAACAAAGTTGTAGGTATCTATTATTATTATTACTCTTTATTAAATAAATATTATCCTGTTATAAGGAATGTTGATAATAATAAAAATAATGAAGATTAAAATTACATTCATGATAATAAATAGTTTTTAAAATTGTTAATATAAAACTATGATTTTGTGAAATAAAAGATATCTTCCAAATTCATGTGTCGTCACGTTCTTCAAAAACAACGTCCACGTACCTATGCCCCCCACATTATTCAACCTGAAAACTCTAATATCAGAAATTACGAACAATTTATGAGCTTTTGCAATAATGTATTTCCGATTTTTGAGCTGAATCCGTTTAGTGAGGATGCTAGACATGTGTGTTCTCAACTCCCCGCTTATTCGAATTTTCGTTTTTAAAATATTTGAATTATGAGCATTTTATAAACAGTCAGAATATCGTAGTTCTGATTTTTGAGGATCACCCTTCTGCGAGTCGTTCCCGCATTTCGCAGTCGCAGTTAAGATAGAAGTACCATTATAAAAACAAAAACTGAGACACTTTGGTTAACAAAGAATATGGCGAACAGTTTAGGCAAACCTTTATGTATCGATATAATTCTGTGGTTGGCAGTCAAAAGAACGTAAGCCACTTTTTTGGTCAAAATTGGATTTTTGGTACTATAGTACTAGAAAATTACAATAATTTGTGCTGTTAAAAGGATATAAGTACATATGCATTGTAAAGAGATAGATTCTAGTCTTCAGTTTTGACATAAGTCGTCTTGCATGGATTTCTGTTCTCACAAAGAGGCGTATCTCTACTTACGGTATCCGCCAAAATAAACAGTACCGAAACAGAAAGTGCTGTGGAGTTGTTTATGTAATATGAATTTGTCATGTTTGACTTAATTGTCATTAGTTGATATATTAATAGTACGCTGCAGTTAAATTTGATTTAAAAAATGGTTCTAACGGAAGAAAAAGTTTTTTTGGTAGAGCATTATTTTCGTTCATATTTTTATTTTCGGTACTGTTTATTTTGGCGGATATTGTATATGGCAAAAAAGTGACTTGCGTTTTTTTGACTGCCAACCACAGAATTGTATTCAATCCTATCCGGAGGTTATGATTTCCCGTTCGTCACAATTTATTTTTAATTTTCAACGAATTTAACATTTGAATCGTATTTTTTTTGTTTTTTTTTTTTAGATTTTTCAAGAATTTGTCTATATCGAGTCTCAATTTGATTCTCATTATTTTAAGGATATTGCATAATAAATATCTATTTAATCAACCATATTGCGATACGAGAAAGGGTTTTAAAACATTTTTCGATTTCTTAAGTACGTAATGCGAATGTAGGTATTTTCATTTGCAATAATTTTAATGAAAAAGATAATTTCTGAGTTTCATTAAAATGATGAGTTATGGTATAAAACCAAGCACGCTATCGATTTACTGAATACGTAATAAGTAACTAAACTAAAACGGCAGTATATAAAAAATTATCATTTTTTTATTAGAACGTATAACCCTATGAATTGAAGGATGGAATAGGTCATAAGACTAATTGAAGCTGAAATGGAGATGTGCGTTAAGCCTTTATTTAATAAAATACTTACCAATTTTGTTGTCGTTTGGGGTTTACTAAAAAAGATCACTAAAGACCAATGCCTAAACGACTGCAGGAATGCATCGACATACCCACTATTAATTTTATATTGCAATATTTTGGTCAAATATAAAATTTTTCCAATTTGTATTGATTCGCTCGTGTTTTTAAAATACAGAGTGATTCACGTAGTCCGTGGGTTAGAAAGTTATCGACTTCCTGAAATTCCATCAGTATGAAATTTGGTATATGGCCCTATTTAGTCTTAATACCTATACTATCCCTCAATTCATAATTCTTTTGATAAACCGTCGTCTTAACTTAGTTACTTATTACGTATTCGCAATCGAATGCGTGTTTAATTTTATACAATAACTCATCATTTTAAAGAAACTTAGAAATTGTTTCTTTTCATTAAAATGATTGCAAATGAAAACAGCTACACTCGTATTACGTATTTAATAAATCCAAAAAATGTTTAAAAAAACCTTTCTCGTATCATACAATTAATTATTAAGCAACATGCTTAAAATTGTGAGAATAAAATTCAGACTCGATGTAGAGAAATTCTTGAAAAATCTAAAAATAAAAAACAAAAATACGGATAAAATGTTAAATTCGTTGATAATTAAAAATAAATTGTGACGAACGGAAATAATAACCTCCGGACAGGATTGAATACAAGAAAACAATTATATCGATACATGAAAGTTTAGCTGAACTGTTCACTCTTTTTTTTTAAATTTTAAAAAAAGAAAGAAATCAAAGAAAAAAAAATTTTTAAAAATTATATTTATTTTAATTTTAAAAACAAAAAATCCCCTTTTTTTTTTTCACTGTTTTTTTTTTTTTAATTAAAAATTTTTTTTTATAAAATTTTTTTTTTTTTTTTTAAAAAAAATTTTTTTTTTTTTTTTTTATTATTTAAAAAAATTTTTAAAAAAATTTTTTTTAATAAAAATTAATTAATTTTAATAAAAATATTTTTATTAAATTTTTTTTTTTTTTATTTTAAATTATTTTTTTTTTTTTTAATTATATTTTTAATTTTTAATTTTTAAAAAAAATTTTTTTTTTTTATAATTTTTTTTTTTTTTTTTTTTTTTTTTTTTTTTTTTTTATTTATTAAAAATTTTTTAATTTTTTTTTTTTTTTTTTTTAATAATAATTAATAATCGGAAATGAAAAAAATTTTTTTTAGTAAAAATTTTTTAAGAAAAAATTTAAATTTTTTTTTTAGAAAAATAAATTAAAAATTTTTATGAAAAATTTTATTTAAAATAAAAAAAGAATTAAAAAAATTTGAAAAAAAATAAATTTAAATTAATATTAAATAAATTTAAAAAGTAGAATATGTGAGGTAATTGAATGAAAAAAAATGTTGTGAAAAAGGAATTGAAGAAAAGTAGGAGTGAGGTAAAATAATTGGAGAAAAATTATTTTTGAAATTGATGAAAGTGAGGGGAAAAAAGGAATAAAAAGGAAAAAAAAAAATAAAAGTGAAAATTTTTTAGGATGTGTAATGAAGTTTGTTAATAAATAATAATAATAATAATAATAATAATAATAATAATAATAATAATAATAATAGATTTATTGTTCAACAGATTAAAAATCCATTAACAGAACAATTTACAATTAATTAATTAATTAATAACATAAAAATAAGAATGTTAGCTTAATAGAAAGAAAAACAAATAATTATTACATAACATATTAATATGCTAACTAAAAAATGAAACTTTGATTAATTATTCTTCTATAACTATTAGGTTAACTAGCGATTTAAGCGAACAGTTGTTGATATCACACGTAGTACAATACTGATTGAAATTACGGGACATGATATGACTGGGTGATCTTAGGAGTAAATTAGTTTTTGGTGTTTTATAAGTGAAAGTAGTAGATGACCGAAAAGAACGATTAGGGACAGCAAAGTTCAGCGAAGATACCAGTAAAGGACTGTCAACATTGTTATGTAAAAGACCATGTAAAAATCGCATACTACTTTGAATTCTTCTGCAGTGTAGGGATGGAACTTGAAAACGAGTTAAAAGTAATATTTGAGGAAAACCTCTTTCTGGGTAAATACCATCCATTTTAAAAGAAAGATATTTTAAAAACCTTCTTTGAACGTTTTCAATACAATCAATGTAGCGGTAATATAAGGGAAACCATATTAGGTCACAATAATCAAATTTTGATCTAACTAGTGAGGTGTAAAGAGAAATTAAGGATTGGGGGTTTTGAAATGACTTGCAGTTGCGGATAATAAAGCCAAGCGATTTATTGGCTGAAGCACATATATGGTCAATGTGTTCAGAAAAACTAAATTTTTTATCAAAGACTACCCCTAAGTCCTTAATACTAGTCTTCCGATCTAAAACATTAGAGTCAAGACTGTAATTAAACGTAATTTGGTTGACTCTCCTTGTATAAGAAACAACACTGCATTTTGAAATATTTAATTGAAGATGATTCAACTTACACCATTGAAAAAGTACGTTTAAATCGTTCTGTAAGATTAGACAATCATGTAAAGATGAAATAGAGTAATACATTTTGAGATCGTCGGCGAAAAATAAATGGTTGCAAGTTATGATATTAGAGAGATCGTTGATAAAAATAAGGAATAACAGGGGTCCCAAATGCGACCCTTGGGGAACACCAGAAGTAGCAATGAACTTTCCTGAAAGATAATTATTGAAAGATGAAAATTGGACCCTGTTATGTAAATAAGAAGCAAAAAATGCAAGCAAGGAATTACTGAACCCAAACTCACGAAGTTTCATAATTATTGTGGAATGCTGGATAGTATCGAAAGCTTTACGGAAGTCAGTGTAGATTACATCGACTTGACCCTGATTATCAAGTACGCTTGTAGTAAATTGTGAAAAGCAAGCTAAGTTTGTTAAGGTAGAGCGTTGTTTCATAAAACCATGCTGATGAAGAGATATATAGTTTTTGACAGACGGATATATGTGATTATAAATTACCAATTCAAAAATTTTAGAAAAACTGCTTAGGATACTAATCGGTCTATAATTCGAGATAAGATAGGGATCGCCTGATTTAAGGACTGGGCAAATTCGCGCTACTTTCCATACGTTTGGAAAACAACATGTAGTGAGTGCTAAATTAAAGATTATACAGAGTGGTTCAGTAAATATGTTAGCACAATCCTTTAGAAGAAAACTCGGAATTTGATCAAGACCGGAAGTCGCCGAAGATTTCATTTTCTGAATTGCTTTATATACCATAGAATCAGTTAAAATCGGCATGCTGATGCAAGGAAAATCGTTAAAGGTATTAAAAGGCAAGAAAAATTGTGCAGTAATAGGAGAATATACGGATGAGAAATATTTTTTAAATGCATTAACAATCTCATGAGGAGTCGAAAATTCATGGTCATTAAGGATCATTCTACCTGGAATTCTTGTATCGCCACTCTTTGACTTGATAAATGACCAAAAATAGCGAGGATCTTTCTTAACCGATTGTTCAACGTTAAGTATATATTGCTGATAAGAAGACAAAATCTAAGCCTTAATAATTTTCCTTAAACGTTTAAATTTATTCAGATCGTTTAATGATCGGGTCCTTTTGAATCTTGTGAGAAACTTTACTTTCAATCGAATGTTAATAATTTTTTTTTCGTGAAAACCATTTGGGGTATATACGCTTACTTTGACGAAAACGTGGAACAAATTTATCACAAATAGTATATATTATTTTATAAAATTAGCATCAGAAAATGACCGCAACAAGGACCAATCGACATTAAAAAATGCTTTATAGAGACCAGGAAAATCTACATGACTTTAGCTTCGGGTTTACCGGAAACAGTTTTTTATCAACAATGAGGTAAGGATTAATTATAAAAAAAGGGTGATGTGCTTCCTCTAAAAAAATAGGAGAACTGTCCGGAGAAAGGAAATAAAAACAGAACCAACCATTCCATTGTCTCCGCCCCACTGTTTACCAGTAATATTAAACTGTCGGTCATTCTAAAAAACTGTATAGTTTGACGAATATAATTCAGAATTTGAGAATTCATTGCTCAATGCAGTTTCAACAATACTAACCACGTTAAATTCACATTCATTTACTAAACTATTGAATCTTGGAATTTTAGAACGAAGGCCACGAACATTTTGAAAATATATTGAAAGATTACTTGAATATGATACGTAATTTATTAGTTTTTTGATTTAACTATTTTGGGAACTCCGCGAATATTATCGTTAAGTCAGTTTCACCTTTAGATATTTTATCGGCCAACTCGAGACGCAGAGTTTTAAGGAAATCACGTTGCATTGGGGTCTCATCTGCCGATATAGATACACCAGTATTAAGAGATTTTAAATTGGATTTATTCTTTAAAATAACAATAGCTTCACTGGTTGATTGCAGTACAACTTTAATCGGACGCGGTGCTTGCAGTGCTTACAGTGAGGCGGTGCTCAAAAATTAGATTTAGAGTATCCTGACTGCTCATAAATGATTAAATATTCTTGCAAAAGAATTTTTCGATTTGACGTATTTTCAGGGTACAACTCTCTTCACTGCGATTTTAAAGTGCGAGGACCTCTCGGAGAGGGTTGTGCTCCAAAGTTTAATGTAACGTATTCTGTTTATATCTCTTAACTTCGATTAGGAGTAACAGGGGTGGCTTGCATAGTCATGGTGCTCAAAAATTAGATTTGGGGTAATTTGAGTGCTCATAATTTAGTTAACATTCCTGCAAAAGGATTTTTTATACGACTGATTTTGAGGATACTTCTATCTTCACTGCGACTGCAAAATGCGGGAACTACAATATTCTGACTGCTCAAAATTCAAATACTTTAAAAACTAAAATTCAAATAATTTTGAACAGTGGGTGGTAGACTGAACATTTACGTTTTTAGCCTTCCCCCCCTCCCATACAAACCCATAAATTTCTACAAAACGAATGCAGCTGAAAAATCGGAAATGCATTATAGAAAAAGCTCATAAATTGCTCGTAATTTCTAATATTGAAGTTTTCAATTTAAACAATGTAGGGGGGAAAGGGGGTTTAAGTACGTTGGACGTCAAAAACTCAAACTGAATTTCCTCTTTCTATTGCCAGATTAATTTGTTGCTGCAAATATATCTTCGCTTAGCGAACACCAGTTTTCTCTTGCAGCAAGTGTCGATTTGATGCCTTAACATTTTGGTCTCTTCACCCCGAGCACCCATTGTTTCCACGACGGAAGCAGAAAATTATCTTGTATTACTTTGTATTGGTCCAGCCGAACCTGCATGTAAACAGCTTTTTGGAATATGTGTTGCAACAAGAGTGTTTACACAAGTGACGTCTCAAACTAGAGGTCGGCCCTTTTTCCTCTCCTCATACTCCGTCTGAGCGTTTACAATCCGTTTGGAAGAGGCATAAGGTCTCAATAAACTAAGAGTGCCAATACAGGCTAATGCATCAATAACATTTTAAAATGTTATTAATAGTACTATGCCGTGAAAACCTACCAGCACGGTAAGATAGGCGATGATGTTCTATAGAGTCGACCTTAGAACCACAAATTCAGGAATGTGGATAGCAAATGCATGTACCAATTCTTACAGAAACTGCTATTTGCAAGGTTTGTTTATCCAATAAATTGCCAAGTGAATTGAACGTAAAACATTTCGACATTATCTTTAGAATTATTTTGACAAAATATAAATCGCCCTTAAAAAAATTTAAAAACAAACCAAATTCTTTAAAACCATTAATGAGGTTTTGAATATCTTCAAAAACGTCAAGATAGCATCCTCCTAAATCATCAAAATACTAAACATTAAGTGTTGATTTAAGTTTTTTCATAATGGGATAAATGGCAAGATCAAAGACGGCTGGGTCAAGAGGTCTCCTTGTTTACAACCTACAGATAATTGAATAAATTTTTGATTGTACAATAAATCAGATGGGAAAGAATATCATTGCCAGAGATAAGGGTAAAGTTGTGGAACTCCATCATTTACATTTTGAAGTATAATATCCCGTTTAATTGAATTGAACGTCGATTTTTAGTATTACTTGAGAAACATAAAATCCAACTGTATGTACGATAGCTTCAGAGCCACTCTTTACTGCAACTTTATTTTTATATTACGTTTGAAGGCATAGTTCTTTTGCAGTACTATTTGTGTTCCCTGTAAAAATAATTAAATCAATTACATTCTATGGTTTGCCCTGTCCAGTTCTATATTTGAACACACGTTATAAAATGATAGAATTGTTATTAGTTTCTAAATATATGAGTATTATTATTATTATTATTATTATTATTATTGAAAACAATACATAGAGTAAATTCAATAACGTTACATAACAGGTTTCCATTAATTTAATAATTATTAATTAAAAATTATTAATTAAAAACATGACGATAACAAAACTTATCCCAAAAAACAAAATAAAACAATGTGGTCCACGACAAAATCGCACATCCAAACCGATACATTTTACAAAAAAGAAATTTTAAGTACAAGTTGTAGAAAATGTAATTTTTCTTTCATGATTTTTGTGGACTATAATCTAATGTAAGATATTCTTAAATAAGGAAATAAAATATTAACAAAAATTGTCTGAATAAACCGGAACCAATGGTAAGCTAAGTACTTACATATAGTCAATGGATTGCTAATGACCTTTCACGCCATAAAAACCAAGTTAAACTATTCCTACAACAAATTTCATTCGCATTCTTTTGATCTACTGTCTACTTTGATAGTATCAAATTACAATTGCTAAGATACAAACTATAGCGATGTGACAGTTCATGGTGGAACAGGCTTATCATATAGCAAATCATAAACTACTAAAATATGCAGAAGTTCATATACAAGCAACTTCAGTCCAGCTAAAGGGCGTTTATTGTCCTCTTGGTCATAACTTAAAATTTATAACCGGAGGTGACTATAGCAGCGGAAATTTCATCAAATTATTATCTTTCCACTGATTACAATCCAATTATTATAAGAATAGGCACAACAGTAATCGAAAAAGTCAACACGTCGACTCCACCACAGACTAATATCCAAAATGTTCAAAATCGTATGGACCTTTTTGTAAGATTACAAGAACCAAATGACTTTGTAAAGGTATGCAGTAATATAATCGGTATTCTCTGCCCCTAAATTTAACAATTTTGATAGCAAAGAAAAGAATAGCCAGGTAGAATAAAAAATAAAAGCAAAAGAAAAACCTGAAATAACTTCTTCTTATATTCTCCAGGACTGTGGGTAAAAAGTGATAAGGAAAAGGCAAACTTATTTGCAGAACACCTTACGGAAGTATAATTATACAATAATGTGAGGAAGCACTATCCAGGTCGATCCTAAAACAGAAATGTTCAAAACTCTTCCTTCGAAATGAAGTTCAAAAGCAAATAAAGAACTTGAATCCAAGAAAAGTCCCAGGAAGAAACATGATAACTGGCCAAATGCAAAAAAAAAGTTCCCAGAAAATAAATACTCTAACTCTTAATGCATCTTTAATGATTTCTAAGAATAAATTATTGGCTAAAAATTGCAATTATTAGGATACCTAAGTCTTGGAAAAGAGGTTATGTTATCAACTAATAACTAGTTTGCCAACAATATCTAAGTCTCTTGATTATGTTCAGTAGAATAAATCAAAAAATTAATTTAGCAGACGTGAGTCATCTATCACAAATTTGGTTTTTACTAAGTCCATTCGACTACACAATAAGGCCACCGCTTGACAAATATCATTAAAAAATGCATGGAAAAACGAAAATACTGTACCGGTACCTTTTTTCTCCTGTCACAGACATTTGATAAGTTGTGGCATATTGGTCTTCTGTTGTACCAAATCAAAAAAATATTACCAGCGTGAAATTCGCATACTGAAATCTTATCCAAAGGACTGTTGCTTAGTAAAACCCAAAGTTAACAAAGAAAAGAAATATTCAACCTTCATTCCCTACATCTTGGGGTTTCAAAAGAAACATGTTGGGCCTATTAGTATATCCGGTTACAGCTTCATCAAATCTCCAAACACATAAATATTATTGAAACGTGTCCAAACAAGCGAAGATCTAAGTTAATGAAGCAAATTCGACACAGGAAAGGTTATTGTCCACCAATAATACCTAATGCTTCAGATACATACTGACTAAAAAAAGCTAAACTAGTAACAGTAGAGCGCTTCTCCATGAATCCGTGTTGATAAGGCGTTATGAAAGATTTTACTTGAAAATAAATATGTTTATACAGTACGCTTTCAAAGACTTTAGCTATATTGGATATAATAGAAATTGGTCGATAATTGTTAACAACGGATGCATCGCCCTTTTAAAGACTGGTGTTATAAGTGTTTTCTTCCATAACTCAGGAAATACTGATAGCTTAAGTGAAAGGTTAAAGATATATGACAATGGTTTAACAAATATAGTCGCACAGTCTTTCAACAGAAAAGAAGGGATATTATCAGCTCCTGAAATAAATGAATCTTTTAGCTGCTTTAAGCTTTTTAGGATTTCTTCTTCACTAACATTAGGGACAGATATCAAAGAGAAGAGTGATACATCCTGGGTTAGATCTTGTAAGCAAGGAGATGTGTATACGCTGTTGAAATAAGATGCAAAAGCCTCAACTATTTGATCAGGCGCTGTGAGTTCTTCATTGTTATAAGTCATCACACCAGGGATTCTAGATTTATTTCTTCTTGCGTTAATGTAAGACCAAAACTTTTTAGGTTGTTCTGCAAGGGACTTGTCAGTATTTATTATGTAATTGCGATGTGCAATAGGTATTAAACGCTTACATATTGAACGTTGAGATTTAAACTGGATGTAGTCTGATTGTTCCTTGGTTAACTTAAATGAATTCCAAAGTTTTTGTTTGAGCTTTATTGCATTAATAATGTCTCCATCAAACCATGGTGGATATTTTCTGTGGAATCTATTTGCCGATTTGGGAACCGATATATCAATAATAGAATTCAGGACTTTGTAGAATCTCAAACAAGCCTCATTAACGTCAGAAAATTTTAACAAAAAATCCCAATTTGTTTTATTTAAAGATTCATAAAGTAATGGAAAATTTGCTTTCTTAAAATTCCATGTGGGTGCATTCATATTCGGTTTGAAGTTATGTTGTGCCTTGCAATTAATTATCATTTGTATTTGAAGAGTTGGATGAAAGACATCTTCATCTACTAGAAAATAATCAGATCTAGTGACCTTACAATTTATATTGAACAATATTAAGTCAAGAAGTCGATTTGAAATGTTTTAACACAATTGTATTGAAAGAAGTTATTAAAACGCAAAATTGTTAACAAGTGCAGTTAATATGTCATTAGAATTGTTGACAAAATTAGTAACATTGAAATCACCTAATAAAATAACATTATTATTCAAGACATCTGGTAGTGTGCTAATAAGATCAAATAAAATTTCATAGTCTTCATTACATGTTGAAGGGGAATATAAACACATAACAAAATTATTACGTTGTTAGAGTTTAGCATTACTTTAAATCCACAAATATCAATTGTTGGTAAATTTTCTGAAATGATTGAGAGGTCTATTGGAACACTGGTATAGTATTGCATGAATGATGAAGAGAGAATGTACAGGCTATGTGGTGCGCAGAGTAAGTGAATGGTTACATTGGATGCGGGTACGTGCGATTTTTTAGTCGTGCGATGTCGTAAGACCGGTTGTCGTACGATTGAGTGGTTACATTGTTTGCGATGCGTTGCATCCGAAGTTTCAGTTCAAAATGGATGACGAAGGGGATTTATATTTCCTTGAAAATAGTTGTTTGAAATTTATGGTGTTAAATAAAAAGAAAATATTGGGTTAATAATATGTACTTAAGGAGAGACCAGGAAGGGAGTACGTAACCCTTTTCAAGGAGTTGAGCAAGCAGCCACAAAAGTTTCATGAGTACTTTAGAATGTTGCCTTCAACATTCAACTATATACTAAATAGAATCCACCAACGACTCGAAACATATTCTAATTTTCGGAAAAGTATTGATCCTGGACAAAAATTAACTGTAACACTTAGGTAAGTATCATTTATTTAAATAATAATTCACATCCTTATTGAAAACTGTGGAAATATCTAGCAGCATTTTCTGACTCTTGGGAAGCGTCTTCGTAGCCGATATTGTGTGGTGATAGGTCTGTTTGTTTAGTAAAAGAGTCAGCTGGCGGACTAAAAACTCGTGATTGTGTCGAGGATTGTGCAGTAGATGTTGAAGCATACGTTTCACATGGAGAAGCTTGCGGAGTAGAAATAGTGTTTTGGGGT
Organism: Abscondita cerata; assembly: GCA_030710515.1. Classification (NCBI taxonomy): domain Eukaryota; kingdom Metazoa; phylum Arthropoda; class Insecta; order Coleoptera; family Lampyridae; genus Abscondita; species Abscondita cerata. The sequence goes on from JALBCR010000822.1 coordinate 243,243, forward strand.
GGATTCTGATACTGATCGTTAAGAAAAAGTTGTTGCATATTGAGTCTCATTTGCATATTTCTCGTAGATGGAAGAGCCTGCATAAGCGGCAATAAGCTCATTAAGAAATGATAATTACTATCGTTGGAAAGGACATTTTTGCTGCATACGCTTCCAATTTTTGTTTTCTATGTTGATAAGCCGCTCATACACATCTGTAGACTCTTTTCTCTTCTGTTGCAGGTTACTGCGGTGTTCCTTTACGACTTTCTCTCTAGCAGGAGTTCGAAAACCAGAACTATTTTCTATTGCATCTTGTTGTGTTGTCTCATCTCTATCAAATTGACTTTCATTGCCAACTTCTCCACTATTTTCATCGGTATCTACATTATCCTCCACATTTTGTCCTCCATTTCCTTCATCCCTCGGAATATTAGCAGTTGATGGTCTTGCACTTAATGTATCTTTTATAAACAGCATCAATTCGAAGTAGGCCCATTTGATTTTCTTTGAACTTCCACCTGCATCTTCAGATCTACTGCTTTGTGTTTTGCAAATTCTCTGCGGAATGTATCTCGCAAATTTCTCCATTTGCCTCTTACCGCAACACCTACAAAGATACAGTAACTTAAACTTGTCATTAAATAAGCCAAATGATCTTGTGTTCAATTTCTACTATACAGGGTGAGTCATGTAGGTATTTGTATTTTTTTGCATATTATTTGCTATAGAGCATTGTGTGTATAAAATTTGAATGTTATTATGTCGGTCCTGGAATTTCAACTTTTGAGATCGCTAATCAAATGCTCTAGTAGTATCATGTTTTACCAAAAAACTGGACCAAATCGTTCCTCATGACTCACTCTGTATATTCAATAATGTCTGTTTAATTGTTACGTGAGAATGATAATAAATATATTTTTAGGTTTTTATCGACCGGGATGTCTTTCAGAAGCCTTGCATTCTCATTTAGAATGTCTCATTCAACAATAAGAAATATCGTTTACGAAGTATGCCAAGTAATATGGGAAGAATTCAATACACAACATATGCCATTTCCGACATCAGCAGTGCACAAAACTGTAGCTGAAGACTTTTTAAGAAATGGAATTTTCCACAGTGCATAGGATATATTGATGGAAAACATATAAGGCTGCGTTGTCCACCAAATTCCGGTTCCATGTATTGGAATTATAAATCTTATTATTCTATTGTTCTACAAGCAGTTGCTGATGCGCATTGTAGATTTTTGTATATTGATATCGGATCATATGGAAAACAAAGTGATGGAGGGATTTTTGCTGGCAGCAGTTTAAAAGAACGATTAGAAAATAAAACTTTTTGCCTACCAGAGGATCAAACTATTCCAAATACAGATATTACCATTCCATATGTGCTCTTGGGCGATGAAGCCTATCCTTTAAAGGTGTATTTAATGAGACCCTATTCTGGTCGTAACCTCAGTGAGCAAGAAGAGATTTATAATTATAGATTATCCCGAGCAAGGAGGATTGTTGAATGTGCATTTGGCATACTATGTTCCAAATGGAGGATCCTCAAAAGACATAGAATGCCATCCAGACAAAGCAGATATTATTGTTAAATGCGCATGTATTCTTCATAATATAATTATTGATAAGGAAAGATGTACCGAAAATAATTTTAAAATGTACCCTGAGGTAATCAGTGTTTCACACAACAATTATAATAGAATTACACGAACCAATAATCGTTCAACTGTAGCTGCATATGCTGTGCGAGACAAATTGAAAAATTATTTTAGCAGCCCTATAGGGTCAGTGCCTTTTCAAGTAAAATGAAAATTTGTGTAAAAATATGTATGTATTATTGTTTATTTTTCAAGCTAATTAAATTTTGTATTTTACCTACTAGCTAAATATAAATATGCAAAATATTTACTTACTTGTTTCTTCCATTTCCTTTGCTACCTCTTCCCATCCCTTTTTACTATAACTCTATTATGGTAGTCTTTACATGTTTGATCCCACAACGGCTTCCTCGATTGAACACATAAAATTAGCTTTTCTAAGTCCATTTTAAATAAATCTTCTCAATTATTATTGAATGCCACAGGTGACAGCCTTCTATATCGTTAATATCGTACGATGTCGCCGAGAAAAACAAACACGTTTGTTCTTCTCGCTTAGTCGGCCGACATCGCACGATAACATCCGACTAAAACGCAGTTAATGTAACCGCACACCTTTAAATTAGTTTGTTTGTTTTTATTTCCGACATCGTACGACATCGCACGACTAAAAAATCGCACGTACCCGCATCCAATGTAACCATTCACTTAGGAGTTGAAAAAAGGGAATTGAAGACACTACTAGGGGAGGAAGGAGAAGGGATGCAATGAATGAAGGAAGTGGTGGAGAAAACGAAAAGACAAAGCAGAAGAAAATAAAATATTGAAGTACCTACAGTTAATTTTTATTAAGTATAGAATTCGAACCATTTGTTAATTTTAAAAAGCATATATTATTTATACATACATTTACTTTTTACATTATTTTTTTTTTCATTGATGACTTGAATCCGAAAGTTAATCAGTCAGTTTTTCAAATTTCAAACTAAAGTTTGATAAAAAATGTTCAAAATTCAGGCTATTTAGGATAAAACAAAGTTTTGATATTATATTTTCCAAGTAATCACTTTTCCTTGATATCTTTATAGTGTTATAACAATGAAAATCTTTTACATCTTTCACAATTGATTTGGTTTTTTGTTGTCAGGTGAATTAAGATTTACCCATTTAATTGACCATGATATATACCATAATTTTTGGCTAATGAAAATTCTCAAAAAAATAATAATAAGCAAACATGCATGTATTATCATAACAGAGACATTAAACATTTGACATCTCAATGGAAATATACGAAGCTGGTTTTTGTTCTAAGATAGTGAAAATTGTTCTTTTAACAATTTCTGTAATTACCGTAAAACACTTATTAATTGCCCAATTATAATTAAAGTGGAACGTATATATTTAATTCATAAACCCACAAACACACAATTTCAAAACTCCGTTTGCACAGTATTATACATAATGGTAACTAGAAAGAGATGAAAAATATTTAGCACCGCAAAATTATTTTCAGACATAATGACTATTTCTCAACGAGCGAAGATTTTTCACTTTAAAAACGAGAAGATACCAGGTAGACAGACACACGTTAATAAAATTCTGTTGAATTGACTTCAGAACCCGGATACCTTTCGGTTAAAAATTGTTTTTTTTTAGTTTAATTTTAAATTCTTGTATGAGATCATTTCTCTTAGGTTAACACATGTTAAACTTTATATTGTTTTGCAATAAGAAAATTCATATTGTTAGTCAAAATAGCCTTGATGACATTTGCTGATCTGCATATGATCGAGGCAAAAAAAATTAGTTTCGCTAGTGGGCGTCAAAACCAGGCGAAAACACAATGACCTGGTAATTGTCACATCGAAGGCTTTTGTAAAAGAAAATATGTTAGAAGTAAGTGAAATTTGCATTGCATTATTCAATTGTGTGTAAGTACTTCGGAAAATTGTTAATGGAATCAATGTTAACTACTTGCACTATTTGTAGGACAATCTTGAAAACATATTAGTAACACAAATTTGCAAGGTATTCTCCAATTAAATAAATGTATGTGTCAGTCAATAAGGATACTAAGTGTTTTGAGTGCAATTAGAAGCGCCATTACCATTTATTTTAGGTTCAATACTATAGCATAATAATACCCACGTACCAAAGTTCAGAGTCGATATAAATTATAATAAAACAACATTATTGCTACATATTCTCGTTTCCTCTCGGACATCTAAGATATAAATTTTGTACTCGAACTTTTGTTGGCTTGCTTCATCACCTAAGGTCTGTAACCTCAGCCCACACGCATTACAAACCACCTACCGGACATTAAAAAAACGAAAGACATTACGTATATGTACTACTCATATACTGTACATTCCTCTTGTCCACCTTTAATTAACAGGTTATTACTAAAATTGCTAATGATATGTTAAAACTATTGAACGCAAAAAAAAACGACATGCAAATTACACGTGTGCATGTAAAAACCGAAAACATCTTCGTACTTTAAAAGTTATGGTATCCGGTTTTTGATGCGCTCTAATATTTTGAAACCTGTTTGCTTTCAATCGGAAACGAATTCGAATCAAACTTTTTTCTTTTATTTGCGTGTTTCAAGCGACCATTTTGTCTACATATTTTTAAATGAGAATTAAAATAAAAAAACAGTGTACTTTCTTTGAAAACTACATCTTTTTCATTCAAAAGGACAATCTTTACCTTTAGTGCGTTCGTCCACTTCTCCATTTTTATGCGTACCTACCTTCGTACCCATCAATTATGAAGTACAAAGCTTAATTAAAACAGGTAGATATTGGACCGATGAACTGGAATTACATTGCGATTGTAATCTTTAATGCATTTAATGCAAGTGCCAGATTATCGACCGCGCATTTAATTGTACGTCCATACAAAGCATTTATTTGAGGATGTGGTAGTTACACGCACTTTCTTGGGATTAAATTACCATAACTGAAATCTTATTGCTTTCATATGATAATCTAGCAGTGTCGTATATTACTATTACTGCGTAGTTACGAAAGAATTATTTTATTTATTGTTCATTGTCCAAAAGGGAGGTAAATTTGTACCGTTTGTTAACCTCACATTCATACACTACGTGTTTATTACAATTTGACGATTATATCGTAGATGTTATGTATTTTCTTTCCTTGAGTATCAGAAACGATATGCATCAATTCATCTGTTACGTTTTCAAACCGCATACGTATTAGGTACGTATACTGACTACATTTTTTAAATGTTTTTGATACGTAGATACTTACAGAGGGTATGTCACGACCAGCGTAAACTATCAACACACAGGAAATTAAAAATTTTCTTCAAACGTTTGTTAAACTAAGTCTTTCACATACTATTTTTTGACGCTAATTGTTTTTTTTACCACAGCGGGTTGCTATTAGCAGTGAAACTATAAGTACTTTTTTAAAAGATGGTCTTGCTTCTGTATATAAACGACGTTTGAAAAAAAATTGCATACTTTATTCAGAGTAAAAAGAACTTTTTATGACTTATTATAAAAAGTATTGCTTTTAGTCCCAACAAAATATACTACTTTTAAATTTGTACACATATTTGGCAAATAAATTCAGCATATCGAATGACAAAAAAAAGTACACAAATGTCAATGTGACAACTGTCATGACGGCAAATTAAAAAAAATATCCCTTAAATATGTAAAAAGTCAGGTTAGATGACAATATATTGAAAAATGCTTAAGAGAAAAGTTGTTCAGAATTAGATTATACGTCTATGTGCAATTTCAAAAAAAAATAACGACTTTTCAAAAATATCAGTTTTCCGGCATTTTTTCCGAAATATTGAAAAACAAAATTTTTTGCGTTTGATTTGCATAAAACACTATAAAACCAACAAATAAACTTCACAATCCAGTAATTTTTATTTATTAGTCTACCAATGGACGGTAAAGAACAAAAAACATTGTTTTTTAGGACGGCCTTTGTTGCAAACTCTTTGCCGGTCACTGTATATCTTATTGTATATTTCAATAATATAGACTGCGTTTAAAAAAAATTTAACTACCCTGAAGGAGTAATTGTAGAACTTTGAAATTGCATGATTAAGTGTATAAAGAAATGATTAAAATATCAATAAATGCTAACACTATTTATTGAAATAAAAATTAGTAATGCCTTGTATCACCTCGTACACTTACACACTCAACAACCTTTCTAGGCATGCTGGAAATCAGGTGGTCGATTGCCGTTGCAGGCTACCTGAAGCTGTTGACACAATTCAGGCAGAGTATTGGGTGGATTACATAAGTGACGCAGTCATCTGTCGATCATGTCCCAGACATGTTCAATAGGGTTTAAGTCCGGGTATCTTACTGGGCAAAGGCAGAAGGTTTACATTATTTTCTGCGAGGAAGACTATAGTTACCCGTGCAATATGGGGATGCGCGTTACCAAGCTGAAAAACAACTTCTGGGAGGTTTTCAAGAGAAGGAAGATGTACAGGCTCCAAAACTGTATCGCCTCGCATTTAGAGTGCCCGGAATGAATACTAAGGGGGACTTGCCGCCGTAACGTATTGCCCCTCACACAATTACTGTGGGAGTTAGAGCTGTATGGCTACGTTGAGCATACTGTACATTTTGCCTCTGGGCTCTAGGTCGTCTAACCCGTAAACGACCATCCGAATGCCACAAACAAAATCTGGATTCATCACTAAAGTTCATTTCCTGCCATTCATGGTCCCATTGCTGCCCGTCTTGGTACCACTGCAGTCTGGCAACGTATGTTGTCTTGTAAGAGGACACGAAAATAAGCGTATTCGGCGGTAAATCGTACTCATAGACACTCTGTGACCAATTGCTTTTGTCCAATTGATTCCAACAGCTCGTGATGGTTCTGCATGGTCTTGAATTGCACTTTGTTTTAAGAGTCGGTCTTCCCGCCCTCCTGTTACTCGGGGACGTCCACTGCCTCGACGACAAGCTTCTAAATATTTTTCCTGCCAATCTCTCCAAGTTTGTCTCACAGTGGCGTGCGGTCAACCTACACGTCTACCAATTTTACGAACGATTATACGAGCTTCGTGCATCCCAAAAATTCTTCTCATTTCAAAGGACGGCAGCTTGTGAAAGTTTCGTACTCGTGGCATTCTCAGAAGTATAAAAAATTACACCGCAAAACAAATAATGCAATAAATAAAGAAAAACAAAGACACTTGCCAGGTGATAACTAAGAGATAATACATTTGAAAAGTGGCAAATTGACGCCATTTTTTAATAAGTTATTTGTCCCTACGCACCTAATATTTCCATGCAACTTCAAAGATCTACGGTTACTCCTTCAGAGTGATTAAATTTTTTGGAAACGCAGCAGCATACCATTCAATTTTGATAATAGTTCATGTAATTGAATTTAAGTTTAAAATTAGCCATTGAAAATTATTCAATTAAAAAAATTGACACGTAGAGATCTATTTTAAAATAAGACATCAAGTTAGAATTTATAAAACATGAACAATTTGTTTATTTAAAGAGTAAGGTAAGTATACAATCCCTGTACAAATAAATTTTTCAAAATGTGAATGTTATATACAAGGTGTCAATTTGAAAATTTTCAATAAATGATTTCGTAAAATAAGAGAGCTGTGAAAACCCCATTTAGCATAAAAGTTATACAGCTAGGGGGAAGCAGAACCATCATACCATAGTCAGGGCGCTAGACACCACCTATGCCCCCCTACATACCTACATGAAAATCGCGCTACCCCACATGTAGTACCCCAACTTGAAGGTCTCGATAAGTTGTAAACATCTCCACAAAAGTGTCTTTTCACAAAAGCACAATTCAACAAAATAAACTGCTACTGAGACCTTTAATTGGAGGTACTACAAGTAGGATGTTGCAATTTGACATTTCAAAGTTGGGTTTACTTTTTTTCTAATGTAAAAATATTGAATAGACAAGTTTTCTAAAAATTGCTGAGTCACAGTAGAAAATGCTTCATAATAATGTTTCATAGTAGCGTACTAATTTTATTATTACTATAAAAAGAAAATACATTCTAAAAACCCTTCCCTTGGAATTATAAAACTAACAGAAAAACACTAAAAAATTTACTCGGACACGTGTTTCAACAGTTGAAACACGTGTCCGAGGAGTAAAGTTTTTGGTGCAGTTTTTGGTGTTTATCTGTTGGTTAAATAGACGCTGCAGTTGGTGTTCCTTTCCTTTGACTTGGAATTATCGGCTTCACAAAAAGATAATGTTATGTATACGATGTGGAATACCTGGTTACTGGTTCCCAGAATACGTCAAGTTAAGTGTACAGGAATTTTATTCTTCTTCTATCTTCTTTGACTTTTCCCCGTTACAGGTCGCCGTCCTGAAATTTCAATATTGTTTATTTTTCCATTTTTGTTTTTTTAGTCCTTTTTCCATTATTATGTTTTGAATCGTTCCTTTTATTCGAAGATTGTCCTGGGTTATCTTTCTTCATCTATCCTTTGGACAAGGACATCTACAGATTTTTTATCATATGTTGCTTTAGGTTAAGTGTGTTAGTGTAAAAGAGAAAGAATCGGTTTTAAATATTTTTAAGATTGACTTCAGAAAGGAACCGAGTAACCATGAAACTTAAAATGTCGAATTTTCGGCGACAGCAGCTAAGGGTTCTTTCTATATTTCATTATTTATTGATTAAATGTAATAATTTGTAGAAATCTGTAGTAAGTAAGATGCAGGTTTTACACTCTTCAACATTTACATACACGTCTTTCGTCTTTTTTGAGACTCATCACTGTAGGGTAGCTCGAACTGGAAATCTATCTAATCGGCAGTAATGAAATATCAACGAGGAGTAGTAGAAAAAACAAGACGCGATAGGGTGAGAAACAGAAGCATTTGTGAAGAACTAAAACAAGATTCTATAATACAAAAAGTAGAGAAAAACAACTTAAATGGTGCGCCCACCTGAGATATGAACAACGACAGATACCTAAACGTGATCATGGAGATGAAGATAGATGCAAGAAGACCTAGAGGAAGATCCCGAAAAACATGGGATGACAATATAAAAGAAGCAGTCAGAAGCAGAGAACCAACTGCCCTAATAAAGACTCTAGCGAACAATAGGGAAGAATATAGAAAATTGCTCAATATCCCAACGCTGTAAGGTAAAATGGAAGAAGAAGAATCACTGGGAATAGCTACAGTTTTTACTAATTATACATCTGTATTTTGTTCAAAATTCTGTGTGAATAAGTACAAAGAAACAGGCTTGCTTCATCTGCCAAAGTATACCATCGATAGTCATTAATTTTGCTGGCTTTCCTGCTTAAACGTGCTAATGGTCAACGAAAATATTATTCTTCGTACAGGATCTAAGATGGTTTTGTTGAACATGGATTATTATGTTTTCAATGGAAGATTAATATGCAGAAATAAGTAAGATTGTGTTCGAAGACTATTTTTAAAGAAATTGCTTAGATAAACATTCTGTGGTTGTTATAGACAATGACCGCAAGAAAACAAATGGAACTAAATGGTGTAGTGTATATTCCTAAACGGTGATCATCTTATCACAACATATTGGGCACTCAGAAAATTTTTTACACATGTTATACCACGAGTCAACTGATAAGCAACAGCATCCTAGAAGAAGCATATCAAAATTCAAAATAAAAAACAATTAACTGGTGTACACAAAATGTTGCCTTAAATATAATTAGTTGTTCTTTGAAGCCCATGAAGCCAAAGAACAAGGACATAATTATTTTTCATTCTTTTGCTTATTGCTCTTTTAGACTTTGCCAAGTACTGTTTATTTTTGTACCAACATCATAAACACAGTAATCGCTAGCGTCTCTTCTACCAATTTGCTCTGAAACACCAAATGGCAAAATAATTGAGATAATTATCGATATGAGAAAAGTCTACACATCGTTCGGCTTGTTGTTGCCGAAACCTTTTTTTTGCAGCATTCAACAGAAAATTGCATATACTTCAACTTACTGTCTAAGATAGGTAACCCATTTTTACACAGATAACTTAAATTTCCAATTCAAACAAGAATTGAGCAGAAGCAATTTTAATTGTTTTAAGAATCACTAACTTAAGGATCGTTAATGAATAATACCGTAAAAACTGTGTTCAATGATAATGTGCGTACGATTATTCTAGAATTCATAGTGGATATTAAGATTGCTTACTATCAGAAAAGAAATCTGTGTTATAACTTTTGATACAGTACAAGGTAATGCTTTTAGTGATGGTAATATATCCTAAAAACAACCTGGATTTAGCGCCTTGTAAACTCCCCTGCGAGGGTACGGCCCAGTTGTCAGAAGAAGTAACGGGACCTCTGTCGTTGGGGTAATCACCCACATAGAGTACATATATTCAGAGAAATCAAACGCGTCTCGAAATAGGACGGAACAACAGGAAATGACTGGCGAGAAACAGGATAAGATTCAGAACAGGCAAAGAAGTTGAAATAGTGGAAGAAATGGAGAATTGTGAAGTGCATCTATTGGGAATGTCAGAAGTCAAGAAAAAGGAAACGCATTAAAACACTTATACAAAGGATACCTGCTACGATTCTCAGGGAGACCGGCAGCACCTGAGCAGCGGAAGGGGTAGGCATAATCTTAAATAAAACTTTAAAAACTAGGGTGATTGGAACCCATAAATTCCAGAATTATACCACTAGAATTACAACTAGAAGAGAAAGTAGGACTCACACAAATTTATGCACCCATTAATAAGGCAGACACGTAGGAAAAAGAAATGAGGAATTACAACGAGCAATAAAAAAAGAAACAAGAACCGACGTATAATGGGAGACGGGAATGCCCACATAGAACAGGTAAAGAATATGGATACGGAAGGATGGGACAATTGGAATTCAGGGAGATATAAACGTCGATGATGAGGAAAGGATAGTATAGTAAGTTAGATGTTCACAGGACACACTAACAAATCCATACAATACCATCCAAGTAGAAGAACTAAACCAAAAGCTTAGCTAAGCCGTCCAAGACGTTAAAGTAATTAGAGGAGTGGAACTCAGCACCAAACATAAACTACTGATACCTGGCCGAAACTGTCAAAAGCCAAAAAAATAAAACCGAAAAAACACACTGGAATAGAGTTAGAAATTTTAAACAACCCAAAACACGGAAAAGAGATGAAAACGATTCAAGGAAACCATACTAAAAGTAGCAGGAGAAACGTGTGATATAAAAATAGTGAAGCAAAATGCTAATACGAAGCGAACAAAAGGGAAAGAAAAAGCAAAGAAAAGAAGAAAACCTGGACAAACAAAGTAAAATACTGGGAAGAAAGTTAGAAATGTTAAAACGAAAGAAAACAAATAGAAACAACAACACAAGAAACCTGGAGAAGACACAATGCAAAACATATTTGCAAAACAAAAGAGGAAAACATGAGAGGAGAACAAGAAAACATAGAAGAAAAACAAATGCAACAACTTAATAACAGAAGAAGGAGTAATGTAAGCCCTTAAAAAGCAAAACAAAACGACAAATCAGCGGGAGACGACAATAGAATACATGAATTCCTCAAGAAAGAAGAAACAACAGTTATTACTTGGCCTTCGAAGATCTTTAACCATACATGGAACATACAGAAAATACCAAAAGACTGTCTATCCTTAACAAAAACTGAAAATTTACACAAGAATAACAGCTTTCCGACCAGGAAAACAAACACTAGACCATATTTAGTCCGAATTATAATAGAAAAGACTCTAAATATGGACAAAGAACTCTTCTTACCTTAATTTGAAGCCAACATTTGACCAGGTACAACGAGATTATATTTGGGAAGCATTCGAAGAACTACAAATAACAAACAAACTAACAAATGTAATAATAGCTTATACAACAAAGTGAAAATAAAAGTCAGATTTAATGTACAAATAAATACCAAATGAATTTTACTTGGAAAAAAGAATACGACATGACGATAGCCTAACCCAATACTATTTGTAATTCACACGTAACACGAACCAGCTCAGCATCAAATTTTGAAAAGAAACAAGAGATACTTAAACGTAAACCCAATCCATTATACCCAGACGATATCCTCCTAATAATCAAAAACCAACAACATTTTACTCACAAGGAAACATAGAAATATGGAAGAACAACCTCCAACAGAAAGAAATCACCGTAAACATAGATAAAAAGTTATGCATATAACAAAGAAGCAAAACGAAGCAGTATGAGAAAAAATAATCGATGGAAAAGAATAGCACACCAATAGGGAATAAACAATAAACACAAGCAAAAAGCATCTTTACAAATCTATATGTATACCAATCTTAATATATGGAACCGAATTTTGGACAACAATAGACAAACATCGATCAAAAATAACTTCGGCAGAAATGAAATCTACGAGGAGGGGCATTAGAAAAACAAGAAGGAACATTCGTGGAGAACAAGATTCTATAATACAAAAAAATAGAGGAGAAACAACTTCAATGGCCACCTCACATGATCACGGAGATGAAGATAGATGCAAGAAGACCTAGAGGAAAACCCGAAAAATATGAAATGACAATATACATAGAAAAAGCAACCAGAGGCAGAGGAAGAAACACAACTTTACTAAGAGAAACTCTAGCCAACAATATGCAAGAATACAGAAAGTTGCTCAATACCCCAACACCGTAAGGTAAAATAGGAGAAGAAAAATAAAGTAAAGTAGGGTGATCAGAAACAACCCGGTATCATTACCAGCATAATCTAAAGCAAAGTAAACTTTAAAAATTACAATTAACAAGTGAATTTCATTTGCTGTTATCATTTATTATTTAACTATCAGTTTAAACTGGTTCGGTACCGAAATGAAAAACTAGCAGATCTTTATTATCGTTAAAGTAACGTTAAATTTCGAAAATGAATGACATAAGCAGTGCCACCCCTCATTGTTAACGCTAATCGAGTAACGAAATTAAATCATAACTTACCAACAGATTGAACCAAGAAAAAATTGATTAAAAACTTAAACAATTCGTTAAACAATTATTTACGCATTACAACTACTTCTGTTGGCAAATTATGAGTTAATTTTGCTACGTGTTAAGCTTTACTACGTTTTTGAACACTTTCTTTGCTTCCATCTTTTGGCAAATTAGGATCTAATTTCTTTATTTATTATGATTTTAATTTTTTTTTCTTTATTTATTTCATTTTAGAGTTTGATTAATATTTTCCAGAAACGGTATCGATTACCTTCAAAAAGAACACTAACTGGTAGGATTATAAATTTTTGCGTAGAAATTCAAAATTGTGCTTTAAACGTGATTCCAATAAATCTTAATACACCTACTTAGTTATAAGGGAAAAAATTAATTTTTATATGCAGAGTGTCACATAGTTTTGTTTGTATCCACAATTAATGTATGTGAAAATATTGTTAAATAAATGTCACGTAATTATGATCTCCAGAAATAGCTTATCATTATCGGATAAGAAAATGGTTTGAGGAAAACGTATGTATATATTAGGAACAATAACTTTTTTTTGTATTTGACCTGGAGAAAGACATATTGGATACTAGTGATGCTCGTGAAAAAATAAATTTATTTCATATAATAGCATATATTATGGATCTGAAAATTATTGACCCATTCGGTAAGAAGATTCACTAATGAACGTAGGTGTTGACTGAGTCTACCTTCTGTAATTCGTCGAGAAAAGTGTTAAAATTTTCGGTTTTCAACCTTCCCGTAACTCCTCATATTTTATATTTAAAATCCGAAATAAAATAAAAATCGAATTGTTTCAACGTACAGTTGTTTTAACGCGACTGGTTGTGTAATAATAATTTTCTCGTTAATAAATAGTTATTTATTTTGAAAGAATTTTAACTGGCCTACAAAAATATAATTTTTTGTAAAATGTTTATAAAAGTATAAACTATAACACTTGAAGATTAACTATAATAAACATAAATGAGGTGAGACGTCTAAAGAATCCGGATGTGCAAAACAAATCCGCCTACGTAATGTGTTTTAAATTGTAAGTAATTATTCTTTGAAATATGAAATACGAGTATAATAGCAAATACATATTAATAAATGTGCAGTCAATGTTGTAAAGTTTGTAATTGCATTTATTGTTTTCGCAACATCTTCCTGAAACACTACCGGTTGCACTAACTGCAATATTCAATTTTTGTACCAAACTAAGAAGTTAAGTTACAAATGTTTTTTGAAAGTACAATACAAACTCTTTAATCTTAATGGCCAAAAAACGCACATATAATTAATCTATAGATTTTATCGTCACCCTATCGTATTTGCCAAAATTTGTTTTGCTCAAAGTATTTCTTCCTACGAAATTCAATGACCCTTTTGAAGGTGGATTTATAATAATAATATTAATAATGGTACGTATCGTTAAAAATATTTAATTGCATAAATAGCTGATGTGAGATTTTACTACGACGTTCTAACGTACAGGTGTGTTTTATTAATTTGTATTCCTTATTTTCGAACGTAAGCACATTTAAAGAACACGTTTAGTTAATTTATGCGAAATACAGTTTTTTGCGAATTGTCGCCTACAGTACACGTACAGAGCCAAAAACAAATAAATTTGTTCAGAAATATCACACCCACTAACGCCATAATAAATTTACATTTTTTTTTCATTACCGTTTAAGTTTTCTATGGTTTCTATAAAAGATTTTGCGCTTATTAATTACGTAAAAATGCTTCTGGAGTGATAATAAAGTAAGCTATTTGTATTTTTCATTTTATTTCTAACTGATTAATATAAAATTGGTTTTGTAATTCAAGAAAACTGACACGATTTAGACAGCGTTTCGTTCAAAACTCCACATCGTCTAAGCGAGTATAGAAAGTGCACTGCAACTTACAAAAAGTGAAAAATAAAACCGATTCGATACGTATACTTAACTATTTTATCAAAGCTTATAACCCTTAAGATGGAGTTAAGCCGTAGTACAGGTCCTTATACCTTTTTGTTTAAGGTTGTCGCACACTCGCTCCCCTGAACAAGTTTTAAGACTGGAATTCAAACAAAAGTTTGCTTGTTTTGGTGATCTAAAAAATGTTTTTCTATTTTGGTTCGCTTACAGAGCTATAAAAGCACCCAAATGAGTTCTTTTATAGAAATAGAACAATTTTTATTCCGAACGATGGTAACACTGATAACGTCCAAGCTGTCATTACGTTTGGTGTGCGTTAATTTAAATCATAATTAATGTTCAGTAGATTTATTTATCTACTTATTTTTATTTCCACCCTTTTTTTTGAAATGAAACATATGATAAATGTACTAATTAAACTTAAACTACCATTTAAACCAAAGTTTAATGAAAATATTGCACCTTAGCAAACACTTCAAAATTCCCTAAATTTAAAAACTCGCAAAATATTATTTTAAAATCAATCTGAAAAGCCCAAAATAGAAAAAATAGTATAAAGAATTCGTTTCAGAAGGCATTTTAGCGACTCGTCTTATAAAATGCGTCTTCTGAAACTAGTTCTTTAATATACTATTATCAGTCAGTCTCCATTATCGAATACCTCTTTGGTCCAAGAAATCCACATTGTACGTTGTTTGTTGAGTTCGTGTGTTTATTTATTAAGATTTTATTTAGTGTTCTTAACAATAACCAACCTGGGCCAAAGAGAAACTCAATAATCGAGACTCACCGATAAAAGACTGGCCACACCAGTCGAATTCTTGATTAGAGCGATGTACAGTTTCACTCACTCCAACCTCGACAATCTACTAATAAGAGAATTCTTCTAAATAATGACTAATTTGCACCAACAAAACTGACTAGATAAAGTCTTTAACTTTTTAGCTATATTCAGTAAAGTAATGCAAAGTGAACCTGATACGCAAGATTTTTGGTCTTCACACAAACGATGAGAACTCGTTACCCAAAAAAAAATTCGATCATCTACAACTCGCTCAAGTAATCCATACTCTGTAAAAATAATTGAATCAAATTCAATTCCATGTCTTACCCAACCTTTGCACGCTCGTTATATTTAACTTTGCTGAGTTTTTTAAAATCAAACACAATAGAGATAACATATAATTTATGGCACAAAATTAGAGCAATATTGCTAAAGTAGCAGAAAGAACATCCTGTAGTGAACTGTTTACTGAAATTTATAACATATATTTCAAAACGTTTTTAAAGCTTGTTTTTCATGGAAACCTTTGAAAAAAATACAGTCATACGGAGATCCAGGTTACTCAAGAAATTGGAGAAGGGACTTCACTCAGCCCACTTCTGTTTTACATAATGATGAATAAAATTATTAAAAAAAAAAGCCAGAAATACCCCTGTTGAGTTATCACCAAATCACACTAATATGTTACGCGGTGAACGCAACTCTTATTGCTAACAATTAAGACGAACTGCAGCGGTTGTTATTCCAGTTTAATGCATCCGTATGGTACATTATACAAATATTGTATTGTGATGTAAGTGTTATGTATGGTGCCCCAGAAGATCAGTATAAACCTAAGTAATAGTAAAATTCATTGCATTGCAAATTAGAAGTAAATGAATGTATGATAGAGCAGGTGATGTCATTAGATACTTTATTTAGAGATCAAGATCACGCAACTTGAGAATTGACAAGGGAACTATAACACCAGGCTGAAAAAGTAACAAAAATATCTGCATGCCCAAATAACACTGGTTGGCATAATAAATATCTCAAAAAATAATCTAAAGTCAATGTATATAAATCAGTCATAAGACTGATCTTGACGTATGCAAACCAAACAAATATTGGCAAGAACAAGAAAGAGATGAAACCGTTACGGAAAATAATGCCATATACAAAGCTGTTAGAGTGCTAGTAAAAACAAACTGTTAAGCTTATAAAGAATAGGAGGTAAAAGAAGAATTCTTCCATACATATCATATTTCTGTCAGTGTATAGTTAATGCATCCGGTGCGGATTATTCGATCCCTCAGTTCCATTCTAAATTTTTAACAGAAGAATATTCAATTTATGCATATCGATGCACTGCTGGCATGAGTGAATGAATGTATAAGATTGTAAACCTTCCGCACACAAATTGGAAACCAAAAAAAACCATTTTATAGTCACACTTAAATAGATAACTAATCGGTGTCACTTTTACCAACACTACTAAAGTTTCCAATAGTAGAATGTTCAATAAATTTTTCTTTTATTCAACTTTTGCGGGTTTTGCATCATAAGAGTTTTCAGATTTTTACAAATGAGACTTATTTCTAGCTCGGTCGTCTTCAAAAGAAAACAGCTACGACTGGCTAGCGCAACTTTGCACAATGCTAGCACACCTTTAATAACGGAGTTATTGAGGTTTAAATCTGAAGGGTGGGGAGGCAAGACGACCTCAGCCCCCCCCAACAAAAAATCGAATTTTTGAAGTTTGCACACAAAACAGATTGATCAACGCTAGCGCAACTGCGTTATTGAATGTTGAATCTATGGAAACCAGTCACCTCCTTACAGTTCAAACGTCAAAAGTTCAAAATGTTATTCTGGGGGGAGGATTCAACCCTCAATTCCTCGTTATTAAAAGGTGCTCTAGGGTTGAAGATAACAAATTTGATATCTTTTTGGAAGGAGGCAGAGGTCGTTCAAACATCAGTAACTCCGTTATTAAAGGTGTGCTACCATTATTTTTAGTTGTGCTAGCCTGCGGAAGTTATCTTGTGTTAACGTTCTGTTTCAAGTGTTACTAGTTTCCGCATACTTATGTTCTAAGATTGTTTTAATTGTTTGCCCTTTGTTTGGTAACGTGACAAGATTATGGCGTTGTTGCTTAGGTGAACCGTTCTTTCTGATGTACGAAAGCGTGATTCTGCTACCATATTGTTTAAGCATATTACTCTATAATATGAAAGGGTGTGATGAACGTTAAAACATATGGTTGTGAGGTTTCATGGTGTTGTGCAAGGTCGTTGGTGAATCAAGTAAGTGATATTCAAAATTCGTGTGTCGCAGACGATTGTTTGTTGCTTAAGCATGTGCTGCTAATGACAAGGCTTTTGCGATATAATATTAACATGGAAAATCAAAGGCTGTGACCTTGAAGTATGGTGTCGTTATGACGTTTCTCGTAATTGCCACGTTTTGAACAGTTAGTGAAATTCCGTAACATAGATAAAACTGCAATTTGGGCCTTTAGATCAGCGGTCCTAGGGTAGCACCTCGGAACAGATTCGAAATGTTGTACCTGATGCAACATTATCGGCAATTAATATCGCTGCATCTCATTGTGTCGACGATTTTTTGATGAGCAGTGTAGCTGATGAGAACGTTAATTATTTGATGTCAATCAGTGCAAAGCGATGGTGTTGACTGTATAGCCCTTTCGTTGGTGTGGAAAGGAGAGATGCGAGTTTCTAGTCTATCGACCACGGTGGTAGTTGTCTTTATGTTTCAGAAAAATTTTCGATTTTTTACGCCTTCCTCAGGTGTAATTTCCATCACGTTGTTTAAGTCAGATTTCCTATCACGCCAATGTAGCCTTTACATCTGAATGGAAAGGAAAACACATTTAATTATACAAACATTCATTTAATATTATTCTACATTTACTACAACTTGTACCGCGTTATTTGTAATAATAATGATAATATAATGCCTTTATTTGTAATGTTATACACAATACAATTAGAGTATATGAGGCGAAGTCTAGTTTAGGCTACTCCACTTAACCTTAACGGAATTACTTTAACAACTAAATATAAACTAAAAAAAAATATTATTACAATAACATTATATATCTAATGTTAAAGATAAGAAAATAAAAAACAAAACTGTTTAAAATAAAGATCAAAAGAAAAATCAAAATCAAAACTGATCACGATGCTCTCATTTTTTATTGAGTGGATAACAATAATAACTTAAAATTTTGCCTTAAATTCATTAGGAATACTATTGTAAACCTCACAAGCGTTGAAGGTAAATGAACGACGAAATGGTGAAAAACGAGCCTTAGGGCATGTGAGTGTCTTATGTTAATATTATGAAAATCACAACGAGGTAATAATTTATTTTTTAAATAAATGGGAGATGAGGTAGTCATAATTTGAAAAACCAAGGAAGAAAGGTGAAATTTAAAAGTTATGGATTTTAAGCCAACCCAATTGGTATATTTTTAGTGAAATGGATCATATTTTCGTAAGCCAAATATAAATCTACAGCACCAATTTTGAATTATTTGCAACCTTAGATTAGTAATATAATCGAGACAAGGATAGAATATATAGTTTAATAAAGAAAGTACTAAACTCTCGCAAATAAGTTTAAATATATGCTGACGACTGTTTCTGGTTGAAAGCTCGATCTAAGGTTGTATGTTCAATTTTACTTCTTCTTTATGATGAATGTTGTAATGCAGAAATTAGGTCAACCACAGCAGAAAGTACTTGTTACTTCGTCAAAGCACCATTAGATCCTTACAAATTACACTAAAGATGGAAAAAGCCATCAATATCCAGCTTGTAAAATTTCTTGAAGACTCCAAGATTATTTCAGACAACCAATTTGGATTTTGACAAGAGAGATCTACCGGCGACTCTACTTCGATCTTCAATCTACTTCGACTCTTAAACAATACGGAGAATGCAGAGCAGTTTCTTTAGACATATCGAAGGTTTATGATCGCGTCTGGCATCAAGGTTTGATTAACAAGCTATCTTCTTATGGGCTCCCTTCTCAATTCTCTCTCTGGTTTCTCCTCTTCATCAATGATCTGCTTAGCTCTACTCGCAATCCCATTGTCAATCTCGCAGATGATAAAACACCGATATCTTCTTTCTCTAGCAAAAAAATCAATTACTGCCTCGTCCGCATCAGTCCTACCATATAAACAAATACTGTCAATTAATGCAGATCTTGAAACTATACTCGCTTAGGGTGAGACTAACCTTGTTCAATTCAACCCCCAGCAGACCCATGCATCTGTATTCACCAAGAAGCGCAACATCTCTGCACCAAAAGTCGGTTGCTTACTTCGTGCCAAACACCTATATTTTTTTCTCCAATATTTTTAATATTAAAAGAACCAAATTTTTCTTTTTTTTTTTAATTTTTTTAAATTTTATAATTTTAAAAAAGTTACATCTCTTGGATTCCATACAACACAAAGCCACGAAAATGGTAAAGATCCTGCACTTCTCCCATCACTTCCTCGAACACCGACAAAATGTTGGAGATGTTTGTCTCTTTACCGATACTTTAACGGCAGATGTGCTGAAAACACTGCATCTATCGTCCCCAACATAACTTCATGTGGTCGTAACACTCGTCTTTCACAAATTTACTGTAGATGTGCCGACTTACCGAACCACCCTGCATCAAAAGTCCTTTATCAGCCAAGTTTGCCATATGTGGAATTCTCTTTCCGAAACCTTGCAATATGAATTCATTCAAGTCTGCAATCCATCGTCATTTCCTTATATATAAGCCAGATCTTGTGGTACATTAATGTATGACAGGCTATGTCTTTCACGAGATCTTATCAGTAAAAAAAGCAACCAATATACTAATAAAAATAAACCACATAAGGAATGGACTTAAGGAAACAACTTCAGTGGAACGGAATGGGTTACGAAGAGACTACGTCATAATGGACCGCTTTCAAAGTGAGCATATGCTGATTGGCCAAGTCTATTATCTATTATCTACTACCATAAGGTATTCCATCCAGTTCAAATTTGGAGAGTTTGTGTCGTAGGGATACGTAGAAATAATCAGTCCGCCTTTGGAATCTTTACCAGATGTTCGGAAATTTAACCTATACAAGATATGTGTCCTGACAGTAGCAACATATGCCCTAGTGGCTTTAACACAGAAAAGAACCGACACGCTGGAAATAGAGGCAGGACGGGGTTGGGTATCAACCCTGCAAACAAAATGGCACAAGAGGGCTTCTCCAGTGGAAATCTACAACAATAAACCGAAGCTTATGGGGCAACAGCTACGATGGCTGGGCGAAATCAAGAAAGTGCTAATATCAACAACTGACAGGAAGTCTTCTTGTTAATGTCAAAGAAATGGAAAAAAAACATTGGGACCAAATAGCGTTCTAACAAAGCAATCGCTTGGTAAGTGTTGTGCAGATTCTGGGCGATGGAAAGTGCCAAATATAGGTTTACTGTGTTTACCTACAACTGGTCGTACAAACACTGATGATCATGGTAAAAGAAAAAGAGTCTACGCCATCATTAAAATTGCTTCAAAAATTATCTAACCAGTGATGTTCACCCAATATCGTTCAAATTGAAATTTATGAATTTTAAGAAAAATATCGAGTTACAAGCATTTTTATTTCAGTTTTATTGCTTGAGGATGAAGAAAAATTATAATTACATTAAAAACATATTGCAATCAATCGCTTGTTCAAGTTCAACACAATCAGCAGCAACAATCAACGCTACGATTTAATTACACAATAACCAATTACATGCAGTTAATTAGGTACAAGTTGTCTTCATTTTAATAAATTAGTAGCCAACTTTGTAATCTTCAGGTTAATAGTGCGTGAGTATGTTAGAAATGTGATGATTATCTTTGGGTAATGACCTGCTAAATACTTTGTTTTAAGATATGTTTTTTTAAATTATCGACTATATTATTCAAATTAGATGAGCGTGTAGAAAAATAAATTAACTGCACTTACAAACACTCTAAAATTAGATTATTTTCTAATTTGAAGGAGTAAATACAACTAATTATATATCAAGTAAGCAAAACGTTTCGCTAATAATTACGATAATTATAGATTGTTTCAAACGGAGATTTATAAATTAATCAAATGAAATTGCCCGCAGTTAAAGAGGCGTAGTAGTTTTGAAAAGATGCATTGAAATATGCTTTCAGTTATTGATATAATGTTGTAAAGTAAATTTAGTAACATTTGAAAAGTTTGTGAGCTTCTCAGTTTTATTAATTTTAACATTTAATAATTACTGGAATCGTTGTTACAAAGCGTTTTCCTAAAGTGTGTAGTTGCAAAAGATAGCGCGTGACCGTGACCTGATTCAATGTATTCATAACACATATTCCAAATCTCGTCTTTTTAAGCGTAAAAAGTACAATTGGATGATTGTCAATGTGTTCAGTTCAAGCTAGTGGTAAAGTTTAAAGCAAGTCGTTTTGAACTTTAAGAGGAACCGCTTAGTTTGGAGTCCTAATCAAAGAACAAAAATGACGACTTGGCTAAGAAAAAGACCAAATTTTCACTTTTATTTCGACCTAGAGTAATCTTCGTAGGCAACATGTGTCTTCCGTTTACTGATGTTTTACCCTCCTGTATTGGTACAAAATACAGAACACCGTAACCCTTTGTACAACTAGAGATCCGATTAAAATTATTTTTTGCTAGACTTCCGTTTAATTTTATATTTAATAAAGATTTGCAGCATTTTCAGGTGTATTGTTTTGATTTCAAATTATTTCTTTGACTGAAGCTCTAGATTTTCAGTCTTTGCTGCAGCTACTCCAGTTCAACTGCCTGATAGTAAACACAATATAAAAATTTAATAATAATAATACTATATATATAAATTATTTACGCTTTAAGCAATCCAATATTAGTATTTATTTATTATTTATTACTAGTTTCAACTCAAAAATTATTGTGAGTCATCTTCAGAATTAAAAAATATTTTTCTACAAACGTTAAATATGACAGTTGGTTTCCATGAAAATTTAGAAAAACATAAATTGGTTTGCAATAAAAGTAGTTTTTTTTAAAAAATATAAACTAGGTATGTAAAATGTTTGAATCTGGAGTTAATTAAATATATTAAGGACATAAAAATTCTGTTTGATAATTTAATGTAAGATCGTTAAAATTTGTTTGATCATTGATTATTAAATTTGGATTTGTTGTTTTAATGTATATTATTTCTAATTTATCTAAAATTTGTCTATTATAATTAGTTATTTTAAAAGGATGTATGAGTGAATGATTTAAATGTTTATGTTTGTTTTGGATAATGTGTTTAGCGAAAGTTGATTTAATTGCATCTAAATTATAAGAATATATTTCTGGTTGTTTAAGATATCTTAGATGTTCTTTTAATCGAATTGTAAAATTTCTTTTAGTTTTACTAATACATATTTTGTTACAAGAGCATAGTAGTTGGTATATGCCGCTTGATTCAAGACTATTATTTATATTTAATTTTTGTGATAAAATGTTATGAAATTGGTAGGAGCTTTGAAGACAAATTGTTAATTTTTTAGATCTTTAATTATGTTAATAAATTCAGGAATAACAGGAATTGAAATGTATTTATTTTTGGTTTTTCATTAATTGGAATTAATGTTGTTAGATTTTTCAAATTATGTACATAAATAAATTTATTAAAAATGTTTAAAATAATTTTGAATAAAATTGGTTTAAATGAGCAATATGAAAAATTGTGTCTAATTCTTTTTTAAAATTTGTTTCTGATAGAGGTATGTTGAAGAAACGGTTGAAAAGAAAGTAGAACGCTGATAGTTTTGTGAAAAATGGTGATTTGAAGAAAAAGGAATTGTTTGAACTGTAGTTGTAGATTTTCTATAAATGTAAAAATGGTAGAATTATTTGAATTGATACAAATATACGTATCTAGACAAGGAAGACAATTGTTTTGAGAAATTTCTAAAGTGAAATTAATTGTGTGATGTAAATTATTTAAGTAATTTAGAATTTCTGATGTAGAACCTTCGAAAATGCAAAGAATGTCATCAACGTATCTATTCCAGAATGAAATATTTTTATTAGAATTTTTGGAAATAAAATTAACTTCTAAATTATTTATAAACAGTTCAGCTAAAATAGGTGAAAGAGGAGAACCCATTGGTAGTCCATTTTCTTGTTTAAAAAATTGATTGTTGAAAGTGAAAAATTGATTATTTAAACAAAATTTAAGTAATTTATCTATATCTGAAACTATCAAGTTAGGCAATTCACTATCATGTAAATAAATGAATACTAAAGGAATGGTTTCTTCTGGTGGTATTGAAGGATAGAGGTTAACGATGTCAAAAGATATTAAAGTTAAAGATTTTTGTTGTTCTAATTCAATAAATTTAATTTACTAACTTCCAAAATAATTTCTGAAACTCAAGAAACATTTAGTTTCTTTAATATATATTCTACAAACATCAAAATCTCAAACCCCAAAATTCCAAATTTATACTCTTTACCTAAAATACATAAAACCATCCATCCTATTAGACCAATAGTTAATTACAAATCTCAACCAACATACTTTATTTCTAAATTTCTATCTCACATTATATCAAAAGAAATTAATTTCAAACCATCTTATTCTATCAAAAACACAATTAAATTAGTAGAAAACTCATCTAAATTAAAATCTTTAACTTTAATATCTTTTGACATCGTTAACCTCTATCCTTCAATACCACCAGAAGAAACCATTCCTTTAGTATCCAATTATTTACATGATAGTGAATTGCCTAACTTGATAGTTTCAGATATAGATAAATTACTTAAATTTTGTTTAAATAATCAATTTTTCACTTTCAACAATCAATTTTTTTTAACAAGAAAAAGGACTACCAATGGATTCTCCTCTTTCACCTATTTTAGCTGAACTGTTATTAATAATTTAGAAGTTAATTTTATTTCTAAAAATTCTAATAAAAATATTTTATTTTGGAATAGATACGTTGATGACATTCTTTGCATTTTCGAAGGTTCTACTTCAGAAATTCATGTTTTTCTAAATTATTTAAATAATTTACATCACAGAATTAATTTCACTTTAGAAATTTCTCAAAACAATTGTCTTCCTTTTCTAGATACGTATATTTGTATCGATTCAAATAATTCTATTAATTTTGACATTTATAGAAAACCTACAACTACAGTTCAAACAATTCCTTTTTCTTCAAATCACCATTTTTCACAAAACTATCAGCGTTCTACTTTCTTTTCAACTGTTTAATCAACATACCTCTATCAGAAACAAATTTTAAAAAAGAATTAGACACAATTTTTTATATTGCTCATTTAAACCAATTTCCATTCAAAATTATTTTAAACATTTTAATAAATTTAATTATGTACATAATTTAAAAAATCTAACAACATTAATTCCAATTAATGAAAAACCAAAAAATAAATACATTTCAATTCCTTTTATTTCTGAATTTATTAACATAATTAAAGATCTGAATAAATTAACTGATTATAAATTTGTCTTCAAAGCTCCTACCAATTTAGCTAACATTTTTTCACAAAAATTAAATATAAATAATAGTCTTGAATCAAGCGGCATATACCAACTACTATGCTCTTGTAACAAAATATATATTGGTAAAACTAAAAGAAATTTTACAATTCGTTTAAAAGAACATCTAAGATATCTTAAACAACCAGAAAAATATTCTTATAATTTAGATGCAATTAAATCAACTTTCGCTAAACACATTATCCAAAACAAACATAAACATTTAAATCATTCACTCATACATCCTTTTAAAATAACTAATTATAATAGACAAATTTTAGATAAATTAGAAATAATATACATTAAAACAACAAATCCAAATTTAATAATCAATGATCAAACAAATTTTGACGATCTTACATTAAATTATCAAACAGAATTTTTATGTCCTTAATATATTTAATTAACTCCAGATTCAAACATTTTACATACCTAGTTTATATTTTTTAAAAAAACCTTTTATTACAAACCAATTTATGTTTTTCTAAATTTTCATGGAAACCAACTGTCATATTTAACGTTTGTAGAAAAATATTTTTTAATTCTGAAGATGACTCACAATAATTTTTGAGTTGAAACTAGTAATAAATAATAAATAAATACTAATATTGGATTGCTTAAAGCGTAAATAATTTATATATATATTTATAATAAAAAATCTTTGGGGTTTAAACAGAGTTATAATATATTATATAAATAACCAATATAATAATGGATCCTATATTCATACATAAAATAATAATACTTTTTATTTCCAAAATTATGTAACAAAAACAACAATAGAGGAATAAAAAACAAAAGTGAAAAAATTCTTACATGTAATAAAAAAATGTTTTCTAACGAGTAGAACAATAGAAGAGGAGTCAGTTCAGTTCATGACCAAGGTCAACTGTTCTTCCACTGAGCCCTGTATCGGATGAATTATAAAACAAATTAGACGAGAAAAAAAAAACAACTGAATAATATAAAAATATTTGGATACAGCGAGATATATGTTATTCGAAGCGAAAGTGAAGAGTCTAATAACATTCCTAGGTTATTAGACACTTTGTTTAAAGTTTATATTGTGTCTTGAATTTTAATTGAATAATAGTAGAGACTTGTTGTATATCTTTCTTTTTACCGAATAGCATTACTGACGATTTCAGAGAATTTTTAAAAGGAAATGTTGATTACTATATTCAACCAGATTCGATATATCTTCGTTAACTAATTTTGTTGCTTGATCAAGTTGATTTGTATGAAATGAATAATAGATTTGCGTATCATTTGCATACATATGGAATTTACAGTTGCTAATACTAGATTTTATGTTACACGTATAAATTGAAAACAATATAGGACCCAGAATTAAGCCTTGTGGAACTCCTGATAAATAATTCAGTAGGAGACTTATGGCAGAGTTACCAAAGCCTACAAAATGTAAGATTGATAACAAGAGTTCGTGATTGATTATGTCAAAAGCTTTAGAATATTCTAATAGAATGAGAGCTGTTAATTTGCCGGAGTCTGTAGCTGTGATAATGTCGTCAACTATGTTTATTAGTGCAGTATTAGTGTTAAAACCAGGTTGAAACCCCCACTGGGTGCTGGGTAAGATATCAAAACGATTTAGATGAAGTTTTATTTGCTTTTCTAAGATTTTTCTAATACTTTGGATAGTGCAGGCAAGATACTTATTAGGTGGACGTAGATGTTTAATTCCTTAGGATCGCTCACTTTAGGTAATGGTACAATTAAAGCAGTTTTCCAGACAGACGGGAATACAGAATACAGATTCTGAGATGCGGTAATGGGTAAAGTATGGGAGAAGAAATGGACGACAAATTTGCAACATTTTACAACTAATAATGTGATCGACCCCTATAGATGTGGATCTCAAGGAGTAGATTATTTTTTCTACTTCCGTGGGGTTAGTTTCAGCAAATGTAAAGATATTGGTAACTTTATTTAGACAATTACTCGCGTAGAATATATTTGTATTACATTTATTGTAAATATTACAGTTGGCAGCGTTATGAAAGTAAGTGTTAATTTTGTTTAGGTCAATCGGTATTTCATTTTTTTTACTTTGGTGAATATTCATAATTTTTAGAGCGTTCCAGAATTCTTTTGAGTTATAGGTCCTTGCTAATTTGAATTTCAAATAAGCATTTTTCTCTCTTGCTGTAGCAGAAGTAACTAAGTTTTGCAACATTTTATAGTAGTTCCAGTACATAATATATTTTGATTTGTTAAATTTAGCTAAGGCTTTATTTCGGAGTTTCATCTTAAATTTGAAATTGTCTGTTAACCAGGGAGAAATAGGCTTGTTTAACTTAATTTGTTTTAAAGGGACATGTAGGTCTATTAAATTCAGTATCTTTTTGTTTAAAAATGTTAATTTATCATTAATATCATCTAAATCAAACAAAAAAAAACATGGAATGTTATATAAATGTCCAAGAAAGCATCTTGATCGAATAATGAAAAATCTCTAATATTATGGATTTGAGCAGATTGTTTTTGAGTCAGAGTACAAGATATTATATGATGATCACTTATAAAACAGTCTCTTGATTCTTGCTTAATTTTATTTATTTAATCGTATGGTACGTTTTTAAATATTGTATTGTGATGTAAGTGTTATGTATGGCGCCCCAGAAGATCAGTATAAACCTGAATAGTGTGGTGACGAAACCATGTGCAATTGTGGATTGGTTCGTCTTGGCAAAGCATTTACATCAAGGTTTAGGATAACCACTAAAACTAAACATGCCAACCCTTACCCACCCTAGTATTCACATGTAATAATATTAATTAAGTGTGTAATGTGATTGTGTTTTGTGAAATTGTGTTGTACATTTTTTCCTAATTATCCGGGAGGGTCTTGATGACCAAGTCCGAAACCAAAGTGGTGATTCTCAGGAACAACATGTTTTTCTTGTTGAGCATGGAGTACTGTAAGGTACTGCTTAGTTAATTTTGGTTTATAAGTAATAGGTATAATAAGAAGATCCAAGAGACTCGTGGAGGTGTTAGATATTCGTGTTGGGTCTTCTATCTGACATAAAACAAATGTATCGAGAAAATTATGATATATGGAAACGATTACGTCGTATGTTTTGAAAAAATCAAGATTGAAGTCACCTATGCAAATAGTCTCATCATAAGTAGATAATATATTAGATAGAGTTTCTTCAAAAACATTCAGAAACTCTACATAACTTAAGCGAGGAGGACGATAAATTGTACCCACAGAATTTTTTTTGTGAATGTGAACATTTACCCAGATCTGTTCTAGATCAGAAATTGTATTAATGCATAAGGATTTAATTCTTTTTTAACATATATTCCTACACCTCCTCCTCTGGAGAGTCTATCCTTTCTAAAAAAGTCATAACCAGAAATTTGTAAGTAGTCTGAGGGTATATTACCAGAAAGTCATGTTTCACTCAAACCAAATACAGTGCACTTACTGTCAAGCAAGAATGTTTTAAAGTCATTAAATTCGGGCAAACAGTGACCTAATATTTAAGTGAGATAGTATTATATCGTCCATAGAATTGAAATCTTCCTTCCCTTTTATAAAAAGTAAAATTGTTTATATGTTAGTACAATTATTTATATTATTCTTTTTTTTTCCTTCCCGAGTAAATATATTTAAGAAATGTCATTAACCGCAGATTGCTTCGGGTTGTACACTCATGAAATTTAAAACTTGGACACCACAATTTCTGTAAACAAAAGTTTGCACATTGTGAAGCGGGCTTAAGGGTATCATTTACAATTCTAACAGCAGGTAGTCTCAGCAGGGGTTATCTTATAGAAGGACTGTAGAATGAATCATTACACTAAGTACGTTTTAGAAAATAGGTAATTTACGTTGCTTACTTAATTTTTTTCTTTAAAGAATATATTTGAAGGTATCGCTAATTAAACACCATAGCTCGATTAATTATCGAATCAAAATTTTGTTTAGGAAATGTTTACAAAATAAAATTAGAAATAATTTTGATTTAAAAAACGTCTACAAGCAATAACTTTTAAATTAAATCAAAAAACTAAACATGGTTATTTGGGTTGACTGATTATTACTTATTTTTAAATAAATCTAACCTACTAATTATTGTAAGTTATTAAAAAAAAATCATTAAACTCTCTATTCATAATATTTAGTCCTTACAAAATGTATATTTTATGACGTTTCATT
Organism: Abscondita cerata; assembly: GCA_030710515.1. NCBI lineage: Eukaryota > Metazoa > Arthropoda > Insecta > Coleoptera > Lampyridae > Abscondita > Abscondita cerata. Next base: position 272,299 of record JALBCR010000822.1, read on the forward strand.
TTTTCTGTAGTTAATATAAAAAGTGAAAATAAAAACTAAGGCAATTCTTATTGTCAACGTATATATTTAGTTTTTGACAAGAATTTATTACATAATTATAATTAAGATACCAAGTTATAGTTTAAAATTAAATGAAAACGTTTTTTTTGGTATTACTATATAAATAAATATAAGAAATCAATAATGGGTGTGACCTCCATTATTATTGATACATTCTTGGAGGCGTCTGCTCATTGACGCTATCAAGGTATCAATATAATTAATATTAATCGTTTCCCATGCGGTATCAATGGCTGCAATTAGTGCATTACGGTTTACTGGTATAAAATTTGGCCCTTGTTGTCTTCGGATAACAGCAAGTATTCGAGCCCAAACATTTTCGATAATGTTAAAATCTGGGCTTTTGCTGGCCAGGGTAACAGCTCCAAGTTATTTGCTTGTATCCAGTTGCGCACAACCTGCGAAGTATAGGGTCATCATATCCCGATAGTTAATTATCGAATGTTCCAAGAAAATATGTGTAAATAGTAAATGGAATCTACTAACGTAACGTTAAGTCGTTAATTATAGTTACATAACTCTCCTTTCATAAGATATAGTTCATATTAATATGCTTATTGTAAAGCTTCGTACACACCTGAACAACAAACCGAGGAACAAACAGAACAACGAACCGAACGGCAATCGGAACATTAATTTGGACGGTGCTACGTACGAATTTTAGAACAGATTCGCAAGTCCTGATTGTTCCACGAACGGTTTGCGGCGTTCCCGCAACTTGTCGGTTTTTTCTCCGACATCAAAGAAAATGCGCGCGAATGCGTTTGCAGGTTTGGACGAATCTAAACAAAACGGCGAACAAACTTATGCGGGAGAATTAAATTATTTATTTTTGTCCTCCCTTTTGTGGGTTTGTTGTGTTTTAGGTAATATTATGGAGTTGACAGAAGAAAAATGTTTTAAATTAATCAGTGTTTAAGAATGCAAGAAAAAATGATGTCCCTATTAGCATCATTTGGGCGGGAAATTTCAAAAATAAAAAAAAGCGAAGTAAATTATAATTTTTACTCTTCTTTGTGCGTAAAATTTGGTTGGCACTATCTTCTTGTTTTCCGCAATTTTTTCTTCTCAATAATAAATATATATGAACTGAAAACTACTGAAAATAATTATGGGAACAGCACAAACGTTCCGTTTGTTGTTCGGATTGTGGAAATCATAAAAGATCGTTTGTCGTTCTGTTTGACTTTCGGTTCGTTGTTATGTTTGTTGCTCGGTTTGTTGTTCAGGTGTGTACGAAGCTTTACAACTTAAGCAACAATTTTTGGCGAATAAAGATTAGTTTGTGATGTAATATTAGAAACACAAATTTATATGACAACTTAAAAACCAAGAACGTGTATGTTATTGCTAAGAAATTATTAAGGAAAAGCGCAATTGCAGTGTAAATATTTATAATTAGATATTTTCGAAAGTTTATAAGTCCTCTATTGTAATCTTAATACTTAAAAGAAAATCCTGTCCATTAGCATTATAAGGAAATGGCTTTTACTTTATGAATAAGTTTCAATAACAATAGAATATCCTTGCTTGTTTAATTTACTTCCTTTGAGTCATATTGCTCTAAAGGTTGTTACATTGGTCATTAGAAGTATGTAATAAATAAACAATTACCTACTGTTTGAGAAGGGGTAGTGTGAACCAATAAATAAAGTAAGAAATGTAAATTCCATTTTAGTTTAAAATTTCAAGTGTTGTGAAAATGCCACCTCATCTCGGTGCTGATTTGAAAGCGCGGATTGTTTCGGAATTAGCGGCGGGCCGTAGCGTGCGTGAAATTTCACGTATGTTAGATATACCAAAAAGCACCGTAGGGCATTACCGAGTAAAATGGAATCTTGAACACACTTTGGAAAGAGCCATCGGAAGTGGTAGACCTAAAGTATCTACACGTGCTCAAGATCTCGAGTTGTTTCATTACGTAACAGAACAACCATTTGCTACATACTCCAGGGCTATAGCAGATACACATTTTCCCGGATGCCGTATAACTGCACAAAAAGATTAAAGGAGATGGGAATAAAGAAGTATAATGCTGCTGCGAAAGAAGTTCTCAGTGACGAAAATATGAGACGTCGTCTGGAATTTGCAAGGCGATATGTGAACGAACCTTTGGAATTTTGGAATCGAGTGATTTTTAGCGACGAAAAAACGTTCAATAGCCGCAACGATGGACCACTAAAAGTTTTTAGAATGGAAGGAACTCGTTACGAAAATAATCACATATGTCCTAAAAAACGAAGTGGTTATTTTTCTGTGAATGTGTGGGGTTGGGTTAGCGCGCGGGGTCCAGGAGTTTGTTGGGCTATCGATGGACGTCTTGATTCTGCTGCGTATTTAGATATTTTGGAAACTATTATGAAACCTTCAGTCGAAGTGTTTTATCCAGACGAAGATTATATTTTCCAACAAGTAAGTATTCTTATTTCACTATACTTTCTCCAAAAAATAGTTCGGGATCTGTTGAATTAACATTTTCATAATGTATTTTTGTTGTTAAAGGACAACGCCCTATTCATACTTCGCGGGTTGTGCGCAATTGGATACGAGAAAATAACTTGGAGCTGTTACCCTGGCCAGCAAAAGCCCAGATTTTAACATTATCGAAAATGTTTGGGCTCGAATACTTGCTGTTATCCGAAGACAACAAGGGCCAAATTTTATACCAGTAAACCGTAATGCACTAATTGCAGCCATTGATACCGCATGGGAAACGATTAATATTAATTATATTGATACCTTGATAGCGTCAATGAGCAGACGCCTCCAAGAATGTATCAATAATAATGGAGGTCACACCCATTATTGATTTCTTATATTTATTTATATAGTAATACCTTTATTTAAAAAAAACGTTTTCATTTAATTTTAAACTATAACTTGGTATCTTAATTATAATTATGTAATAAATTCTTGTCAAAAAACTAAATATATACGTTGACAATAAGAATTGCCTTAGTTTTTATTTTCACTTTTATATTAACTACAGAAAAAATGAAACGTCATAAAATATACATTTTGTAAGGACTAAATATTATGAATAGAGAGTTTAATGATTTTTTTAAATAACTTACAATAATTAGTAGGTTAGATTTATTTAAAAATAAGTAATAATCAGTCAACCCAAATAACCATGTTTAGTTTTTTGATTTAATTTAAAAGTTATTGCTTGTAGACGTTTTTTAAATCAAAATTATTTCTAATTTTATTTTGTAAACATTTCCTAAACAAAATTTTGATTCGATAATTAATCGAGCTATGGTGTTTAATTAGCGATACCTTCAAATATATTCTTTAAAGAAAAAATTAAGTAAGCAACGTAAATTACCTATTTTCTAAAACGTGCTTAGTGTAATGATTCATTCTACAGTCCTTCTATAAGATAACCCCTGCTGAGACTACCTGCTGTTAGAATTGTAAATGATACCCTTAAGCCCGCTTCACAATGTGCAAACTTTTGTTTACAGAAATTGTGGTGTCCAAGTTTTAAATTTCATGAGTGTACACTTATCAACTATATAAGTACTTAGGTACATAAAAACTAAATGAAACCTGTCTATACTTTCCAATATATCTTTCAGTAGTCAGTTTGCTGATTTATAATACATAGTTTGATGACAACAGAATCAAATCAAAAAACAAATACATAACCTTGCAACCACAAATCTCTCAATTTTACCAAATGTGAGCTAAAACAAACATGTGGTCAATTTCATAATTTTTGAACGTTTGCTGAGTACTTTTAAAACAGAAAAAAATAATTTAAATATTCCGAATTGCTATTTAACTTCGATAATTAGGGTAGAAGATTATTTAATGAATATTAAAAATTCCACTCATACATAGTGCATGTGTTTGGTTCCTCAAAGTTTTATCCTATGTATCTTTCGTGTATACGATATGAAAGTAAGTCCTCAACAAGTTAGTCACTAATTTTATTGCCAAACTTGGTATTAGTGTAAAACAAACATTAGTGTGGAATGTTTGTTTAAACTTAAATGAAACGCGTTATTTTTTAATATAAAACAGTAAAATAGTAAACACACAAAAAGATGGAAGCACCGATACAACTAGTTCTTGTATTACGATTTTACACAAACCGATCTGTGTAAGTCAACAGACGAAAAACGTACTCCGTTATTACAAAATCATGACCGACACAAACAACTACAATCATTTGCCATTATTACTATTTCTCCAAATAAATCTTATAGTTACAACTTTTTTAAAACTTAATGCAACAGAAATAGTAGATTGGAGAAAAGAGAAAAGTTCCAGGATATTAAAAAACTAGAGAATGACAACGCACAGTTACATAATGTGAATAAATTACTGAAACAAGGATTAATTATGCAAGAAAGAAGAATAGAACATTTTGAGAAGGATCTTAGAACAAGAAGAGCAAGAAAAAAGGATGACACATTCATGAAAAAAAAGTAAGAATAATTCTAAGAAACATTCCCCCCCCTTGTATCTATAAACACTGAAGAGGAGATATTATAGATAAGAAAACTGTCCGTAGGAAGAAAAAGACTACTAATAATAGAATTAATAACCTGGAACACAAATATTGAAATTTTAAACTCAGCCAAAATTAAAAGGCGCCAAAATTTATTTCGTAGAGAATTTCGCAAAGGAAATTAGGAAACAAAATATAGTTGGTGATCAACAGAATGGTTTTGAACATCCTTAGGACAAATAACATATACAATAAGAACATGGGAGACACAATAACACACCTCACAATAGACTTCGATTCAGTGAGCAAGAAAGAACTTATAAGAGGACTTAAATACTACAAATTTCTGGAGAACTATCAGCACTGGTAGAAATGATCATAATTACAAGTAAGATTTCAAGGAATAAACAAAGGAGTGAAACATCCATATCCATATCAACATTTAATCTGTTCCTAGAAAGTATTATCCAAAGGTCTAACCTGCATAAGAAAAACATCAGGATTAACCAAATACAAACAATAGCGTACATCAACTAAATAAAGAAGTAAGAGAATTAGGCATGGAGATAAACTATAAAAAAAACAAAATACATGAAGATGGGGACTCACAAAGCTGTTAAACCTAAGAGCACAATTTTAAGAAAGTCAAGTACTTTAACTATCTGGGAGTTACAATAGGACAAATAGGGGAACAAAGTAAAAAGAAATATTGCTGGAATCAAAATAAAAATAAAATAGAATACCCAATGCAACACGGGAAGGAAAAACATTGATTTAAAACGCATTTGGAAAGACAACCATAATTCAGAGAATTGTACTGCTGAATGATAATGATGAAACGCTTAATGCTAATGCATTACTATTTCAGTAGCTTGGTTTTTTTTGTTGAGTATTTGAGAATTAGATCCCCTATGTTAAAGGGTATCGTTTTCTTGAATTTTTTAATTGCTTGTTTGATTTTGTAATTTATTTCCTTTCCTTATAAGCTTTTTTCTAGCGTTAACATTAATTTGTCGTTTGTTTATCATGCTGATCTATTAGAATTCTTTGATCGTAGAATGATACACTAATGCTTCAAAAATTTGCAAACGGATTTGTTCGCAATTGTACAAACCTTTTGGGAGTTTACAAAAAGCGATTTGAGTTATTTTTTTTAATAATGATTATATATTTATACACTTGTCTAAGATAAGAATGAGCAGCATGGGGATCTTAAAAACGGTAAGAGATACAAGGTCGCTCAAATTGCAAAAAAGTTGGACAATTTCTTACAAAATTTGGTTCTAAACAATTATGTGTTATACATCGTTAAATTTGTAATAAAAAACACTACCAAATATAAGGTGTTTTTGTATGCTGCCATATGAAAAAATAAAAATTGTTGATGGTTCCTCGGAGATGAAATGTTGGATTAAAAATTTGAAAGCACCTTTTTTGTAAAGCTCTAAAAGTGTTAATGCAAAAGATTTTTTGAATTTTTAATATTTTTAAAAATAAGCGCAAAAATGCGAAAAATAAAAATCAAAAAAATTGATTTTTTTGTAAAATCTCGGAAACGAAAAATATTATTAAGCTTTTTGAAACACCATGTAAATATACTCTAAATTGCAATTTGAGCAACCTTGTATCTTGTACTGTTTTCAAGATCCCAATCCTGTTCAATCTTATTGTGGACACAGTGTATATGGGGTTTCCATTTTGAAAGATCCACATACTCTATTCTAGTTGACGCCATTGTTAGCATTAATGATTGAAAACTCGATTTTTGTAAACGGCTTACAGTATCTGTTGGTACATTTTTGAAGCATTGGTTGATCAGTATTCCAAAGTGCTACGATATTACAAGGTTGTGGTACTGTTTATCCTATATGGTAGTTACCCAACTTTGAAATTTAGTCGACAGGCGCACCTTGTACAATTGAGAACTCGCACTAAAAGTTTCGTTTTCCCTGTAGAGCCCAAAAGGAAGATGCTTGTCTGTAGTTGTTCAAAACTCTTGCGAATTTACAGCATAGCATTTTCTAAGTTAACGTTACTGTTAGCATGAATGACCTGAAAACCGATTTTGTAAATTGCTGTCGGCAACATTTTTGAAGCATCTACTTTTACTTAAAATCATCTGCAGGGGTTAAGTATACCTTATCTGAACAACCAACGGTTGCACGTCATTATTTGTGTACCAATATTATGATTTTCCCTTTACTAAGAAACTTGATAAAGTTTTCGTTTAAGCAAAACAAAATATGCTAAAATAGTTTGTATTCTGCGAAAATGACATGAGTGACATATTGCAAAATTAAGGTTAACAAACAAAAATTTGGATCTCTTTGTTTGATTAATAACGATGCGCATTTGAACGCATGTCTGATTTGAACCGTCAAATACTTACAACGTTGATTTGTTTACATTTTCAATTTGTGCTGTCAACTTCATATTACAGTAAATGTTAAACCAGTTTTTGCAACAATCTGAGATTGATTATCAATACTTTGAGCAAGAATCGAAGTATTCAAACGGTAAGCTTTTAATTAACGTCGCATTATGAAATTCGCATAACTACACTGTTTAAATTAAGGTTCTGTTTTTATAATGTACCTTCATGAAATTTAAAACTTGGACACCACAATTTAGGGTATCATTTACAATTCTAACAGCAGGTAGTCTCAGCAGGGTTATCTTATAGAAGGACTGTAGAATGAATCATTACACTAAGCACGTTTTAGAAAATAGGTAATTTACGTTGCTTACTTAATTTTTTCTTTAAAGAATATATTTGAAGGTATCGCTAATTAAACACCATAGCTCGATTAATTATCGAATCAAAATTTTGTTTAGGAAATGTTTACAAAATAAAATTAGAAATAATTTTGATTTAAAAAACGTCTACAAGCAATAACTTTTAAATTAAATCAAAAAACTAAACATGGTTATTTGGGTTGACTGATTATTACTTATTTTTAAATAAATCTAACCTACTAATTATTGTAAGTTATTAAAAAAATCATTAAACTCTCTATTCATAATATTTAGTCCTTACAAAATGTATATTTTATGACGTTTCATTTTTTTCTGTAGTTAATATAAAAAGTGAAAATAAAAACTAAGGCAATTCTTATTGTCAACGTATATATTTAGTTTTTGACAAGAATTTATTACATAATTATAATTAAGATACCAAGTTATAGTTTAAAATTAAATGAAAACTTTTTTTTTAAATAAAGGTATTACTATATAAATAAATATAAGAAATCAATAATGGGTGTGACCTCCATTATTATTGATACATTCTTGGAGGCGTCTGCTCATTGACGCTATCAAGGTATCAATATAATTAATATTAATCGTTTCCCATGCGGTATCAATGGCTGCAATTAGTGCATTACGGTTTACTGGTATAAAATTTGGCCCTTGTTGTCTTCGGATAACAGCAAGTATTCGAGCCCAAACATTTTCGATAATGTTAAAATCTGGGCTTTTGCTGGCCAGGGTAACAGCTCCAAGTTATTTTCTCGTATCCAATTGCGCACAACCCGCGAAGTATGAATAAGGGCGTTGTCCTTTAACAACAAAAATACATTATGAAAATGTTAATTCAACAGATCCCGAACTATTTTTTGGAGAAAGTATAGTGAAATAAGAATACTTACTTGTTGGAAAATATAATCTTCGTCTGGATAAAACACTTCGACTGAAGGTTTCATAATAGTTTCCAAAATATCTAAATACGCAGCAGAATCAAGACGTCCATCGATAGCCCAACAAACTCCTGGACCCCGCGCGCTAACCCAACCCCACACATTCACAAAAAAATAACCACTTCGTTTTTAGGACATATGTGATTATTTTCGTAACGAGTTCCTTCCATTCTAAAAACTTTTAGTGGTCCATCGTTGCGGCTATTGAACGTTTTTTCGTCGCTAAAAATCACTCGATTCCAAAATTCCAAAGGTTCGTTCACATATCGCCTTGCAAATTCCAGACGACGTCTCATATTTTTGTCACTGAGAACTTCTTTCGCAGCAGCATTATACTTCTTTATTCCCATCTCCTTTAATCTTTTTGTGCAGTTATACGGCATCCGGGAAAATGTGTATCTGCTATAGCCCTGGAGTATGTAGCAAATGGTTGTTCTGTTACGTAATGAAACAACTCGAGATCTTGAGCACGTGTAGATACTTTAGGTCTACCACTTCCGATGGCTCTTTCCAAAGTGTGTTCAAGATTCCATTTTACTCGGTAATGCCCTACGGTGCTTTTGGTATATCTAACATACGTGAAATTTCACGCACGCTACGGCCCGCCGCTAATTCCGAAACAATCCGCGCTTTCAAATCAGCACCGAGATGAGGTGGCATTTTCACAACACTTGAAATTTTAAACTAAAATGGAATTTACATTTCTTACTTTATTTATTGGTTCACACTACCCCTTCTCAAACAGTAGGTAATTGTTTATTTATTACATACTTCTAATGACCAATGTAACAACCCTTAGAGCAATATGACTCAAAGGAAGTAAATTAAACAAGCAAGGATATTCTATTGTTATTGAAACTTATTCATAAAGTAAAAGCCATTTCCTTATAATGCTAATGGACAGGATTTTCTTTTAAGTATTAAGATTACAATAGAGGACTTATAAACTTTCGAAAATATCTAATTATAAATATTTACACTGCAATTGCGCTTTTCCTTAATAATTTCTTAGCAATAACATACACGTTCTTGGTTTTAAGTTGTCATAAATTTGATATGATATAAATTTGTGTTTCTAATATTACATCACAAACTAATCTTTATTCGCCAAAAATTGTTGCTTAAGTTGTAAAGCTTCGTACACACCTGAACAACAAACCGAGCAACAAACATAACAACGAACCGAAAGTCAAACAGAACGACAAACGATCTTTTATGATTTCCACAATCCGAACAACAAACGGAACGTTTGTGCTGTTCCCATAATTATTTTCAGTAGTTTTCAGTTCATATATATTTATTATTGAGAAGAAAAAATTGCGGAAAACAAGAAGATAGTGCCAACCAAATTTTTACGCACAAAGAAGAGTAAAAAATTATAATTTACTTCGCTTTTTTTATTTTGGAATTTTCCGCCCAAATGATGCTAATAGGGACATCATTTTTTCTTGCATTCTTAAACACTGATTAATTTAAAACATTTTTCTTCTGTCAACTCCATAATATTACCTAAAACACAACAAACCCACAAAAGGGAGGACAAAAATAAATAATTTAATTCTCCCGCATAAGTTTGTTTGCCGTTTTGTTTAGATTCGTCCAAACCTGCAAACGCATTCGCGCGCATTTTCTTTGATGTCGGAGAAAAAACCGACAAGTTGCGGGAACGCCGCAAACCGTTCGTGGAACAATCAGGACTTGCGAATCTGTTCTAAAATTCGTACGTAGCACCGTCCAAATTAATGTTCCGATTGCCGTTCGGTTCGTTGTTCTGTTTGTTCCTCGGTTTGTTGTTCAGGTGTGTACGAAGCTTTACAATAAGCATATTAATATGAACTATATCTTATGAAAGGAGAGTTATGTAACTATAATTAACGACTTAACGTTACGTTAGTAGATTCCATTTACTATTTACACATATTTTCTTGGAACATTCGATAATTAACTATCGGGATATGATGACCCTATACTTCGCAGGTTGTGCGCAACTGGATACAAGCAAATAACTTGGAGCTGTTACCCTGGCCAGCAAAAAGCCCAGATTTTAACATTATCGAAAATGTTTGGGCTCGAATACTTGCTGTTATCCGAAGACAACAAGGGCCAAATTTTATACCAGTAAACCGTAATGCACTAATTGCAGCCATTGATACCGCATGGGAAACGATTAATATTAATTATATTGATACCTTGATAGCGTCAATGAGCAGACGCCTCCAAGAATGTATCAATAATAATGGAGGTCACACCCATTATTGATTTCTTATATTTATTTATATAGTAATACCTTTATTTAAAAAAAACGTTTTCATTTAATTTTAAACTATAACTTGGTATCTTAATTATAATTATGTAATAAATTCTTGTCAAAAACTAAATATATACGTTGACAATAAGAATTGCCTTAGTTTTTATTTTCACTTTTTATATTAACTACAGAAAAAAATGAAACGTCATAAAATATACATTTTGTAAGGACTAAATATTATGAATAGAGAGTTTAATGATTTTTTTTAATAACTTACAATAATTAGTAGGTTAGATTTATTTAAAAATAAGTAATAATCAGTCAACCCAAATAACCATGTTTAGTTTTTGATTTAATTTAAAAGTTATTGCTTGTAGACGTTTTTTAAATCAAAATTATTTCTAATTTTATTTTGTAAACATTTCCTAAACAAAATTTTGATTCGATAATTAATCGAGCTATGGTGTTTAATTAGCGATACCTTCAAATATATTCTTTAAAGAAAAAATTAAGTAAGCAACGTAAATTACCTATTTTCTAAAACGTGCTTAGTGTAATGATTCATTCTACAGTCCTTCTATAAGATAACCCCTGCTGAGACTACCTGCTGTTAGAATTGTAAATGATACCCTTAAGCCCGCTTCACAATGTGCAAACTTTTGTTTACAGAAATTGTGGTGTCCAAGTTTTAAATTTCATGAGTGTAGTATCTATAACCTAAATTATTTTCTGAAAATGTCATCATCAGATGTCATATATTGACAACGTTGGACATGAAGTCACTATTTAGTACCTTTAGTATTTTTTTTAATGACGTGCAACCGTTGGTGGTTTGAATAAGGTATACTTTAGGTATTGTATTTGATTTATTTTAATACAAACAAAAAATGTGGAAGGTGATCAATACTCTCCAGTACCCCGTGTTAACAAAAAAATCGTGTTGTTCCCGAAAATTACCACTTTGGTGTCCGAACCTGGTCATCAAGACCCCCTTCCCCAAAGAACAAATAACAAAACAGAATATCCGAACACAATCACTCACCAAATAAGACACACAACAAACATTTTACAAATTAATTACCATACGAATAATTTTTTTTTTATTCTTGTGATTAGTTTTTAGGATTCAGTTTCCGTAACAATAATATTTTCAAAAGTCGTGCGGATTTGGTGGTAACTGTAACTTTTTTGACGATTATTGTAAAAAAAATTTGTGAATAACATTTTACACAAATTTTATTTGAACGTGTTTTTTCGAAAAGTCTATAAAGAAGGCGTACGATTGATTCCAGTTGGTATTAAAATATCTAGGTATTCATGTTTGTTTTCGATATAATAAAAATCAATCAAAAAGCCAAAGGGATTTCCTAATTTTTGGTATTTGGAATTTTTTCTCGAAGACGTGTATAGTCTCAGCCTGGTACGGTAGCATTCCGAAGTAATTGATTGTTTTATTCCGGAAGAACACACGTGTATTCGCAGAACTGTTTTGATCGGTTAGTACCAATAAACAATTTCGTTGGGTTTCTGGGTTAAATACAGCTTGTGGTCTACCCGTCTAATGCTTCTGAAAAAGTAAGCGATTGCGTCATTTTATCGTGACTGATTAATCATAGCATACATTCGTGGTCGAATCTGAGAAAAAATGCATGCCGTAGAGAGTATTGTATCCCGGAACTCACGACGGTCTATTATAATTTCCAGTTAACATAAAGTCGATAAAAAGCAGAGGTCAAACATACACAGAAATTCATACAGCTTCTGTTATACGATATAAACGAGACTAATGAGGACGATTGCGTAACTAATTCTATTGCAATTTTTGCATTTACATGTAGGTACTTCTGAAATTTTATTCGTTCTGAGTGACCACATACTCTCCCGCACAGATTTGCGTTCGTCTTGGATGTCAAGTTAACGGAAAATAATGCCTGAAGCATTCAAATTGCTTCCTGTTGGTTTTGAGGGCCACATCCAATAAGATGGTCTTCATTTCAATAAATACCCATTAAGTATCTTTTTTGTGATTAAGTAAAACCGTAACGGAACTCGTACCGGAAAGTTCTCTAGAATTGCCGTTTCAACATTATTTAATCAGTTGACTTAATATCTATTTTTAATTGCGTGTCATGTGAGATGTCTGTATCCGTTAGGTTAAATGAATAAAGATATTGCACTGATATGGTGACCTATGGATGACTTGTGCAAATTCGTTTGACCCTTCGCAATTTATTTGTTGAAAGTCCATGTACACGTTCCGGTTGTACGAACCTATTAATTCATATAACAATAATGACTAGAACCAATCATAAATTGCCTCAAAAAACTGTACACTTCTTAAAGTGCAGATTCAGATAATAAATTGCTTCGTACGAATAAAAAGAAACACTTCCGTCATAAAAAAGCGGGACTTCTTTTTGAACTGTAATTAAGTACGTACTCCTCGAGGAAAGTTCGAAAATCAATGCAGCTGTGTCTGAAAAAATATATAAATTGTATTGCGAAACAGCCTTGGCGTGATCAATTAAATCAATACTACTTCCTTTCGTTCGATTTCTGTATTTAATCGACCATTTGTAAACAATAGACGTTACATGTAATGACCAGGTTGGTATTATTTTAAACAGAAACGACTTGTTTCCGGAAGTCCCGGCAAGGTCAGGTACTTATATTTCAACCAATAGAATGTATTCAACATCTTTGAATTTCATCTTCTAAGAACTTCGTTACACGTGCCTGAATGATTCTTAAAATTTGTCTTTGAGGAGATTACGTACATTTTCTATGACTGTCATTTTTAAGAATCACACGATTTGCTTGAAGTATTTTGCAAGAAGTTTGAAGACTTTCCCATAATTATTTTAGGCGTTATTAAATAACTACGTAATTATTGCTAATAAACGTTAAATGACGAAGAGATAACGGAAATGATCTTGAATAATAGTTGCATACGAAATTTCCGTAGTTTTTTTTCTTTTAAGCACAACGAATTCCAACGTCGTTAATTACGGATATTCGGTTAATTAATACTACTTCAAAGCTTACAAATTTAAGTAACCGCAATTATTTATCTATTAAAATTCGAAGTGGAACAATTTTTTTCTTTTCATTTTCAGTTGTGATGCTTCATAAACGTGGGAACTTCTTTGCTTCCGTGCATATACAGGGTGTCCAGAAACTCTCTTGCCAAACGGAAACTATAGGTACTAGAGGTTATTTTAAATTGTAGTAACGTTAAACAATCTGAACGTTACCGTCGATTTAGAAATACACTGTATATATATATATTATATATATATATATATATATTCTATTTATTGTTGGTTTACACAATGGCTACAATCCTTAACAATAACAATACTAACGTCCGCACAGCAATACGATTCAAACGGAATCCGCTGGCAAGCCAAACGTTACTTCCGAAAATCGATCATTCGTACTACCAACTTATAACTAAGAATATTTTGATGCGCCAAATTTAAACTAAAAATTTAAATTGCTACACCTCGATCATCCTGACTACTGTCGTCCTCGACAACGTCAGAATCATCGGCATCATTACATTTACTCCACAACTTAATCCTACTGGAGTCAAAGACTCCTTCGAAAGGGATCTGGCTAACTTGAAACCCTTCGATGTCTGACAAAATATACCTATCGTTTCCTAACACTCTCTTAACAGCATATGGTCCCTTAAACTTGGACAATAACTTTTTGTTAACGCCTGGAGTCGTATCGACATTCCTTATAACTACATAATCGCCTATTTCATACGTTTTAGCACTTTTGTGGTGCTTATCATACAACAACTTATTATAATCTTGTAATTTCTTATTTACAACCCGAGCTCTAGCCCTAACCTCATTTAAGTCTACACAATTGTTTGACAAATATTCATTCTCATCGAGAAAAGTTTTACACGATCATGTATCTTTCCCTTTTGATTTCTACCAAAAAGCAGCATCGATGGACTTGTTCCGATAACTCTATTAATGGTGTTATTGATAGCAAACTGAACATCAATTAAGACATCATCCCATTCTATCTTATTCTCAACGTCGATCAATTTAGCAATCATCGGGGCCATGAATCTATTTAAACGTTCCACTTGGCCGTTAGACCTAGGACAAGCGGTTGCTATTAAAACTAAGTCAATGCTTTCCCTATCCAAAAAGTCTTTAAATACTACAGATCTGAAACAGCTACCCCTATCGGATATAATTCGACGGGGTTTACTATATGTATTAAAATAATTAGACAAATTTGCAACGACTGATTTAGTGTCAGTCGATCGACACGGAAATAAGCTTACAAATTTACTGAATGCATCAATCACAACCAATACGTGCCTATTTCTTTTGCGTGTTACTTCGAGTGGCCCGAAGTGATCAATATGAAGAGTATCAAATGGTTTGGTACCCTTGTCAAGATTATGGAGTAAACCTTCCCGTTTTCCATCTACAGGTGAAAATACAATACACTTTAAGCAATTGGATATATGATTTTCACAATTTCGCGCAAATTTTTAAACCAATATGTCTGTTTAACTAAATCTACAATCTTATCTATTCCTATATGCCCTATATTGTCATGGCAAGTTCTAATTACATTTCCTAGCATATCTCTTGGCACGCAAAATAAAAGTCTGTCCTTTGATTTCCTATAAACAATACTATCGCGTAATTCGAAAAACGAATCTTCCTGTCTCTCTAACCGTTCCCTAATTCTAACTATATCTGGATCACAAGTTTGTTTAAGAATTAGAGTGTTTTCGAAGGAATTCTCGGATATAACGAGGATGTTTTGGGCGCGACTTAGTGCATCTACATGCTGCATACTTGTTCCACTTCGATGCTCTAACACATAATCAAAATTTTGAAAATACAACGCCCATCGATTAATTCTTGGATTTATTTCCCCTTTTTGGAGTGCCAATCTAACCGAGTTACAATCCGTAACAATCTTAAACTTAATCCCTAACAAATAAATCCTAAACCGTTCAAGCGAATATCTTATAGCAAGAGTCTCCAACTCATAGCTGTGATAACGGGATTTGGTGTCGCTTGTACGCTTGCTATAATAAAATACTGGATGAAATTTGCCATCGCAGCTTTGTCTTTGTAAAAGAACTGAACCGAACCCTACGGAACTCGCGTCGCAATGCAGTTCCGTTTCCAATAATGGTGAATATATGCTCAGCAAAGGAAAATGAGCCAGCTTGTTTTTCAGCAATTCAAATGATTCTAATTCTCTACTCCCCCAACTAAATTCTACATCTTTTCTAGTTAGCATGTTCAATGGTTTGGCTATGGTTGCAAAATCTCTCACAAACTTCCTGAAATATGAAGTCAACCCTATAAATCGATGCACTTCATGACTGTTCCTAGGTATCGGGTACTCTACAATTGCCGAAACATTCTTTGGGCTAGGCCTAACGCCATTTTGATCTACTAAGTAGCCTAAATAAACAATACGGGATTTCATAAAACTACATTTATCAAGTCTAAGATCTAACAAATTTTCTGCCATTCGCTGAAATACAATTTTTAAAGTCTCTAAGTGTTGTTCAACGTTTTCCGTAGCCACCAATAAATCATCGAAATATATCAATATCCTACTTTCACGTACAAGATCACTAAAAATTAGATTAATGTATCTGGCAAAGTTTTGGGGTGCTGTACAAATTCCAAATGGCATTTTTAAATATTCGTATTGCCCTAGTGGCGTGACGAATGAAGTGTAAAGAATACTATCTGCAGCAATCGGAACATGAAAAAAACCGTTTCTTAAATCTAAAGAGGTAAACAACCTTTTCCCCTTCAAAGCATCTAATTGATCTTCGATTAGAGGTAAGGGAAACCTGTCTTTAACAATTAACTTATTTAATTCCCGGTAGTCAATGCCCATCCGCGTTTCTCCATTTTTCTTTTAACTAAAACAATAGGACTACAATATTCTGAACAGCTCGGCCTAATTATGTCATCTTTCAATAGTTCATCGATAATTTTTTGAACCTCAAACTTTTCTGAGAAAGATAATCGACGAGGATTAAGCTCACGTTTGAGTGCTATTTGCATCTCATATTTTACAGAAGGTAATACTGGTTTTCTTGCATTACGATAAAAAGAATTATACGTTTCTATCAATTTACTACGCGATTTACAATCGATTTCCTCACCAATAATAAGCTCACCGGTATTACAATCATTTGTCGTGTAATCAATATGCATAATTTCAAAATCGGAAGGCTCATCATCAATCACCTGATTCGATGCTACTTTTCTAATTGTAACCTTAGGACCAAAACTAAATTCTAAATTAAAGTTACATATAACATCTCTTCCTAACACGCAACTAAAACTCATCGTATCGTCTGGAACTACATACAATTTTACAACAACAATTAAATCATGAATACAAATTTCAGTTAAAAACGTACCTAACACCCTAAGCTTTGAATTATTTATCCCGGTAAAGCATCCAGCTTCTTGAACTAACTGGGCTCCTTGCATAAACTTAGATTTTACCAGGCTTATGGGGCTTCCTGTGTCAAGCAATGCAGTTACCTTATAATTACTTACAATTCCTTCACGTTCATCATTGACTTCAAATCCAATCGGGAGGGTGAATGTCGGGGCAACCTCTGGACAAATTTCAGTTGGCGGTGTCTCCACTACCATTGTTGTGCTGTCCGGTAGATCTCCCATTGCGCTGCCTCCTGTCACCTTCTTTCTGCAATTATCAATTCTGTGGCCCGCTTCATCACATCGAAAGCAATTACCCTTCTGTCGTCTCGGCTTGGAACACGCAATTGATAAGTGTCCATACTCGCTGCAATTGAAGCATCGGATAGGCTGTCGAACGATTTCACTCAAAGTTCCACTACCATCTCTAGATGCTCCGGTTGGTGATGAACTTGGTCCTGCTCTCACGAAATTGGTTTTCGCTAACTGAGTCTGGGGAGTATATGTTTTATTCACACCAGTAGCTCCTCTATCTGACGATGTCACTCTATTCATAATTTTTGCAAGATGTGCTAGTGACTGAAAGTCTTGCATCCTAGCTTGTGTTTGCAACATGGAATTGTCCATCGCATCGATTACGTAGTTAATCATATCTTCTTCATTCAGGTTTAATTTATTGCCCAACAATATTTTCTCATGATAATACACAGAGAATTTTTCGGTTTTCCGCCAACGTCGGGATTCGAATTTCCGCATTAATGTAATTTTGTCCTCCCTAGTCTCCCTGCTCTCCAGTTGTTTCTTTAATTCGGTGAATGATAGAGAAGCATGAGTTGCCTTTGAATGGTACCATTTGAGTGCCACACCAGTTAATTTGCCAACCACAATAACAATTAAGATTTGATCAGGTACCGAGTAAGTATTTTGAACTATTGCAATTCTGTCAAACCAATGCTCAATTTCTTCCCCTTCAATTCCCCCAAAGGCAGGTATCAACGCACTTATTTCGGAGTTTTTAAATCTCGTCAGAGTTTCCCGCTGTATCATACCTTGGGCGATGTTGCTCTGGCTGCTCTGTACAGATGTCCGTTGGACGGCTCGGATAGTTGCTTCTATCAGTTCCTGCAGCGAAACTTGCTGGTTTTCATCCGCGTGAATGCTCGAGGTATCCATTATCAATATGGCGGGACACGTGTAATGCGATCTTATTTAATCTGGTCAATATCCCACTTCTGAGGCTGTAGTAACGTTAAACAATCTGAACGTTACCGTCGATTTAGAAATACACTGTATATATATTCTATTTATTGTTGGTTTACACAATGGCTACAATCCTTAACAATAACAATACTAACGTCCGCACAGCAATACGATTCAAAACGGAATCCGCTGGCAAGCCAAACGTTACTTCCGAAAATCGATCATTCGTACTACCAACTAAGAATATTTTGAGGCGCCAAATTTAAACTAAAAATTTAAATTGCTACAAAATCGTTATATGAGCTTTCTTTAAATCATACAAAAATGCAGTTAATTTTGGACGGTCTTTAGAGAAAACAATGAACATTGAGACAAATGGTCGTCATGTAGAGCATCTGTTGTAAAATTAATTATCTTATTTATGTTGTTATTATTTTTATTTTTGGTTTTTATTTTAGTATTGATTGTTGTTTTATACCATCACGAAATAAAATTATTTTAAAATTTCGAAAGGAATGTAAACAACTTATTATGTACATGTACGACTTTTATTATTAGTATCTGTAGATTTTGATGATTTTTCAAAGCCAACTTGATGTTACAGATACAATTTTATAATACAACATGATGTTATGTTAGAAACAAAAGTTTCAATTTATTTTTTCGAAAACGGTTTGAGATATCGATTTCAAAGACATTTTTTATGAAAATTATCTTGAATTTCTCAAATTTGGTGTCACATAAAAAAATTAAAAATAAAATTAATAAGTTTGAAAGTATTCTGTCAAAAGTTAAAAGTTATTTTTGTGCCTTTAAACCGAGGATCTTTTCAGTAAAAAGGATAAACTTTCGATTGGTAGTGGTTTCAACATTTTCTGGACTTTGGTCGCTGACAAACTAATGTAACTTGATGTTGAGGGAAGAAGTCATGGTATCAATAACACCAATTTTATATGGAGCAAACCTGTGCGCCCTTTCTAAGATCGCCATTGGGAATACATATAGACGACTTGTGACAAAGATATGATGTAACCTTATTCACAGAAGATGGGAGGCTATCTTCGTTCGAGGCAGATGGGGTTTGGCACTAAAGGAGGATGTAAGGCAATAATTCATGCAGTACGTTCATACATTTCGAACAACTCTGGGAAAGACAAAGTAATTATGAAAGTAGACTACAAGAACGCTTTTATTCCCTGGAACGCGACTCTCTTTTTGTAGTAGCAAGTTTCCATGTTCCCAAGGTTTTCAAATTCTTGTTCCAGTGTTATTCTTCTTCATCAATGGTTTTCTTTCAAGATGACATTATTCAGTCCACAGTTGATGTTCAACAAAGCGACTCCCTTTGTCTTTTATGCTTTAGCCTTGCTCTTCAGCCAATTATTGAACAGCTCACTGAAACTGAGATTGTATTGGCTAGTTTTGAATTATTGATTGAAAACTCAAGGAAGTCAACTCTTCAAAGTGCGAGATTTTCTTTACCTCTGATACTAATGAAGAAGGCTACTGGAAATTCTTAGATGTTTCACTAGGAATTAGACTTACTCTCGAGACAAACTTAAAACTATTGAGTGCTCCGCTAACCAAAGCTTCTTCCAGGAAGATCTTAGAAAGAAACTGTAAGTCGATTACATGGATTGGCGTCTCACACCGCTTACTACCTTCTGAAAGACTGTTTGGTAGTTCCGAAGTTTACATATTTAAGAAAAATGCCAACAGTTAACTGTAACGACATGTGTGTGTTAAAGTGCAAAGCGCTCTCTAAGCGATAGCTTTAATGCTTGAAACACACGTTGTCGATAAAGCCAAGTAAAACTTGTACAAAAGCATAACACGCAACGAAAGAACACCTGATGCAGCATTTCGCTTTTATTGTGACCTCATCAGAGGTGTATACTTAAAGTGCGGTATACGACTGTACAAGATGGCGGTTGGTCTTTTAAGCTCTCGTGGAGCAATGAACGTAAGTAAAATGTGTGTCTTGCAACATCTCATGTAAACATTGACACGTGTGAATAGACACATGTCGTTACAGTTAACTGTTGGCATTTTTCTTAGTTTATACTATTCACACGTGTCAATGTTCACACGAGATGTCGCAAGACACACACTTTACTTATTTACATATTTACTCCAGACCATCCCTTGCTTGTTATTTATGGATTTCATAAGGAACCTGAGCAGCCATATAAAGATAACATTGGAGACAAGATTACTAATTATCGTTTTCAAGAAAGCCAGTGGATCAGTGCCACTGGGGAACCTTGAGCGAGGATTTACTTATTTGAATGAATTTCTATTGCTCTATAACGTGGCAAAGTTGCCTGTATCATGGAAAGTATTCCCTCCATCCAAAATGATGGAAGAAGTGTTCCTGTTATAAATATTTTTTCTGAATTAATTAATTGTATTTTATAAATTAAAAAATATAAAAATAATAATTATAATATGTAATATGTATGGTAATTCTGCAATTCGTATTTTTATTTTACTCCATTATTTTTAATAAAAATACCCGTTGGTCTCCCCCTACCGATACGCTTGTGGTAGTTGTAAAAAAAAATTAATTACAGCAAATGACTGGTTTGTAATCGCTTATTGATTATACAAAGTTTGAAATTTTTAAGTAACGGCATTTTTGAATGATTTAAAGAAAACTGATATAACAATGTCTTCTTCAAAGGGCTGTAGTTCACTTAGGAAGCATTTTCGGATTAAGGTAATTTTAGTTAAATCGACATAAAATAACCTCTAGTACCTGTAGTTTCCGTTTCGCAGAAGAAGTTCAGGACACCCTGTATAGTGTGTTCCTAAAAGGTCTTTACAAAACTCTACGTCGTATTTTTCAGACCAAAATAAGTCGATTTAACAAAAATTGCTTAGTTTCGATGCAATACGGTCCTGAAGAAGTGTTGTGGTAACATATTTAAAACTCAACAAAAATCTTAGAGGCGACCAGGAAGTTATGAAAAGGGTTAATTTTAATTTCAATTTTTATCCATTGGCGTACCTAGTTATTTAAAATGTTTTATTACTAAAAAAACGGT
This sequence comes from Abscondita cerata, assembly GCA_030710515.1. Taxonomy (NCBI): domain Eukaryota; kingdom Metazoa; phylum Arthropoda; class Insecta; order Coleoptera; family Lampyridae; genus Abscondita; species Abscondita cerata. The sequence goes on from JALBCR010000822.1 coordinate 293,472, forward strand.
ACTCTGTCTATAGATTGATTTTGACACAATTTTGATGACTTTGGCCCATAAAAGTGTGTAAGCGTACCAAAATGTGTCAAATTCGTATGAGCCGTTTCAGATTTCAAAAAGGAAAAAAAATTAACAATGCTGCTATCAATTAGTAAAATGAGATTTTTGTGAAAACGGTGAGATTTATCGAATCTTATGTAGAGTACCTTTTTTATGGTCCATAATTCACCTAATCAACATTTGATAAATAAACATTCTTTTATCCATTGACATAGATATTTTAAATGTTATTTATTACAAAACCCAATTTCTCAGCCCATGGATTAATTTTCGTCAGAATTTTAATGTGACATTTTCTAGCCTATAAAACTGTGTAAACGTTCGAAATTTTAAGAAAATCGCTTAAGTCGTTCAAAATTTATACCAAAAAAAAAGATTTCATAATTTCAATCACAGGACCGTACTGAACCGAAACTAAGAAAGTTTTCACTAAGATAAGTTTTGTTAAAGTCTGAAAAATACGCGGTAGGGTTTTGTAAAGACCTTTTAGACTCACCCTGTATTTTTAAGGGATAAGTATATTTTAACAAAAATAAGATAAAAAAAAATAGTAGCCTATTTTGGCCATATCTCTGATTAATGCCTAATAACTAACTAACTAATGACAATTAGTAAAAGCATTACCTATACTAACCGTATATGATAATCTCTGGTGTGAAGTTTTTTCTTGGTTTTATTTGATTAGTCTTTAGTATCAAAACCTTTTAAATTGTTTATCAACTGTAGTCGACATTTTTTCTCAGATACAAATTAAAAATAATCCAGTAATTAACGACACTCGTACCAAATATAAACTCAAACTCCACTTTTCTTTATTATTTTAAGCTTTTACGCAAAACTGAAGAATAGTATGACATCTGATTACTAGTCAACTCGTCTTTTTTTTCTGATTATAATCTATCACAATTTTGGCTTAAGGCTAGATTCTCCCTTCATATTGTTTCTTCCTGTAATATAAACTCTATTATTAATTTTATTACATCGGAATATTCATAAACTTACCTATATCAACAAGTTCGGCAGAATGTCTGCCACTTATGATTCTGTTATTATCTTTTTGGTACTCTTTTTCGGTTAGAACGTAATGTAAGTACCACAATAGAAGTATTTATACACTAATAGTTTAGTTGCCAATCTGATAGTTGAGTAGAAGTTGTCTGCAAAAAGAATTCTGCCAACCTTGATTCAAAAAGGTTTTCTACAATCGTTGAGAATGTCCTAAAAATACCTTTGGTTGCATGAAATTTCGCCTCGTGCTATCATAGCACGTCCTAAAAGTAATCTGCTCTAAGGCAACTTAGTCGACAAATGTATAAGCAGTTACAAAAGTCGATTCTTCGGTTGTTATAATTACATAGTGTTGGCTTAAAACATAATCTCGAATCGCCTGATTCGCAAGAGATACAACAATTGCAAACAAACACCGAGAATCACTCGACAGCTGTTTCGTACTTTTAGGACTTTTCAGGAGTTTCTAACTGCTTACACATCTGTCGACTAAGTTACTTTAATAATTTATAAATTTTATCATATTTGTGTTTTTTTATTTGGGGATTCAACGTAATGACACTATATAGATTCATCAATAAATAATTACATTCCAGATTGAAAAATATTTTGATAATTTGAAATTAACAAGGGGACTAATTTTAACATTTAACGTTTTAATATTTCTTTTTTATTTGTATTGTTCCAGGATTGGATCCTCAACTTGTGGAATAAATTAGTGTTCATGCATTGATTTGCGAAATATTTGTCTTGGTAACTATTAAACTTAGGATTACGTCATTAATCATGGGTTAGAAAACATTTATACGGTTTGGGAGAACCGTCTAAACTCAGGTTACTATCACCAGAAAAACATTGAAAATTCTTTGTTTCATTTCATGAACTTTTTTTGAGTTTCCTCATAGAGTATACATTCTTTAATTATAGTTTTTCAATCAGAGTCTAACATTGTCCATTATTACAGTTGCATGTCCTTCGTCAGTGGGTAGAATGGAATTATCTTCTTTTAGTTCTTCCAACGCTTTCAATTCGTTTTAAGTGATATTGCGTTCAGGAAGTTTAGATTTCTTCAATATATGAAAAATTTCTTGGCGTGGAGTTTTGATTTAACGTTCTCAAAATCTTTGTCTGTTATCTAAATAAACGGGCTTATGTAAAAGGTTTACCTAACACTTGGAAACCGTTATTAAAGTTACCTTATGGCAGAAGATCTTCGAACGTCCTACAATTAGTTCGACCTAATATTCAAAACTAGATTACTATAATACCACATATACCAACATCTAATGGTACTAATACGATCAAAATTGTACGTTTTTTGTGCGATTTCGAACATCTAGTAAATATTACACGACCGGTTATATTTAGTGTGATGAGTAGGAAAATAAAATGATTATGTTTTTTATCAAGTGAATTAATTTGATGAAATAATAAATCGTTACCCAAATCTATAAAAACCTATTGATATTTTTTTCTCAAACCACAAAACAACAATTCTGAGGGGCAATAGAAGAGTTTAAGAAATACTTGGAATAAAAGAGGTAAAATAGCAAATGTGAAGAAAAGAGTATTTTAAAGAAGAAGAGAGTGAAAGAAGAAAGAGAAGGAAACATGAAAATGGGAGATGGAAGTAAGGAAGAAAAAACATGGAAATATTGGAGTACACGAAGAATTAACAAAAAAGACGAGTAAGGAGCAGGACGTAGAAAGTAACGGAATTTTTTGAACAAAGTTGAAGAAACAAAAATGGATGTTCGAAAAATTAGTTAAAAATATAATGATGTATGGAAAGAAGATTTGGAGCTGGAAGGAGTAGGAATATTTGGAAGAGTTGAAGTATTAGGTGGACTGTAGGGTTGGATGGAGAAACGATGGGTTATATAGTGGGAGAGGAAATAAAATTTAAAAAAATAAAAACATTGAACGGGAAAAGAGCAATAAATTATGAAGAAAGGATACGTAGAAAAGTAGGTAAGTGTGTTTTAAATGAGAGCTGGAGAACAGTTAAATGCACAGAAAATGACGTCTAGGCAACAAGAAAGAAAATTATACCCAGGGAAGAAGTGGAGAGAATGAAAGAAAAAGAAAAGAAGCTACTAATGGGTTAGGAAAAAGTCTTTATATAAGAGACGAATAATTGGACATATAAAAAAATAATTACAGTTTGTGTTTTTATCTAGTTTGTCTTCTGCAAATTGCACTAACGTTTTTTTTAGTACACTTGTTATGCTTCTAACTCTTTGTTTTTGATTATCCATATTCCATCCAGCTTATATCACCTCTATCAATATGTTGTAAAATGTCACATCTTCAATAAATCACAAATACATAAGTATTACCACTTATTAAATTACTAAATTAACCGACACAAAAACGTCAAATTGGTCGCTTGATTCGAGAATAGAACCCAATACTCTGATCCAACAAAATGTTCGAGGTCAGAATTGCATAGTAACGGAAATTACAACTTTTTATTATTTACTTGGTAAAGCTACGTGTTGGCTTGGCGAGACGTGGTAATTGTTATTCATTACACGTGTTTAAACCCAAAAAGATTTTTATTGCAATAAAGTTCACACGTAATAAACTATATTAATAAGTTGGTTTGAACTACTAAAATACTGAAGTCAAATCAGGAATCACAATTCAATTACCCACTATCTCTTTGACCAAATTTAATACGAATACGTGTTACATGTTTGCCGTACTAATACAAGTTTGTTTCATACATCAATTTATTTATTTTCATATGTTTTTATACGTGTACTATTTTTATTTTTTAATTAATTAACATCGAACTATGTTCTCATTGTTCATAATAAGTAAGTGTAAGTCAAAAAAATTTTGTTTAATTTAGTAATGAATTGTGAAGTACAAATTATTATTATTGTTATTATTCAACTCTGTATTGACAGACGGAATAAAATAAAAATAAAATAAAATAAGTAAATTAAAACATTGACTCTTATTGTTACAACTGACAAAAGCCCGATGAAGGAAACCAATTTTGAATAAAGTTTCTGAAACGTCGCAAACGTCGAAAAACACAATAAGTTGTTTTTGTTTTATTTCAATCTAACTCCTAAAAGAAGGACTATATAAATACAAAAAAAAAATATATTTAGAGGAGTAATTTTACATTTATCAAAATCTAAGAAAATGGCATGCAAATAGTCAAACTGTACAAAAATTTAAAATTGATCGAGATCCAAACAGTATAATAATTCTTGATAATACGGAATCGATGAATGAGTTTTTGCCTACTGTCTTAGCTTTTTCAAAATTGTATATTGATAGAAGACAATTGTAAAACAGGTCATCTGTCGACAAGTGAACTAGAACTTTACGTTCTAATTTGCAATTGAGAAGTAAACAAAACTTTCACCTTTTCTTGATTCTGAGAATCTTCTTCATGTATAGGGAGGCTAAGCAATACAACTGTTTTGGGGGGATCCGGACACTTCGCCGAATGAACATAACGTCAAATGGACACAACGCCGAAACTTGGACACAACGTCAAAACGAATTATTGGACATATCGCCGAAACTAGACACAACGCCGAAATCACCTCCTGACACATTGTCGAAAAGCATAAGCTGACACCACGTAGATCGGATATTGAATAAATCACATTTTTAAAGAAAAAAATTGTAATAACTGTAAACTAACTGTTTTTAAATACCTTACTTAAGATTAATCCCTCTTAATACGAAAAACAGTTTTTAAACTAAGAAAAATGCCAACAGTTAACTGTAACGACATGTGCATTTTTCTTAGTTTATACTATTCACACGTGTCAATGTTTACACGAGATGTCGCAAGACACACATTTTACTTATGTCAGTTTTTGATTTTCGATATTGTGTCCAGATTCGACGATATGTCCAATTACTGATTTTGACGTTGTGTCCATTTTCGGCATTGTGTCCAGCAGGTGATTTCGGCGATATGTCTAATAATGCATGTATAGGACGGTTTTTGAGCCACTTCTGGTGCATAATTTTAACTTGTGGTGGGGGAACTTCGGTTCCCTTTGTGCGTGCGGGCCCAGGATCAGGGTGGAAGGGGTTCGGGGAACGTTTTAGCTCGTTCGGAATCGCTCTGGATGGATTGGAAACATTTAAGGTTGTTTGAAAAGTCAACGTCCTGTAATGGGAGGGACAGGGGAACGTTCCGGGTCGTTCGGATTTGCTGGGGATGAATCGGGAACGTTCACGGTTGCTTGATAACGCTCTGTAAAACCGGATGTTGGGATGATGAACCTTTATTTAGGTCAACAATAAATGTAATTTGATTTATAAGCTGAATTTACTAAAGTGGAATGCTGATATGCATTAAAGTTAATAACCTTGAAAGCGTAATTTGAAACCGGATCTTGCTTAATCTTTATTAACAATAAATGTAATGTAGATGCTAATGTAGTTAATAACCTTGCAAACGATATTTAAAATCGGAAATGTAATGTAAAACCGGATGTTGAGATCATGAACCTTCATTTAGGTCAACAATAAATGTAATTTGATTTTTAAGGAGAATTTCTAACGACTTTACCTTACATCGTAACTTTTATAGTAAAATTTGATGATCGCTATAGATTATTTAGTAAAACACGACAATTTACACTACTTGATTGGCCACTAGGGCAAATTATTGAACTTCATTTGAGTATTGACGATTTGGTTAGAGTAGTGACTCTAAGAATGTCTAAAGGAAAAATTAAACAAACTGTCTCTACAGTGTGTCCACGGATGGAGTATCCTATAGGTAAAAAACTTTAAATTTTAGTTTTAGCAAAAAATGTCGTTATTGATAAAAAGTTTTGTTTGTTATGAAACTCCATAAAATGAAATAAAATTCAAATTTTTCCATTATAATTATAATGAATTATAATCACTATCAAAAATAACAATACAGAGTAATCATGTAAGAAAAAACTAACAGTAAACAAAGAGCATCTATTCAACATATTTTTATTATTTTATTCTTTATTATTACATCTTAAACGTCACTCAGTAGATTAATACATTATTTTCAAACTATAAGTTTTGCGACATCTAGTGCATTAAGCAACGTTGTCGACAGGTATGTTAAAGCCAGTGGCGGCTTGTCCATATGGTCAATTGGTCAATGACCTCCCAAAAATGTTGACAATATATAAAAAATATTAATTATTACGTGTTTTATTAAAATAGGTAATTTACTCGCAAAAGTCGCAAGTATAATAACTTAATATTTATCGGCCGTCGTTCGTAATTAATCCTCTTTAACCTTGGGCTGGCGGTGCGAATTGTCCTCATTGAATTAGATCTACCCCGAAAAACCCGAATAAACGCAAACGTCCGAAGCAATAATCAACTTTGGGTCATTAGCCGTGTTCCGCAGTTTACGTTGACTTTGAATAGGGTGTACACCTACGCTCGATTTTTGATTCAACTTTCGCATGTTTTAAATCAATTTAAGAATTTATATTGATATTTTTTACTGTTGTTGTGTTATTTTGTAAAAATACTATGTTTGGTTCGCGTGTGTATGCGCTATTATAGAAAATTTCGGTAGTGCAGAAAATTAAACAACTAAAAGTGCTAACGAACTTAATTTTACAAAATTATTTCAGTTTAAGGCAAATGGTCGTCCTTTGCCAGAACTAAGTTTACGACAAACTAGCAAAGACAAAAATAAAGATGTTCATCGAAACTTTCGCAAGGTAATGTACGATTTAGCTGACTGGATATGTGGTTGTGAAGTATCAAACGTATTTTACTGTTTTGTTTGTTTATTATTTTCTAAAGACTCGTCAGACTCGCTATGGGTCAAATCCGGTGTAAGAGATTTAAAACATTTAAAAGAGAAAATAAAAAAACATGCTTCGTCTGCAGAACACATGAAATGCTCGGTGAATTTTCAAACCGTAGGAAATGTTGATATTCGTACACAGCTAGACAATGCTTACAGAAAATCCCTTAGAGATTTTAATGAGAATGTTTCGAAAAATCGCTATATTTTGAACAAATTGTAGATTGTATAAAATTTTGGGGTGCATTTGAGTTATTTATATTTTTTTAAGTATTCCTACTTTTTAAATTAATTTTTGACCTCCCAGTATGATTGACCACGAGCCGCCACTGGTTAAAGCAGTTACATAAGTCTATCCTTCAATAATTATAAACCAACTGAATGTTAGCAAAAACTAAAAATCTCGAATCGCCTGCATTAAGTTCGCAAGAGGTTGTACAATAGCAAAGAAACACCGAGAATCACTCCGACACCTGTTTTGTCCTTCTGAGACTCTTCAGGAGTTTATTTTCAAAGTTAATGCAAAAATTCATACGGTTTTCATAAAACTGACTATGAAATGAGACAGATTTTGAAAAACTTGAATTTTATTTTTTTTATGGGGTTTCAGAACAAGCAAAACTTTTTATCAAAAATGACATTTTTCGCTAAAACTAAAATTTAAAAAGTTTTCACCTGTAGGATACCCCGTGAACACAGTGTAAGAGTCAGGGTCCTGCCTTTACTGACTTACGGCTTTCCATGTCTACGAATATGCTTTCCGTGGAGTTTGTTGTATAAAGTGATTTTGATATTGGTACTTTTTGCATGCGCTTTGATATGATACTGCTTTGCTACTAATCTCTGCAAGAACCTCGCCTAATTTTTCTTCAATCTTGTTTTATAGTTTGTAATGTACGATGTACATAATCCCAGCAATTGTATCCTATTGCTGTATCAGTTTTCCTTCTTTTCCGCTATTGATGTTATGTTCTATGTACCTATTTGTATCATTATTAAGTTCTTATTTTTATTTTTATGATCTGATATTTTCTCTTTTTCTACCAGAATGAATTTCTTTCTACTATCCCCATCGTTTACCGTTTACATTTTCGTTCGTATTTTAGTGTCTTCAGCCTTTTGTTCTTCGCTCTGAATTTCATCGTAATTAACCACTTTTCTAATCATTTTTTTCGATATCTCGAAAAAAAAGGTATTATGAAAGCTCTGTCCACAGCGGACACTTTCAGATTTTAATTTAAATTTGCTTTTTTATCAACATCATTGCAAACAACTGAAATAAACCTACAACTTATGTCCATTTTTAATTTTTTGCGAACTCATTTCATTTTTATTGCAATAGTTGGAGTTGTAACGGGAAAACCATTTATCCTGAAAAAGTACAGATTATATCATTGGGCAGCAGAAGATGTTTAGAAATTGTTTTTCTTGAAAACCTTGAACGTTTTTTTTTGTAATACCTTAATAAATTAACAATGTAGGATTTTCCACAAGTTATTGGTTTATCTGAATTACATGACTAATTTAAACCATAAATTAATGAAGTAAGAAGAACTGCTTTACAAAATGACAAAACTTAGGTACTCGCGTTGTGGTTGGTGCTAATTAAAGCTAACAATGATTGGTCATTAAGAATTATTGGTATTTTATATTATTACAATATTTATTGTTTATCCGTCCGACATGTCTCAATAAAAATATTATTAATTAAAGTTTTAGTTTGGTTGGGAATAAAATGAACATTGGATTCCTTAGTAAAAAAAATTTTTCATATGCAGTTTTGCTCTACGAATTTTCGTTTCTAAGATACAGGGTGTCGAACAATCGAAGAAAAGGAAACGAAATTTTAACTGGAGCTTAATTTGGTAGTGCTGTAATAACAGTAAAAAAATTAACTTCGTAATTTACTCAGAGGCGTGCGTACGGATATTACCTTAGGGTATTTCGAAAAGAAATGTTGTATGCCACTGGTCAAATTTTTTTTCCTTGGTTGGGTCATTAGTTTTAAACAAAATTTCCCTCTTGCATTTTATTTGCATCTGTCATCACTTTCCCGTAATTAAATTGTATTAGTAAATACCATTTTTCCATTGTGTTCATAAGAAAATGTAGAAAACAAACATTATCGATTATGTTTTGATTCAGTTTAATAAGCATCAGTATGAATTAAAATACTAGTAATTAATAAACAATAATAAATTTTATACTAAAATGAACTTTTTTTAGTTTTTTAACACCCTGTAACTTAGAGCATAATTACATATAAATTGTTTTTTTATTTTACTAAGGAATCAGACCTTTATGCTATACCCGTACAAACCAAAGCTATTTAACTAAAAAAAAGTTTTAATGTACAGCGCACAGAAGCAAACATGAGACCCGGAAAATATGCCAACTAAATTTAAAAATTGATAGTGGGAATGCAATTCACCAATCACAATACAAATTGCCGTAGCGGTATACTCGCCGACGAAAGTTTGTTTGCTGTTGTTTTCGCTGCTCACGAGCTTGTTATTTCGTTCGTTCGCTTCTTATTAGTTTCTCTGAGTGTACTAACTTAGAGCACAGCGACATTGTAACCGCCTACCAGGTCGCATGTTTGCTTCTGTTAACTATAGTATCACAATTAGTAAAATTTTCATACACAAAAAAACTAGTAAATAAAATGAAATTGATATAATCGAACACATACAAAGATTTTGATATTATAAAACTAGAATATTTTCCAATGAAAACTAAAAAAATATACAGAGTCATCCCCAAAGTCCGCACCAAATGAGAAACTTATTTATTATGGGTTTTTCCATAAAAAGTTATTCTTCATAAAAGTTTGTGCATCCCGTAAAACTAAAAATACACCAACAAAATGTGGCGAAAGACGTGTAATTTTTGGTGTCAACAAAAAATCAAAAGAACTTTGCACCAAAAATTTTGAAGTTTTTTCTAATGAATAAAAACATTGACCATAATTAGTACAATAATTGGGCAATTTATAAATTACAAGCTCTTTTAAATAAACTGTTGTATATAAGATGTCGTTTAATTATCATTTAAAGCAAATCTTTTTTCTTATAGACGCCATTTTAAAAAAATTGGAAAAAATTAAAATTTCTCCTAGATGGCTATAACTTCAAGTCTTGATGTTTTTTTTTTAATGAAGAACAACTTTTTCAAATAAATTTTTTTGATATTTACTGAAATAAGGGCACTTTAAATAAAATTTTCGAATGCACCTCGTATATTACGCGTCTTTCGCCACATTGTGATGGTGCATTTTTAGCTTTAGAGGATGCACAAACTTTTATAAAGAACTTTTTATCGAAACATCCATAATAACGAAGTTTCCCATTTGGTGCGGACTTTGGGGATGACGCTGTATATGTGAATATTTCAAGAACACAATAACTGATTAATAGTTATTTGTATTATAAGTAAAGAAAAATTTACTTTCTTTACGTATATGTAATACATAAAAATTTTTTGGACACTCAAACATGGATAACATACCACCTATACATACATTGAATAAGAAATTATTTTCAAAATTCATAACTGGCGCGAGAATTAAATTGCCGTTTCAATTTCTGTAGCAACTACATAAAACAAAAGTAATAAGCAAAACAATTGTGTGAGTCCATGAAGGGGTAAAGTTTTGCGAAAATGGATATACCGGAATATCAAAAATTATCTTGGTCAAGGATGGTTGTGGAACGTAAAACGTTTGTCTTACTTTGAATTTTTGAATATTTTTTATTGTGTCAGAATCTGTCATGTCATTGTGCTGAAATAAATAGGTATGAAATTTGTAGGTTATTGATAATGTCAGTGTGACAGTGACATAATTATTTCAAACGTAAACTAAGACAAACGTTTTACATTCCACAACCATTCTTGACCAAGATAATCTTTGATATCTCGGTAAATACTGAGAATAATACTGAAATATCAGCATTAGCGCTTGAAGTTGTCGCCAGTTTATTACCCTTGAAATCACGAGATAAATATGAGAAGACCTACAATATTTTCAATTTCTGGAGGACTTCGACGAATGAAAAGGATATAGACGAAAAAGTTATGCTTGATTTTTTTCATGTCTTACATTTATAATTGATTGCAGGCTGAAAGGCTAAAATCTTCTACGCTGTGGTCAACATACTCCATGTTGACAGTGAAGGAAAACGTCGATATATCGAATTTTGGAAAGTTGCATTTATATTTGAAACGCCAAAGTGAAGGATATGCAGCAAAATAATCAAAAATTCTATCGCAGAATGATGTGTCAAGATTTTTGACAGAAGCACCGAACGATATCTTTTTGCTGATTAAAGTGAGTTAATTTTCGGTCTACATGGTGCATGTCACAGTGAGGAGCTAAGAAAGTTAAATGTGGAGGATATCAAAGATACCGGCTCTATTTTAGTTGTTACTTTACATCTACATGGTACTAAAACAAGGAAAAAGCGTATATTCACCGTCATGACGGAAATGACAGGAATTAATAAGATCGTCTTGTACAGGAGATATGTAAGCTTGCGTCCAAAGCATATCAACCACTCAAGATTCTTCATATATTATATGAACAATAAATATACAGTGCAACATGTAAGGATCCACAGTTTCTACAAGATGCCAATGAAAGTTGCTCAATATTTGAAACTACTCATCACTGGACACTGCCTGCGTCGAACGTCAACTACTTTTCTTGCTGAGGGCGGCGCGGAAATTAGAAGGCTCAAAACCTATAGTGGATGGCGATCAAACACGACCAAGAAGGCTACATAGAAAAAAGCATTAACAACAAAATGAGGACTTCGAAAATGATTTTTAGTAAGCCGTCGTCATCACACAGTGCATGCGAGGGTCGGAAGACACAATCAGATTTTGTCCTAGAACCTACATGTGGCGAATCTTCATTGTTCACGTGAAATGGAAAAGAAAGCGAAGTTGAACAGGAAGTTTTATTAAAATCGTCATTATCATTTAATGATTTACAATTACAACAATCTTCAAGTATAACTTTATGTGGCGTTAGTAATTGTACGTTTAATATTTATCCCAATAAACAGTTATTAAAATTGTTTATTTTCTTGCTATAAAGTAATAGTTGCTATTAAGAAATGTGATACTTTTCTTAATGATTCGCAATAAAGAAATATATATATTTGCCAATGAGTGTCCCAATAAATTATTTTTTTTATTGATATTGAATTATGATTTAACGTCTACAAATATGATTTTGCCAATTATTGTTAACTTTAATCTAGTACAGATTTTTTAAAGTATGCTATACGTACACCAAAAGCATGTCTCTTTAATTGCGATACCTACAACCTTTAGTTAAAAATGGCTTAAAAATTGGAAAAACATATTTGACTGGTCCCACTCCTGGCGAGTCCCGAATGGACGAGATACGTCGTATGGATTGGTTTTCTTATACCTAATACATTTCCAATTTTATTGTTTCTTTTTTAACAAACTTGATCGAAATTTGATCAACGATGATAATAATTGATTTAAATAAACTGATTATTCGTAAGATTAAATTTTTCTACATCTACATCTAAGATTTCTACGAATATGCTTGTGTGTTGCATACAAGTATAGCAAATTAAACTAATTCACTTTTTCCACTAGGAAATAAACGGATTTTGGCAGTAAGTAAATTTTGAAACCAATCCTTTAGATGTGTTTAGCGAACAACATTAATGTGAAAAGGAACTAATGAATAATTTGCTAGTCGTAAATTGTTAGATTTGAAAATGAAAAACCATTCTGGGAATACAGGAAAATTACATGTAGAATCATGGGTTACAATTAAATCTAAACCTAAAATCAAATGACAACTATTCAATCAACGCTGTGGTGTTTATAACAAGAGCTGAAGACAATTATCTTAGTGGTGTTCCTCTAAGTAGATGGACGAATTTAAACCACTACCCTGGTTTCAATATGCCGACGTTTCGCCCGACCTATTCGGACTTTTTCAAGACTTCTTGAGATTAGGGTGTGACAGTCACTTTAATTTTTGGAGGATAAAGAAATTTAATTAAATTATAGCAAGAGGTTAAAACACAGTATGCAATATCATAAGTTATTAAATGTTCTGTCAAGTCAAAATTTTGATGAAAAATTGCAAAATATTAATCAAAATGGATTAAGAACCTTAAAATCACAAACAACACAATATATGTTCAAAAAACGCAAATTACTAGAAATTTAGTGTGGGTTGCTTGGACAACAAAAAAAACAAGTCGTCGAAAAATGTTAATCAAAGCGAAAATTAATTATTATTAAGAGAAAATGTAAATTTCAAGATAAATCATAGTCGTTACAAGAAGAGTAGTAAAAGTAAGCAATATATGTAATTGGTTGACTGGGGTTGGAAGTAGACTAACCTGAAAAAGAATAAAGTAGTTAATGTAAAAGAAGATTTTATTATTTACTGCAAGAATTATATCTAATTGAAAGAAGAATTGGGTAACATTTTAATTGAGCCGAGACGAATTCATATTCAATCTTGAATTGGACGGACATATAAAATAGTTTACAAATTTGGGGTCAAGAACTGAGAATAATCAATTATCTTTTTGAAGTATCTGCGGAACATGAATAAAACATCATCCAGGTAGAAGTAGTTTATTAGTAGTATTTTTTGTAGTATTGTTAAAGTAGTTGTAAAAATCTGTCACTTATATAAAAATTTAAGGTTTGAATTAACATTTATGTGACATTTATTGTGAAATAGGAATTGTTGATAATAATTATTTATCTTAATTTTAAAACTTGACTTTTCTTGTGATCAATAGAAGAATTAAATATTTTATTAGTATTCATTTTGCATATATAAAAATTCCTTCAATAATCATTTAAAAAAAATTAACTTAAACATAAAGAGCTAGTTGGGATGTAGAGTAAATTAAACATAACACAACTATAAACTTTAAAAAAATCTAAAGGTGAATGATTGGTTTATCCATAGCATTTATGGCGACCGACAACGTAGGGTAGTCTGAGTTGACAGCGACCTAGTACCTAGAAAGAGAAAACATTGTGTATTAGAAAGTTATAATATTTAATTACAGAAAAGCAATAAAGGTAAGTTTATAGAAAAAATATGAGTATGACAAACAGGGTCAAGAAAAAAGCAGGAAATTTTGAAAAAAGAATGGAAGGAAGGAGTTAAGAAACTAGCAAAAGTGTAAATGTAGAAGAATTGGAAACAGAAAAAATTCAAGAACTACAAAAGGAGGTCAGTTTGACATGAATCAATTTATGAATGTGTTCATGCAAAAATTTGACGACATGAAGAACAATTTCAATGATATGAAAAATGATAATAACAGAAAATTCAAAAATTTGAACAAATTGATAACAAATTTGAAACCAGATTTGATGACTTGAATAACAGAAATAACGTGTTAAATTAAAGATTCGAGGACATGGAAAAGGAGAACGAGGAAAATTTTAATAGAAGAGTAAATAATAAAGCTCTGATTACTGTTATGAAGGTAGAGAGACCTTCGAGAACGTAAACAAATCCTAGAGAAGTTCGAGATTTAGAAGCATTAAGGAAAAGAGTTTAGAAGAATCTTAAAAGAGCTGCCAATAAACATAAAAAGAGACAGACTGAAAAACTTAAGCAAATAAAAGAATATGAAATTGGAAGTAAAGTCAAAATAAAAATTAAGAGTTGCAGATGGAGCGAGAAAGATTGTGTTACAGTGATTAAAAAATTTGGATTGCAACGTATGAATTACTAGACAAGGACACAGAAAAGATAAGAAAAAGATTTCACATTACTATAATACACGATTATCCAATAGTTCAACCGACGCAAAAAACGGAAAAGGAAAAGAAAATAAATGTGATAGAGGAAAATGATCAGATAATTCAATTTTAGAAACAAATGTAAGTATGATCGACAAACCGAAAGAAAAAGAGTAAATACTGGAAAAAAGATTTGAACGAAATTTGTTCGAAGGAGAAATAAACCATGAAGAAGATAAAGTTTATAAACATGGGGATAAAGATTCAAGAGTAAACGTAATGGTAAATAAAAGGAGAATGAAATTGAAAAAAAAGCTGATAATAAACGAGATTTAGGAAGAGGTTACATGTTTAGGTTTTAGTGGTTTTCCTATACCTTGAAGCAAATGCTTTGCCAAGACGAACCAATCCACAATTGCACACGGTTTCGTCACCACACTGTACAGGTTTATACTGATCTTCTGGGACACCATACATAACATTTACATCACAATACAATATTAAAAATGTACCATCCAAATAAATAAATAATTTTACACATTTAATAAAAAACGATTTTTTGATCCGATAAGTAATTACTGAGATACAACAATCACGTGACACTAATTGTTGTAACAATATCTCCACCAATATCAATTATACAAAAAAAGTTGAGGGAGAAAAGTTGGCGGAAATTCTATTGTCTATAGCTTTGTTTGAACCATTATTTTCTAAAACGCAATTTTATTTTATAAGAGTAAGAATTTTCAACTCGTCTTAAGGAAATTGGGCGCCCAATACCTCGATTTGTCCGTCTTACTCTCGTAGGTAGTGTTCGTATAACGGTTAAGCAGTTAGATTCATTTAACTATCGTTCAACGATACTGAGATGTTTACTTCGATTTTACAAATTGCTTCGCCGTTTAGATTTTCTTCATAAATATGAATTTTTCCTACAACGTATCTGATTTTTACTCCACATCTTATAATATAAATGTGCAGAACTGATTAAATTTTGGACATAATCTATTAAGCCGAAATTAACCTAGATAGATTTTCGAAATCTTAGAAAATTTACAAAAGTATTTATTTATCTTTTTTATATTTTTTTTACAACATATCCATACTTTCCATTCGTTCTTTGACGTTTATTGTATCTGGACGATGTGGAGTTCTGCGGTAAACGCTTGTTTTCTTTTATTTTGTATTAAATTATTATTATTATGTTACTCAGCAACATAAAACATATATTATTATTATGATATGAAAGTACAGAAAAAGCAGATTTTTTAAATAGTGTAAGGGATTCCCTGTATGCAAGTAGCCGAAAAACAGCCGAACACTTACTGAATCGAAGGACATTATTAATATCTTGTAATTATTGACGTTTCCAATAAATCAACTCAATTCTAAGAAAATTGTCACAAAAAGAATGAGAAATATGTGGTCTGGTTTTTCGGCACTATTAATTTATTGTTTCTGTGCCTTGTAAGTGAAGGATACTTGAGGGACAATAAAAAAAAAGTTGCATTGCTTTGAAAATGCTAAAAGTTCGAAAATAAAGAACCATTTCACATATTCCGAAAATAAACTTGTTAAAAAGGTACTTATCCCTCTGAAAGATATGATTTTTAGATAAAAAAAATTCCTCTGAATTCTCTTTTTTTCCGATTAAATATCATATCGTCTTCCCATTTACAGAACTCTTGTAGAGCACCCTGTATTATCCAAACGCTACACTACAAAATCAAGTAAAACATACTACGATACAAGCAATGACGTAAGCTTCCAACACTTAATACCAGTCAAGTTAAGATATTTAACCCCTGCTTGAGTTCGAAATATTATCGTGTTCAAGTTTGACCAAATTACGTCCCCCTTCCGATTAAATTTGACGTATTTTGGAGTTTTTGCTCAATCCATCTAATTTTTCGTAATTTGCTCTATAGCCTTTAAGTTTGGACATCCTGTATGATGATTAAAGTATTAATATATACATATTTTAAAGATTGGGTATACCATTTTAAATTAGATCTATAGACGAAACCGGCTTATTCATTTTTAAATCTTGTTCTGATATCTTTCTTACATGGGACCTTTTGTCTTTCCCATATCGTCTTCAAAGCGCACTACCTTATTTAGGTAAAGGGCTTTGTCCGTACAGTTGTAAAAGATTCAACGGCGCTCTTCTTAACTCTAATTACTAAACTTAAAAAATCAGCACCAACGTCTTAACATCGAGCCTTTTTTTAAGTGATCCATAAACTGCGCTACCTTTTGGTTGGTTTATAAGATTCATCAGACCTGCACAGTCTGCCTCTTATTGCGTAAACGTATCTCAAAATTGTGCCTTCCGCGTCTTTAGCAAAGCCTGAACATGGAAAGTGCACTATAATATATGTAAGTGAAAAAATTAAAAACATCTCCTCATCAACCACTACAATGCAATAGAAAAAGCTATATGTTTTGACAGTTTACCAAAAACCGGTTTTTGATTTTTTGTAGTTCTTGTTACTTAATTTGTCAAAATCATCTTCCCAAGTTGTATTTCAAGCTCTCTACACTTTAAATAGTATAAATTTTTGCTCATGGGGAAACTTTATTCCTTTCGCAAAGAATGATTATGAAATCCAGAGGAACAGAACAAGTTTGTACATCAGCTGTAGATACGGTTTAATGGAGTTTATATTCTCATATCCAGTTTCATCTATGGCGAGAGTAGGTTTTCTCGAACGCTTCTTTTTGCCTAGTGACTCACTGCAATACGTTCGTTGCGAATGATTCGTAACTTTGAATTTTTTACCAGTTGTAACGGTTGTTGTTTACAAAATAACAAAAAGAAGCGACGGCTCTAGCGGAACAACCTAAAAAAACTAAAGAGAATTCGGCTCTATGTAGCGCACTAAGTTCGTGGAGAATAAAATATTACGCCAAATCGAACAAAAACCAGAGAAAAGGACAGACAATTCAATACAACAAACAAATCTTAAAATACCAGGAGAATGTGACAAAAATAGAAAGACTGTCGCATATAATTACGTGCGTTAGCAGCAGCCTCGCTTAACAATAAATAAGGCTCGCAATTAATGAATTTCGAATTTCAGATAACCTTTAGTTACACCCGAGTTAAAGTTATCATTCCAATTAAGATTTGGCTACTAGTAAAGCTCTGCGTACACATATCACTTACACACGGCGATTTAAATAAACTTAAACTAGGATTAAAAGGGTAAGTACCTCCCGCAAACCCAAAAGGCCTTTTGTGTCCTCGTCAACCTTCTAAGTAAAGCGCCCGAGCCCGTATTGAGCTGATTACAACAAACTTCGGTTGTGGAGTGTACACCGAATAAAAATTTACTTAAATAATAGAGATCAAGCCGTTCTATGTCATATGTACTTGAGCTTAACGTATTATCACTGAATAAGTGGCTTAAATACTAAAACTTAGCTGTAATCGGTAGGATGTAGTTCCGAGAATGAAGGTTTCCTGCTAGCGACGGTATCGACAGTTTGGGAAGTTAGATAGTCCCAGGATTCCTCTTAGGGGAAGTGTGCGGAGAAGAACAGAAAGCGATTGGCTCCCTCGATGAAGTTATAAAGCATAACCAACCCCTGTAGACGTAGTATCCACCGGTTGTCTGCAGCCTAATTAATGCGAAACCATGGTGTTGTCTTTAATTGATAGGGAAAGTTCTTAATCAGCCACTCCAGCACCCTCAAGAGTTATCCAAGTATAATACACAACGAGAGTACTTCAAGAAGTACGCTAAAACACCCGCATGTACGAAACGAAAAAGAAAGATGTCCGCTGTACGTCTAGAAAATCTAGTAGGATATTATTTTCCACCAATAGAAAATTAGCAAAATACGCGTCAAATACAACTTTCGTCGCAACATACTACTCGCGACACACGTTTTAAGACGGCTCTCGACATACGTCCTACATTTGAAAAATAAAACCGTAACACAGTTGTCAGCCCATTCTTTTTCTTAGACGTTTTTGTCCACATGGAAATTTCTTTTTTTCTCACAGAAATATTTTCAAAACAAAAAAATCGCTTTTTCATTCTGGATTTAAAGTCAAGAAGAGACTAGTGTGTTTCACGTTATCTCCTGTTTTTTGTATCTTTTTGGGTATATGTCTTCATTAGAAGTATTTGGAATAAGCCATTTGATACCATTTACTTGTGGGAACATGCTTAGCACATTTTCGAAATTCAATTTTGTCGTTGCCAAATCATTGCAAAATTTCTCCTTTAAAATAAGTTGTGAGACATCCACACCCATATGCTTTTCTTCTAAGCCAGGCAAACTCAAACGACACATTGTAAAAGATTTTTTTGTGCAGTCTCTCCGGAGTATCTTCATTCCATAAATTTTCAGGTATTCCTGTAAGCACTGCAATACTTTTTTTCCTTTTTTCGCACTCAGTTTGCAATGCCGTACAGGTAGAATCCCTGGCATCTTTTGCAACTTTACAAATTATGTCTCCCAATGGAGACACCAAAACCATAACAATTTTCCTGAATTTGTTTCGGGATCACATTCCATATTGTTTTAGCTAACTTTCCCTATATTTCTTCGTATGTAACCTGCCCAATGTTTGCAATTTGCGTAATAGTTTTCACTGGGTTCGAAATATAATTTTTTTCTTCACAGAACTCCCCGAACTGTCACCAAACCGATTCTTTAATTTGGTTTATGTTTTCTGGTGTTAATTATTCTACTTTTTTATAAGTAACACCAAGTCAAGCAACATCAAAGGCTACATTTAACTTGTTTACATCAAATTTTCATAGTAACCACTGAGGAGATTTGATTGTAGGAAATAATAAAGGGACCGTCTCATCCTTGTTTGATTTATGAAATTCTCTGATAAATATAATTCGTATATTGAAAATGTATTGATAATTTTTAATTTTCAACGCACTGCTCGTTTTCCCGTTCTACAGCATTCTTTTTCGTTTTAATCTAAACTCTAAACAATTGCATTTAGTACAAATTCTAAAAAGGGAAGGCACCAATATTTCTATGCACTAAGTATGCACTCACAATATTGAAACCCCGGATAAACTATAAAGCATTAAAATGTCATTTCTTTCACTGAAGCAATCATTTCGAAGGGCAATACCATCCGTTCATTTAGAAGAAAATCTATGTAGAAATTTTAAACGTTACTATTTTATTACATAAATGTAAATGTATTTATTTTATGTGTGTTTCAAGTTACTTTCGAAAAAGCTTTAGATAAAATCTCAACATCACAGTAAATTAAATCAACAGGAATATAGACACATTTCGGTAGTACATACATATTGTTGTTATATAATTATTATCGATAAATCTTCTAAACCGAATAACCTTGAAAGTCTTACACAATTAATCAATTTGCTGTGACAAAAGTTGAAATTAAAAATCTCGCTTATGTACGCCATGTTTTCTACAAAGTTCACCCACACAAACAAGAATAATTAATGTCACTTCTTAATTTGAAACCGATTCTTATCGAGAATTCTCCGAATTTTCAATACAACAACAATTATAGGATGAGGTAGTCTAACAATTGTTTACGTGTGTTTGTTCTACCTGAAGCGCAAAACTTATTAATTCAGAATCTATCTGATTTGGTTTCGTTTTTGCAAATAGTTCCTCGAAGTACAGTACCTACACGAATACTAGTTTGCATCAGCTTCTATTGCAGACTAGTTTGCCACAGTTAGATAAGTATCTTTCATTAACGAGTTTTTGAGACTACCTTGTATCGATTTTTATCATTTTGTTTTTTGCTATATTATTTTGACATTACATTGTCTCAAGAATGTTTAAACCTTTCCGATTGAATTGAAAAGTCTTTGCCTCTAATGTTTCTTTTTTAAATTTTTAACATGTGTCAGTACAAATGAAATGTGCTGTAACATACTTCCAATAAACGCTTGATTTTAAAATTGAATTCACTAGCTATGAAGAAGATGAATTTTTAATAGATGCGAATAATGAACATCTTAAATTTAAATTAAACCCTCCATATAACTTTGTTATGTTTTAAAATTCACTCTTTCACGTTATATAGACCTACTAAGCCTATCGTAACCCTCAGGAGGGAGAAGAGGTTTGGTATCCAAATTCTTATAAATATTATTTTACTCGGAATGTGTTGGCTAATCTTAAAAGTTTCTGAAACAATTTTAATTAGGCACTATTATACTGAGCTCCAAGCTTTTGTAATGTTTATCAAATTAAACATTCTTTAAACTGATGAGCACTGTTTTGTGGTAAACTTTTCCTTAAATCTTCAATAAGTTAGATTAGGAGAATATTATTAAATAATAGTACTTAAAACAACTTAATACGATTTAATATGTATCTATTCAAATGTAGTGTGTATGTTTCAATCAAAATTTTGTTTCAGAACATTGCTATACGTATCAAGTTCAATGTATCAGTTTTTGTTGTGTGTAAACTGAGGTACCTAATAAACAATTTAATAAATAAACAAAAGGAAATGCAAAAGTGTACGAAAGAGTGATAAGAAAATAATGAAAGTAGTTACTGAACCAAAAAATTAGGATTCGTAATTTAATTATAGCGTTTAATTTATTATGGAAAAATTTTATACCTGGAAAACCGCGAGGTTTAACTGGAGGAAAGCACTCTATTTTTGAGTAATTCAAATGAGGCTGGTTTATTTAAAGCAATATATTCACCAACATTTATTAGTTCATAATCAGAAAAGCTAATCCGAATTTTTTTATAACACACAATGAACGAAGTTTTGACGGCCAAACGCCTTTTCTACAAAAGTTTGTGCGGGATTTTAAAGCACAATGAATATTGTTTTTTCATTTTGCTGTTGACTCTCAAAATACGTTACCAAGATAAAACCTTTTTCATTTTTATGAAATTATGATTATCACAAATCTAGGTAGAACGCGTCATCTTTACTTGCACTTTTAGTTTTGTGTTATAATGAGACTTGAGCTAATGGAACTCAAGTTCGGTTAAAGCTCACAAGATTTACTTGTTCTTACTTCAAGCTTTTGCATTTCAAAGAAAAAGTATTAGTATGTTATAATGCTTTTAGGTTATGATAAGTATAATGGTTGTATTAGATTAGATTTATCTGGGATTGACATAGCACTAAATCAATCTTAATTCTTATGTTCCCCTTAAGTGTTTAAAGCACCTACCATAGTCACACCTAACCTAGTAAGATGTTTGCTATATGAGCAGTGGCCTGTGTGGAACCCTGTAAGGATTCTAAGGTTATTTCTGCTCACCGATAGACAATCATTAGTTTCTCTCTAGATGAAATCCCTTAGTTAATTCTTTGATTGCCTTAGACTTGGTAGTTTATTCCATTATTCTTCCTTTCTCGATCCGGAACATATCTTGTATTGTGTGCTTGCCAATACCACAGAAGGGTTCCGGTCCAGTGAAGGAAGTGGCTCCCCCTTCTAGCGAGGCACCTACTTTCTCATTGTCCTTATTAAATGTTCCCAGCTCGTTTAGTTAGGTTTTGTACATCTGCATCATATTTCAGTTTATGACAGTGCTTCACAAAGCGTTAATGGCCGCCTGGATGTCGGACATGATAACTATGTTTTTCGTGATATATCTTCTAACCGGATTCAATTGCATATAAGTCGCCTGGAAAGTACTGGTGAACTAGCTCATAGATACCGAGTATGTGGTTCTCGGCCCAAATACTCCCGCTATTACCTACTTTGGTTTTCAACCCATCTGTATACCAGCAAGTGTAATTTTTTAGTGTTGGGATCTGTATTCTCTTTAAGGTCCGGTCCGATCTTCTTTGTTGCCTAATGGCTTGCAAAAGTTGGTTTCAAATAGGAATTTAGATTATTCCCAAATATTTGAACGAGGTGCCGACTTCCACGACAGTACCAATTACAGTAAGTTTCTTCTTGTAGATGAAAGTCACAATTGAGGTTTTGTTAGAATTAATTCCCAGTCCAACAGTTCTACATCATTTCTCTGTTCTCTTCAATTCGTTTAAATTTTCTTTGCGCTAGACATTTAAAAACAGAATGAATTTTATGTAAGGTACTATTATAAAGTGACCGGCAAAGAGTTTGCAACAAATGGGAAACATTTTTGTAATTGAGATATCCGAAAATTTCTTTTGGCAAATGAATTCAGCATATTGAATGACAAAATGTCATGTGACCACTGTCATGGCAGCAAATTAAAAAAATATTCCTTAAATATGTAAAAAAGTGAGGTTAGATAACAAGATATTAAAAAATGCCTAAGAGAAAAGTTGTTCAGAATTAGATGATACGTCTATGTCCAAATTTTCAAAAGAAAATAAAGACTATTCAAAAATATCTGTTGTCCGGCATTTTTTCAGGCAGGGTTTTGCACACACTAAGTACGTATCATTACCTCCTATTTCCTGAAAGATGTATGCTACATTTAAAAAAATGACGGATCTACAAATTTAAAAAGCAAATATTTCACTTTTTCCAATTTTTCTCGAAAATTTATTACCTGATCTAGACGAATTAGTGCTCATTTTATTCGTAGTTTTATTCTCTACAACTTCTCTTTTTACACCATTAATGTTGGTTCATTACTCTTTACTCAGGAAAAAAAATTGAGAAAAAACACTTTTTTTGCATTTAAATGTTAATTAACAATATCATGACATTTCATTTTCGGTATAAAACATGAATATAAAGTATTTTATACTATTTACAATTACATGGCACATGCGGTATCCTACTATTATTTTCGTCAAAATATATCTCTATTTACTGTACTATAAAGACACAAACGAACAAACATGAACAGGCACAGCATGTTTTATAATTCGATCGGGAATAACCGATTAAAATAACAAATTCTCTATCCTTTTGTTGCGTTTGTACTTCTGTACAAGTTATCTTGGCTTTATCGGCTACGTGTGTTACAAGCATTAAAGCTATCGCTTAGATAGCGCTTTGCACTTTAACACACACATGCCGTTACAGTTAACTGTTGGCATTTTTCTTAGTTTATACTATTCATAAGTGTCAATGTTTACACGAGATGTCGCAAGACACACATTTTACTTAAATGCTCCATAGTTTGTTATATCCGAGTTCCACTTCGCGGGACTGAAAAATTGGTATGTTATAATTGGGCGTTCGTTATATCCAAGTTCTTTATAGCCGAACAAAAATACAGGGGTTTAATAAGGATTTTTGACGAGGATTTCTAATTGGTTCGTTATAACCGATAGTTCGTTATAGCCGAGTTTGACTGTATTTCAGTGGTTTTCTATATGTAATTTGTACAATTAGTCGACCAACATGGGACATATTCCTTTTGAAAACCACGTGGAATTAATTTTTTTGATCCACATTGTATAGTATCTACAAATCTAAAGATTGTACAAACGTGATTTTAAAGCGATGATCTATGTTGTCTTCTTGAAAAGTATTTTAATATCATACGTTTTGATTCTAATGAAACCATGTCACGATTCATTGACCCATAATGTAGGGGAAGGTGGGGAGTTTGTTACATGGCAAATAATTTCTTTATTTGTACTTGTAGCGCTCTCTATTCAGCAGAGGTAAAACCATTAGTCAAATTTAGATTACTATGAAGTTCGGAATTGAAATCTACTACCGTAACAGATGTCTTGTGGTTGTTTTGACACATGCAAAGTGAATTAGTTAGGTTTTTGGAGTAATCGAGTTTCAATCTGATAAACGGTGAGTAATTATTTAATATTTTGTATTTTTATCATTATTGCTATTTGTCTTAAATTGTATCCGTATATTTTTGGTTTTAACCCTAACAATTAACAGAAAAGTTAACTTAACCACTACGTTTCGTGGGGCACGTTGTTACGTGTAACAGGGACACCTAGTAACCATATGCTTGGTAATAAGTGGAAGTGGGAATACTGTCCCTAGCAATGCTGGTATTTCCGAAAAAAATTCAAGCCGTTCATGATAGCAACTGCACCTCCTGGCTGTGTAGGAGCGGCTTTGCCCTCTGGCTGGATGACATGCGAAATATTCTTGGAATTCATAAAACATTTTACTGCATTCACTCGATGTTCTAAAGACAAGCCTGTGTTACTTCTACTCGACAACCATGAATCGCACTTATCTATCGAAGTACTGAATCACTGTAAGGAAAATGGTATAGTGCTTCTGAGTTTCCCACCACATACGTCTCACCGGTTACAACCCCTGGATAGGACTGTATACGGTCCCCTAAAGAGATATTATAGTGCTCATGCTGATGGATGGCTCAAATCGCATCCAGGAATTCCTATGACGATTTACGATATTCCAACAGTATTGAAAGACGCTCTACCTCAGTCCACTACACCAGCGAATAATCAAAATGGATTTGTAGTTACGGGTATTTGGCCATTCAATAGAGACATTTTTCAAGATGATCAATTTTTACCATCAGAAGTTACAAACAGAGAAGTGGATAATGTTGAAAATATTGGGAATATCAGGATGATCATTCATCAGTTCCCCCCCACCAAAAAAAAAAAAAAAAAAAGAAAGATCCTAAATTCGTCATTTAACACTGTCACCTCAGCCTTGCTGTTCTAGTTCTAAAGATGATGTTCCTAAGCAAACATTCGATGTGACGCCGCAACAGTTGAAACCATTTCCAAAAGCTGGTCAGATAAAAACAAAAATAAATCGTCGGAAACGTAAATCGGCTGTATTAGCCAATACACCAATAAAAACTGAACTTGAAGGTGAAAAAGAGAAAAAGGGAAAAACTGTTGTAAGGAAGATTACTAATAGTAACAAGCGTTTGCATAAGAGAAAAAGTAAGAAAAAAAAGGGCTAGAGATCGTCCGTCGTCAGACTATGAAGAAGATTGTGATGAACTGTGCCTGGTTCAGTGTTCTGTGTGCAAAAGATGGGCACACGTATCGTGTGGTAGTAATGACGTTTATTATGTTTGTTTAAACTGTGTATCTAATAGTGAATAGTTGTAAAACGGATATATTTGTTTTTCCTTTGTTTCATCATCACTCATGTTTATTTTTTATTTTTGAGGTATACAATGAATAATTATTATGTTATACCTACTTGAAATATTTTTTTAGTAACAAATAAAGTTTATTATTGGATAAATAATTACATACAGTTATACACTGTAACAACTTTCCCCACAGTGGGGCATATTGTTACATTTGCAATAGTGTCTTGGAATATAAATAAATTTTCTATTTTTGTACTAGAATGCCGACTAAAATTTGTAGTTGAGGTATAAATATTACTGATTACTTGTGTTGATTTAATTTTATTTTCGATTATTTGTTGGGTTAAAAAAAATTAAAAGGTTGAAATTGTAACAACCTTCACCTACCTATTATGACAATTAAAATCACCAATATAAACGCATTGATGTGGAAACTCGACATTATAAGCTATTGGAGGAGGTTTGTAAATATTTACCAGGTGTAAAACTTCTATTTTTAGTAACTATAACTGAAATCCCAGAAATTATACTTTTTTTTTATGTTTTTTCGTAGTGAATATTTTCTAAACATCTAAATTTACTGCTTTTCTTCTTCAAGAAAAACCGTAAACTTCCCATTAGACAACATATTTTCAATAAAAATAATTTTGAAACAAGGAATAACGTTAAACAATTTAAAAGTAAACCTTCTTTCCACATGGTATCGTATGCAGCAGTTAACCTTCTGCAACTAATATACGGTCTCACAGACCAGTCGCCTTTACTTTTACCGATTATTTACGACCGCCTCACGATTTAGTTGTTCACCTGCATGTAGGTGCTTGTTTCGACAGCTATTAGTCAGTTGTAAGTCAGCAGCCAAATACTTTATAAAGTATTGTTTATATTAGCAAATTCCGTGAGTAAGACCGAAGTTAGTTTTCTTGTTAGTTGTTGTAGAAGTGAAAACTGTGTTAGGTATTTATTATCTACCTCACGAGTGATAATTTTTAATGTTATTTTCTTACTTAGTCTAACCCTATCAATATGAGTTATGAAGAAGAGCAGAAAAAACTTCAACGTTTATGGGACGAGATTGGGTCCTACCAGTAGAGGTGTCCGATGAAAATAACATAAGTCCATAAGAAAACAACCTGGAAACCCTAACAGATAATTCGTACAGAACAAGACGCGTCAGATCCGGGAAACCTAAATATACAACCATTGTTTGCCAAAAAAGTGTAAGAACCATATTTTATTGCAAAGGATGGCACTAAGTGGAAGAAACATTTGACTAAGCGTTCAAATGTCTAAACTAGAGCCATCAATATTGTAAATGTCCTTCCTGGAGTTAAAGGTAAAGCTAGAGAGAAAAAAACACCTATTGAAATATGGAGTTTGTTTTTCCTTGTCGAGATGCTGGAAAGAATTGTTACATATACAAATAGACATATTGTGATAAAAAATATTCTGACAAATATAGAACAGCCAGACCAACGGATTTAGATGATATTAGAGCCTTGCTAGGATTAATTTATATTTCTGGAGTAATGAAAAGTAGTAATCGAAATTTGATTGATACTGGCTGTATGGAAACCGAAATTTTTCGGCTGACAATGTCTTTAGAAAGGTAAGTTCTTGCTACAAAATATTCGTTTTGACGATAAAACAACAAGTTCTAAAAAGGCATATATATACAGGGTATTTCATTAATCAGTACAGAAAATGAAACTGGAGATTCCTTGCAAAATTTAAATGGGGGTTTAACATAAAAAATTTCCTTAAAGCCTCCCTGAAGAGTTAGACAATCTGTAGCAATGCTAGGTAGCGTTAACGGAAATTTGTTCAAAAGAATAAGAGCCTGTATTCAAGAAAATGGTGCCCATTTTGAACACTCTCTGAAATAATATTGTTAATTTAAATTAAAATGATAGTTAACAATAATATTGTTATTTATGTCAAACTTGCATACGCAACTTATTAATTAAAAATTCTGCAATTCTTAAGAGACAAAAAAAGTTTTTAATTGAATTGGCCCTCCAAAATCTGAATTTTAAAATTAAAAAAAATTAGTTAAAGTTCTGGTAAAAACTCTAAGGGGTTAGTAAGACTCACCCCTTGCAGAGAACAAGGGTGAATAAAATTATGAAATTATGGAGGCTTGGTAGTAGTATTTGAATGTTTAGACTTTTTTTATTTCAAGTCATTTCAGAAAAAATCGATTAATGTGAATTTTTACACAGCTTTAAGGGGCTGTAACTCTTCAGGGGAGGCTTTAAGGAAATTTTTTTTATGTTAAACCCCCTTTAAATTTTGCAAGGAATCTCCAGTTTCATTTTCTGTACTGATTAATGAAACACCCTGTATATATATAAACGATAAGTTCCGCGACATTTAGTGTCGACTCGTTAAAGCGTTCACGTACGTAAATGTAACGACTATGTAACTGCTTTACATACCTGTCGGCAAAGTTGCTTATATATATATATATATATATATATAATAAACTGTCAGCAATAAGAGAATTTTTTGGACAAATTCAATGGAAATTTCGTTAGTACTTTTCTCTGTCACAGTACGTAACTATTGAAAAGATGTTGAAATATATGTAGAGCCGCAGCCAATTGGTCCATATAAAGTTGACACTTCTAATATGTCCTTGGTACCTAGATTATGTGAGCCTAACAATTATAGGAACCTTGAGCAAAAATAAACCCCTAATACCTGACAAGACTTCTATGTTTGCATTTCAGGAGAGATGTATCGTCATATTCGTACCAAGAAAAAATAAGAATGTATTCGTTATGTCAACTATGCACCATGGTGCTGCGATCAATAGTGAAATAGGTAAACCTGAAATGGTAATTGACCAAAAGCGGTGTAGATACAGTCGACAAATTTGTGCCTCATACAACTGTGCCAGAATAACGCGTCGCTGGCCAATGGTAATTTTTTATGGTGCTATGAATGTTGAATTAAAATTAGAATAACAACCTAGACAAAAAACTATCCAGCAAATTGTTATTAGAAAAGTTGGGATATCAGTTAGTTGAGGCTCACATAAAAAAGTGGCTAAGTACTACTGGATTACCAAGAACAACAAAATTGCGAATTCAGGAAATTTATAACATGTCAGATGAGAATCAAGCGCCGAATAGTAGTACATATGGCAGGTGTGCTTACTGTTCAAGCAAAAAGATCAGGAAAACCAAATACAGTTGCCATTTATGTAAAAAATTCATGTGCTTGAAACATCTAACGCCAACTTGCAAGGAGTGTTCATAATTTTTAATTCGCATAGAAAAAATATCAGTTTCACATATCGTTTATTTGTCTTATTTTTATTGTACCTTTATCTTAAATAGTTTAGTTTCTCTTGTTTCAATAATATGTCCAAAAAAATATTTCATATTTTTGTATGAATGTAGTTACTACTAAATCATTTCAAAACTTTTCCACTAAATTATGTCATATGTTTTTAAATATTTAATAACATTGTTAAATTGTTGTATATTTGCCCTAAAGTAAATATAAAAAATGTAAAAACTGCAATTTTCTCTTTCAAATATATTTTTCTTGATGTCGGGGGTCACAGACCCAAGTTATAAGTCTCACTGAGCTATGTTAGTAGCCAAAGGCTTCTACTGATCAAAATCCTGGTTGTTCAATTGGTAATTTTTCTTCAATTAACGGATTAATTCTTTGAAAAATCAATCTTTCCAAAACCTTATAAATTACACTTAACAAACTTATTATATATATACACATATATATATATATATATATATATATATATATATTATAATTTATTTTTCTTTAAAATTGCCACAACTTTAGGGAGGGTGGGCCACAATGAAACATGGGCCACAGTGAGACATTCAATTTTTCTCTTTCAAATATAATCGGATCTGTGCTGCCATCTATACAACGAAGGAATAGTTACGCCTACACATTTTCATACTGGTAGCAATTTATTTCAGTTGTTCGTTTGGACGCATTAGTGGCGTATCGTTTCGCGGCTACCGAAAGTAAATATTTTGCATACATTCCACTGTGAATTTAAGATTAAGGAACGCTAAAATTAGTAAGTATTTTTTCCTGTTAATTAGCATAACCATTAAGCTACACTATGCTATAGAGGGATTTGCTCTGATTCAATTAGTTTTTATTTAACCTATAAAATCTATTCGGCATGTGCTTTGGGCCAACTTGAGACAAAATAAATGGGCCACAATGAAACATGTCTCATTGTGGCCCATATGTAATTTAAATAATTGTCTGCAATAACGTCTGCTTTTTAAATGCTGAACTAAATTTATTATTTGTTATAGTATATTATCTCTTGCTTTAGGCAGAATAATGTCAAGGGGACGAAAGAGGAAGACCGATAAGGAACGTTTTCAGAAGACTCAATGAGACAGGCTGTTGAAGCAGTTTTGAAAGGTGATATAAATGGACGTAAAGTTTCACTTAGAGAAGCTGCTTTACAATATCACGTTAAGTATCAGACGCTCTTTAGATATGTTAAAAAGCACGCGAGAACCCAAATTTACCTATTCGTATGACGCCGAACTATCAATGTCGCCTGGTATTTTCACACGAACAAGAAACATCTTTAAAGGAATATATGATAACCTGCTCAAAAATGTGTTACGGAAAATCAACCAAAGACTTTCGAGAACTGGCATACGAAATGGCAAAAATTAATAACATTAAAACACCAGACAATTGGGAAGAAAAAGAAAGCAGGTGTTGACTGGATGCAGGGATTCTTGAAACGTCATCCACAGATTAGCATTCGTCAACCAGAAGGATGCAGTATATCTAGAGCTACCTCATTCAATAGACACAATGTTTCTAAATTTTTGACAACTTAGCAGAGATCTACAGACGTTCTGACAAATTTGCCGATGGCTGTCGTATATTCAATCTCGACGAAACGGCAACAACCACGGTACAAAACCCAAAAAATATTGGCACCGAGAGGTTAAAAACAAGTCAGTCAGTGCACAAGCGGTGAACGTGGAACACTTGTCACAACATGCTGCATAATTAGTGCAAGTGGAAACAGTTTGCCTCCAGCTAGTGGGTGGATGACTAGTGAGCTGTTTCCTCAGTTATGAGACATTTCATAAATAATAGCAATTCATCAAAGGATAATCCAAGTGTCCTTATATATGACAACCATGAAAGTCATTTGACAATCAAAACTTTGAACTTAGCTAAAGACAGTGGAGTCACTATTGTCACCTTACCACCTCATTGTAGCAATAAGTTACAGCCTCTTGACGTCTCTGTATTTTATTCGTTCAAGTCTCATTATAACGCAGCAGTCGACTCTTGGTTGCTTCATAATCCCGGGACTCCAATGACTATCTATGAAGTTGCCAGCTGTGTAGGCGTAGCCCATCAAAGAGCTATGACTCCTGCGAATATCATATCGGGATTCAAGAAAACGGGCATTTACCCGTTCGACCGTAATGTTTTTCAGATGACGATTTCCTAGTTAGCTACGTAACTGATCGTGACTTTCCCGCCGAAGCTGGTGAAGTGATGGAAACAGAACATATAGGAACTGACAATACAGTGAGAGAGGAAGAATTAAGGACACCTCCAAAAGAAATTCCACAAACAGCAATAGAACTAACTCTACTTAACGAGGAAGAATCGCCAACACAAAATGTTGCTCATACTTCTAGTTCAGGAACTAGTACAAAACCAAGCACTTCGTTTATTTCTCCAGAACAGTACAAAGGGTTTCCAAAAGCGGGGGCAAGGAAGTCTAAAAACTACGTACCAAAGGTCGCAGTTGCATTGCAACGGACACCCTGGAAAAAAGCTTCTATGAAGCAAAAGAAACTGAAAAGCAACGCAAAATTTCCTTAAAGAAAAGTTCACTTTTACGTAAAAGAAACCAATAATAAGTGATGTATCATCGTCTGAAGATGAAGTTACCGCTTCAAACCCTATGGAGGAGGATTCGGATGAGGACATAGAATGGCCACCGGCATTGGATTATTCTGGATTTGAGGAATTGGATAGGGAACCCATACCTGGTGATTTCGTGCTAGTGCACTTCAAAACAAAAACAGCAGTGTTTTATATAGGACAAGTTGCTAAAGAGAAAGATCTTGAAAACGATATAAAAATTAATTTCCTAAGAAAGAGTTTAAAAGGTGAACGCCACTTTGTGTTTCCTGCTGTTCCGGACGTGGCATCAGTGTCAATAGATGACATAAAAATGATCCTACCAGTACCCACTTGTTTGGGGAAAACAAAAGGCTTCAGTCATCCTTTAAATTTGAACTAGATTTTACATTATTAAACATGCGTTAAGAAGAATATGTTGTTTCATTGTAGCTTACTGGCTGTTTTATTGTGGCCCATCAGTGGGCCACAATGAAACAGTTGTAATTTTTTTTGTTTGTTAATTTTAATACTTATTTTGTATGTTTTCTAATTTGCATATAGGATTACTTTTGCAATATGTTGAAGTTTCATTAGCAATGCTCAGTTTTTGATTTATCAGATTTGGCTATTAAATAAAAATTAAAACATTTTTTTGTCTCACTGTGGCCCACCCTCCCTACATTTCTTTAAATCTGTTGGTAATTTACCTGTATTATAAACATTATTGAGACACATAAGTAGCCACTTCAACAAATAATTTCCCAAATTTTTCAGAAATTCTGAATATATTCCATCAAACCCAGCAGTTTTCTTTCATTTGGTCTTTTTTAATGCATGTTTTAGCTCTTCTACAGTAAAATGTCTGGATATATCTTCTGCGATAGGTGTAGATTTTCTTTCTTTTGTAGACACTTTTTCATCTTTGTGATTTTTTCCACTTTTACTGAGTTTGAAACATTAACCAACCGAGAAGCAATAGAATTTGGAGAAATTTTTGTATTTGTTTTAGAAGATTGATTTGTAGAACCTAATTTATTTAAAAGTGCCCAGCTTTTAACACTTGAATGTACGAAATCCATATTTTCCATTAATGAATTCCATTTCTCTTTTCTTCTATTATTTAGAGATGATAGTACAGCATTCCCATTTTCTTTATTTGGATTTTCTAGATATGATTTGGTACAATCCAACATGGGACATATTCCTGTCGAAAACCACGTGAGAAAGGATTTTTTTGCTGCACATTTAACAGCACCTACGAACCTAAAATAATTATCAGAAACCGGTGGTATCCATCTAAGAATAGAATCGAGATATGTTCTATAGTGTATCAAATTAGCTTTTTGAAAATTCCATCTTAGTTTTCCTAAAGATTTTACAAACGGAATTTGAAGTCCAATTTGTATTAGCGAAAGTCTATGTTGACTTCTTAGAAAATCGTTTAATACCATACGTGTTGATTGTAATGGAACCATGTCACGATCCATTGATACTAAACACAGGTCCGGGCTGTAATCGTTTTGCCATCGATCGGAGTAAAATGTTTTGTTGTCTTTTGGATCGTATACTAAATGTATGTTTTGAAATTCCATCCATGTGTGTAACGTTATTCCATTGATATCGTTGTCTTTGTAGCCCACACATGGATGAGGAAACACGACATTAAAAGTTTCTGACCAAGGTATTGGAGGAGGTTTGTAAATATTGACTACGTGTAAATCTTCTATTTTAGTAGTTATAACGAAAATTCCAGAAATTATACTTTTTTGTATATTTTCTTTGACGTACATTGCTATTCCATGAATGGGGCTCTCAATAAAGTCTACTAATTGAAAATCTTTTACTATACCTTTATTGAGTATAGTTGTTTCATTTCCACAGTGTGTTTCCTGTAAAAGTAAAATATCGACCCTATTCCCGAAACAAAGATTAGACAAGAAATCTGATTTGTCCTTACTCAACCCCTCAAAATTAATTTGTAGAATATTTGTTGTGTGCCCTATATTAGTATGTGTTTGTGTTTTGTAAAATTGTGTTGTACATTTTTTCGTAATTATCCGGGAGGGTCTTGATGACCAGGTCCGAAACCAAAGTGGTGATTCTCAGGAACAACATGTTTTCTTGTTGACCAAGGAGTACTGTAAGGTACTGATCACCTTTCATATTTTATATTTGTATTAAAACGCCTAAAAACACACACGAAAAAGCTGTAACGAAAATTGACGTACGTTTTGACGTTTTTTTTAAATTGTTAAATTTATTGTTATGAAATAATAAAGTCAATGCAAATCTTTTGAAATGTTAGCGTGCTTTTCCTACGGTAAGTATAAATAAGGAAGCAATACGAAAAGGTTACTTAAACTAATGGAAATGCAAATATTTCCAATGACATAATAACTTAACAGTTTCGGAATACTGTATAACAAAGCACAAAACAACAAAAGGACATTTTTGTTGAATAATTTAAATCGTTTGCATTGTACACATTGTCTCGCCGAACTTTTCCGGTGTCATAATTGATCTAAAGAGAAATAAAACGATCACATAAAAATCACATTCAAATATAGGCTAATGTATTTTAAAGTACTACAAATTTTTGTAAAATAGCATTGTTTCCCATATTCAATAGAATTACATCGTTTCGCCATCACGAAATCATCTTAATATTTGTTGAGCACAGTTAGGAAATGTTAAAACAAAATAGTACTAGAATTACTTATTCTCTTTGCGTTATGATGATTGCTGCACCCGGATATTAATCTGCTAATGGATTACGTCATCGTTTAATCTTATAATACTACAGTCCCAATTATCCCCTAACGATAATTGTCAGCAAATGTTGAGTTCCTCTTTCATACATAAACTTACACCATCGCTCATGCACAAAAAATTACTCAAATTATCTTTGGTAAAGTAAGAATACCGCGCCGCGTTAACCGTCTAAATAACATATCCGTTTTCCGCTTCTTCGAAACGGATATGAACTGGCAGGTTTTGTTTCCGTTTTTAGTCGTCTCCCTTGCCGCTTCTAAATATAACGGAAATTTTAAAACTCTTCTGATTTGTATTAGTGTATTGATCTAGAAACGCGAGCTTATGAAGCCGTCTGATCTATTTTAACGTTTATATAAACAGTGGTTTGAAATCGAAAAAGAAAAAAAAAGTTAGTACATAAAACGTAAGGCTATTATAAAGTGCGGGAAGTAAAAGGTTGATTTCGTAAACGTTGATTATGCTTAGCGCCCGTCTTACCTAATTTCTATGGATTATGTCATAGCCGACCAATATTGTCTGAAATTATATAATGATTTCTCATAGTTAGACTTCAATTACAATTCGAAATAGTATTGACTACATTATTGTCACTTATTATTAGATACACTGAATATTTTATTAAGTGTTAATTGTACAAGATCGCGCAAGAGATTCAATTTATAATTACGTAATTTGTGACTTCCTAAGGCAGTATTTTTATGAAAGTTCTTAGATGACATTGAGTTGGTAAAATAAATATACTAATTATCCTTATTAAACATTTTTCTTCACTGTCTAATTTCTTAATCGTAATTTATTGCCCGATTTGCTTTGTTTAGGTAATTGAAAACATTTTTTAGCCATTGATATTGATTACAACTATAACATTAAGGTTACCGTTTTAAGTGTAAATTATTTATACAATAATGAATTAAATTGAGGTTGTATTTATTGTGAGCAACACTAAGTTGTAAAACAACAAAATTATAATGTTAGAACACAGAGCGTGACTGACTATAAATCCTCTTTTTAATGACAAAGGTGAAATTCTAAACGAAATCTTGATGAAAAGGTCAAAGATTTTCTTAATCTTGATTTTACTAGTATTCGCATAGTATACCGTGATAGTAGAGTGTTTCAAAACGATCTTGAAAACTTTCATGAACGGTGTTTCAAAAATAGTCTAAGGCTCAATAGTGCAAAATGTAAGATTGTCACTTTCTCCCGCAAAGTTCGTTTTTCAGTATTCTTGAAGCGGTACCATAATAGATAGGGATAGATGGGAATTATACTAGGTTCTAAGTTAACGTTTGTGCCACTTGTATAATATTTAGCATCTACTATGTTACGCTTTACCTTCCGTAACACGGCTGGGATTAAAGTTCTTATGGTTCTATACTTAGCTTTTGTAAGGTTTAAACTCGACTATGATGCAATTGTGTGGGACCCATACTATAATACGCATATTTCATCCCTCGAGAGAATATAGTGAAAATTTTGGTATTTATATCGCCTTGCATATGGTGTTTTTCAACATCCATTGTATCCTACCTCTAGTCTTTTAACAGAATTTAACGTACTCTCTCTGAAAAAAAGAAGCTTGCAACTATTTTTTATATAAACTAATACTGGGACTGATTGGTTTCTCCAGTCCTGATCGGTAGTTTGTCGATTTCGGTACCGCGCCTAAGTTCTCGTCACTCTGTGACATTTAAGCTTGAAGTTGCTAGATGTAATCAGCATTATTATTCTCCCATCAATAACATGTGTAGACTCTACAATGCGTTATCTGCTGAATTTTTTGTAATTGTTTTCTGAGTTTGTTGGTGGTTGTCGGTCCACTGTTATGCCTGTTTAATTTGTACTATTTTATTGTTTGTACTATTTTTTATGTATTTACTAATTAAATTTTTGTCCGTATAAGATAATTATAATAGCATTAGAATTATTGTATACCGTGTGTCTCTGGCAAGACGCAACATAGAATTTTACTATAGAAAAAGAATTAATTTATTCACTAAGGCTATGAAATTCGTATAGACCTATACGTTACAATTAATTGTTATTGCGTGTTCTTTATTATAATATTCCCTAATTTAATTTTTGAAAATGGATGTGTCTACAATCCCTGAACAAGTTGAAATGGTTAAGTGGGTATACAGTGGTGAAAGCTATATAATTGTTTACTACACTTCTTCGGATCGGCCAATTGGAAATAGGAGTACAGTGATGAGAGTAGTGCGATTATTTGAAAAAACTGGTAGTATACACAAGCGTCCAAAGCAGGTTCAACAAAACCAGAATATGGACATGGATAAAGAAATCAATGTTTTCGCTGCTTCAACTCAACCCTAATATTAGTATTCGTCAACTAAGTATCGAATGTGGTGGAAATAGGTGTCAAGAATATTTTCTTCACCGATGAATGTACGTTCAATCTCAATGGATCACCAAACAACTAAAGCTTTTGTTATTAGAGCACACAAATCCCTCATGTAGTTGTACTAGCGCATACACAATATCCCCAAAAAGATTGAATATTCTCTCATACCATAATAGGCCTATTTTTTATTAAAGGGACCCTTACTGCGAATAAGTACAGATATTTATTGATGCATCAAATTTTACCCGCATTAGATCAAGTAACTGAAGAAGATGGGTGTCCAGCACATAATGTAAAAAAGGTGGGGAAGTTACTTGGCCACCACGATCACCAGACTTGTTCCCTAACTAGTTCTTTTTATGACCTTACATATCTTTGAAGGTTTAAACCGACAGATCCACGACACAATTGAGTTTATAAAAGTTTGCTTCAATATACCAGCAAATATTATTTTAAATGTGCAACGAAACGTCTATGGCCGATTGGGGCACGGTTTAGCAGTAAATGGACAGTATTTTGAACTGTTACTATAAGCCAAGCACTTCGCATGGAATACCTATTAGCTTTCACTTGTGTATGGTATATCCACAAACAAACCGGTCCTTTTCAGGACCACTAACACATTTATAGAATAGCAGATTATTTTACTAAGAGTTAAACAATTATATTTTTTTAACACCAAGTGAAATATATTATTTTTTCTTCGAGCGTTCATTGCTAGTTTTCATGTGTTTATTTTCAAACTTTCGAGATTCTCGAGTGTTAGAGTGACGTTTTATTCTCAGCGAATCAAGTTGGTACTTTACTGTTACATTCATAAGATGACATAACCGACGTACCAACCTCTAAATAGTTATGAAAACAAAAGAACTGTTGCTTTTAATGTTTAGACAGTAAAAAATCTTTTTAGCGTCTCCCAGCAGTTCAATAATATGCCGTTTTATTGTCGCTTGAAGAGAAAAGAATTTTGCTACACTTTTTACAATTGTTCTTGGATGGTTTGAAAATAACAATCTTGCTGTGTTGACTTCTAGATTCTAGTAAAACCTAAAATAGACAGTCAAAAAAAGAAATAGTAAATTAATCAGTTTAAAGCACAAACCTTTTCGTTTTCATTATTCATAAAATTAAAAATCTTAATCAGACATCTTCTAAAAATCTTCATCAATCCCATGAGTTTCAAATAGTAATAGTTTACGATCGAGAAGTTAAAAATGCATAATACTGGCCAATTCTGGGTTATACTTTACTTCGCTGATACCGAATAAGATGCTTAGAACACCAACTTCTGTTTATTAGTAGAGACAAACTATTCGATCCATATTATTAGAAATATCCCTGTCTTACCCATAATACTATCTGTATTAACTTAAAATAAACTCTTATCTTTATAATACCTATATTTTTGCAAGATACCAGTACAAGGTGTTACTAAACTTCATAAATATACCTCAAGTTTGCGTTGACATTGTTGCACATTCTAACAGCTTATAACTAGAGAATGAGACAAGGTATTGAAAGCCGGTTTTACGGAATGTCTTAAGAATGTTTC
This sequence comes from Abscondita cerata, assembly GCA_030710515.1. NCBI lineage: Eukaryota > Metazoa > Arthropoda > Insecta > Coleoptera > Lampyridae > Abscondita > Abscondita cerata. The sequence goes on from JALBCR010000822.1 coordinate 331,617, forward strand.
AATTTTATCTAACGAGGTTGCCAAGTCTCAGACGTCTAAAAGTTTCGTTAAAAAATACTTTTCAAATTCATATGAAGGGCTTTTGTCGAATAAAGCTATTAGTATTTTAATAATTATCTGCAAACCTTTATCCATAAATTATTATTTAAAGAAGTATCTTAAGCATTTTCAGTACATATTTTCTATTTAATGTTCCTGATTTTGTAAATTGACTTACCAAGCTAAAAGTGACTTAATAAATGATATTAATTTGTCAAGGGTGCGTTAACGCAAATCGAGTTGACAGAAGTGCCAGATTAGTAATAATTAGTGCAAGAAGTTCTTGACATGGTTTCATGAAAAAGTAAATTATTCTCTAAAACACGTAGGTTAATGCCAACAATGTATACATTTTGGAAAAGATAAGAAATTACCTTTCCAATTATGTTAAGAATTATAGAGAGAGAGTTCTATTTAAACTAAGCTCATAATTTTGGTTGAAAAAACTTTTTTCGTCAATTTTCATAAAAAAATTAGATGTGGCAACAATGTCTTATATTATGTCTAATAGTTTACACATAGGTCTACAATACAAGAAAAGAAACTACCAATTTAACCTCATATTCAATAAGAACAGGTTTTATACAAAAGTATTTGTTTATGCTTACTTCAATACCTACTATAAAATATGAAAGCAACTGAACATTGATTTGATTTTCGTAAAATCACCATTAAGTCGTTTTATAAGGCTACGTTTCGTGCAACATATGTAGCAGAAATACTACAGTACTCCGTAATGCAAAACTTGTGTGCACTATGCACGGAAAGTTTGTGCACGGCTGAGAAACAGGAGAGCAATAAATCAAGCGAGAATGAAAAATATTCACTGCTATTATTAGGTAAAAATAGTTTTTCTACGTTCACAAATAAACAAAAGTTCACAAACATGTAATATGTATTTCAATAAAATCGATTATCAATACAAATAAATTTGATTATGTCAATTAGCTTTCAAAGGTAAGTAGATACCATAATAATAATAATAATAATAAAATAATCTTTATTTTCTGCCTGTGGACATACAAGTATGTATAGGAGACGTCAAACAACCAATAAGGACAAAGAAACGATATAAAATTATAAACCTGCATAAAAAAGCCTACTTTTAAGGTTAGTACGTATTCACATAAATAGTTATTTTCAATAGAGGGCGTAGTACAAAACTAATTATATAAGATGTCGGGTGAACCAAAGTTGGAAAACGCAACCAATTTTTTTATTAAAATACGGATACAAACAAGAAAATTATTTCGATTAAAAATTATAAAAAATCAACGTGCCTTTAGAATGTATATGTTTTGTTTTATCAAACCTGCCAGGCGCCTGCGCACTCAGTCAATTGGACAAATCACATTACTTGGTTACGTCTAGCTTAATAGACAACTTATACTGCAATGCCTCCCGACACTGTTAAGACACAAACCGTTGAACGTGCAGTTGCGGGGAAGTAGTTCAAATAATAATACAAAAACCACATTTTTATAATAAATGCATGGTAATGTTACCATAAAATATAAATATTCGTAATCCTTAAATCATTTTATGTAAGTTTGCTTCAATGCGTTTTCTTCTATCTTGTCAAATAACTGGTAGGGGTGACTGGGAAAGCTGACTAAATAAAACAGTCATAAGTTTTGTACCGCTTTAGAGTTTGTGATAAACTTAATATCATTTGAAAGTCAATTCAATGATTAATGAAATTAATATTATACTATAGTTTTATTCTGTTTTTTTAACGATCGCTAGGTGGCGTTGTTTGACCAATTGTTATTGTTTTGACTTTTGGGATTTTTAAATGCAATGCTATACTTTTAAATTATTTACTTGAAAGAGCATAAATTAAATAAAAAAATGGAAAAGCCGTATCTCAATATCTATTTTTTAAGTGGAGATACGAGAAAAATATATGGTATACTAGGGGATCGATTTTTATTTTTAACTATATTGAAAATTTTATATAATCTAGTATGCATCTAGATGTCATAAATTGTTGACAGCTTAAAAATAAAACGTTTATAAATCTACTAGATATTTTGATATAGCGGCGTACGCCTTGCTCTGTTCTTGACAATTATGAATTAAATTACTTTGCATTTAAGACTTTATGATACCTAGACGCCTACTAGATTATGTAAAATTTTCAATTTAGTAGTTAAGAATAAAAGTCGATCCCCTCTCGTATCTCTACTTAGAAAATAGATATTGAGATGCGTTTTTTCCATTTTTTATTTAATTTCATGCTCTTTCAAGTAAATAATTTAAAAGTATAGCATTGCATTTGAAAATTCCCAAAAAAAGTCGAAAAATTAACATTTAGCTAAACAACGCCACCTAGTGATAGTTAAAAAAATCAGAACAAAACAATAATATAATATTTCATTAGGCATTGAATTGACTTTCAAATGATATTAAATTTGTCAAAATCTCTAAAACGGTACAAAAACTTATGACTTTTTTACTTAGTCAGCTTTCCCAATCACCTTTACCAGTTATTTGACAAGATAGAAGAACAAGAATTAAAGCAAACTTACATAAAATGATCTGAGGATTACAAATATTTAAATTTTATGGTACCATTACCATGCATTTATTATAAAATAATTTTTGTATTATTATTGTGAACTACGTCCCCTATCGGTGGGGTAGAAAACAAATTTCCAGCAGTTTCATAAGGTACTTTATATAGGTTTTTTTCCTAAGTTGTACGATAAATAGTTACAGCCGCTGGCCTCTCTTAATCAGACACATGGTACATGGTAGAATGTGAGAGGGGGTAAGACCACCAAGGCGTGGTAGTGAGGAGCCTTCCGAAAAAAACCGAAATTTTATCCATGAACCTCTGTTAAGTAGTGTCGTCGCGATCCAAGATGGAGAAAAATCTGGAGCGGCGCTACACCATTAAAGTCTGAGTCAAACTTCGGAAAACCACGACGGAGACACTCGGAATGATTAAGGGGATGGTGCTCTTAGCCGCTCAACAGTGTTTGAGTGGCATAAGCTGTTCCGAGAGGGGCGGAGCTCATCTAAGACGACCAGCGCGCTTTATAGACCGTCGTGGTGTAGTTCCAAGTAGTTTATACCCCCTGGACAAACTGTGAGTGCCAGATTTCATGTAGACGTGATTGATAGGTGGCGCAAATTCGTCAATCGCGTGCGGCCAGACATTATCGATTTTTGGAAGCTTCACTACGATAACGCGTGGTGCTGGTAAGGGAGTTTCTGGCCAAGCACAGGGTTGCCACATTGTCTCACTCAGGGGAAACAGATTGAGCTCCGGGGAAGACTCCCAAGAGGACGTGACAGCATTTTTGAAGGTGATACCGGAAAACGTGTTCCAGAAATGTTAGTTAAAGTTTGTTTTAATTAATTCAGTCCTACTACTTATTGACCTACCCTGCATATACGTATGCTTGTTTAGTTAATATTGTCTTTATATTTTCAAGTTTCAGGCATCCGGGTCTGTGGCCCCCACTTTGATAAGTACCCAAGACTTTTGTCTTGGCACTCCGATGATGAAGATGTAGAATTTTCCATTTCAAATATTTAAAGTGCGTTTTTTTATTAAATACCTAATAGTCTTATTCTTGTTTTCTCAAAACATTTAGTTTTTAAAAAGGGACCAAAAATCTCGCTATATACAGTACACTTTTATTTGAAGAAAATGGTTACTTTTTAAATTTAGTATTTCCCGATTCTGCTCAAAATTTAATCAAACGCGTTTTTAGCTCATAAAATTTGCTAGTTTTTTCTTGTTTAAAAAAGATATGAAATAAATCGCTAATATCAATCATCAAATCAAATATAAATACAAACACGTTGTATAAAATAGACAATTTTACAATGGTTTAATTTATACAAGTAGTTTACGTTGTTAGAAAAAGCTGCCATAAAACCGCTAATTATAATCTTCGCATAGAAAATATATGCAATACTACAAAAATAATTTAAACGTTTTACTATTTTACGAGACAGTAGATTTATTAGAAACATCATTTGCATCATAATTACGTTACTCTGTTGCTCAATAGGTCGAATACCTATTTCTTTTAGTCATTTAATTCTTCCTCCAACAGTTTTGTAATTGTAATTTTTTACATCAACAAAAACTGCAATATTGAATAAAAAACTCTTAAGTGCATTACTATATTAACGTAATGGATTAATTATTAGGAAACCTTTGTTTTAACTGTGGTAATATTTCGGAAATGGTTGATAATGGATTATTATCTAAGCACTTAAAGTTTTGCGCATCAAAATAACACTTTGGTGACATATTAAATCAGATATTTACTATTTCAAAGCAATTGAAATGGTACTTATGTGAAGTTGATTTCCTTAATGGATACACAATCGATACAAAAGTCGCAAATCAATTACGCTACACTTTCAAGGACGTTTTTGAATGCTTTTAAATGTACAATCTCCTACTCAAATATGAAAATTTTGATACACTGACAATTTTTACTTACTTACAATTTGTAATTTGAGATGTGCAGTTAAAACTTGATTCTGACTATTAAAAGTGGGTGAAAAAATAATTCTCTTTTTATCACTTTTTTCAGATTTTTTTGCTTCTATTACCACATATTGCGTTATTCGTTGTTTTTATTAAGTATTTTGATAAGAATAAGTAACATAAAGTTCCTGAATTCTGGCGCTAAAAATACTTGTGGTGAAAGTTCCGCCTAAAATGACACATCCTAAGCATTTTCCATCAAAAATAAAGGAATGAAGTTAGCTAATTTTTCTCACAGAATTGTAAGAGGAAAGATAACGTAACCTAACTAACGTAAAAATTAAATTCAGTGCATATTTCATATTTTGTACTAATTTAATAAAAGGGTCAAAAATATGAAACATGACTGCATTTAATTGTTTGATCATAGTTAGGTTACGTCAACTTCACAAATACAGACTTTGCACGTTGCTGATATACCTGTGAATTTCGGATTTATTGGCCTTCCGTTTTATATTAGAAACTGAAGTTGCTTGAGGAATCAGAGGAATCTGTTGAACAGAAAACCAGCACGAATTCCTCGTAGAGTTTGAACTAAACGCTGAAAATCCAACTATTTCTTGTTCTCGATCATTTGATGCTTTATTTTTGAATTTCTCGGGTATTATTGTTTAGAGAATATCACAATATCGACATTGATATTATCATTAATATTAACATTTTGCTCATACGACTGGTATAACAATTGCAGTTTGCGCCGACTTGGAATAGGCAACTGCAAACAATCGAGGAATTTCAAACCGAGACAAGACCCTATTAACTCAGGAAAATAAGAATTTTAGGTGAATAAAGTGATACAAAGCTAGATTTTTCAGAATCACTTAATTTGACCCTGAGGAACAACACACGAAAATATTCAAAGCTACATGTGCCGTTTTCCTTGATTTCCAGGCCTGGTAATCTGGAATGTTTAAAGTCAAATGGTTCTAAAATTGAGGTTAGAATTAAAAATGTGGTAGATGTCGTAAGGTTCGTGGTCGTGGTCTCGTCAGTGTCATGCGGTATTCGCTAGAAAAGTTCAGATTGGGCCAATATGTTTCCCAATACATATAACACATAGGGCTTAGTTTTTTTATTTATTAACAAATAGCATTAGTAATTGTACACAAGTTAATAGTAACCCTTATAAAGTCAAGAAAGACAAAAACAATAATACGGTGTAGAAAAACTGAATAAAAGAGTCATTTTAAAAAACATCTGGTGTATGAGGATCCTGATCGATATAGAGAGTAATTGTGTGATTAAAATTTTGTGCCTGACATTTTGAACACATCTCCGAGCAGGGCAGGGCAGGATTGCGGGAAGGGGTTCAAAGTGTTTTCTTTGGCTTGCGAACGCCACCCTGCGAATCCGGACAACTTCTTTGCAAAGATTTACAAAGTTTTGAAGTAGTTTGTAGGCTTTCTTCTTAACTTTCCGGTATATAGTCCATGTTTTATCACCTGATACAGCATAGTCAAACAGAAAGAAGTCGTTCATATAACACCTCTTGAATGAAACCGACATTGAATAGGTTTTAGGAACTTTTAGAGGAGAATTGGTACATAAACACATCCATAGACCGACTACTCGCGATCAGTATTGCCAAGAGATCGGTATCGTTGCCGACCCCTGTTACAGATTTCCTCGTGCTATGTACCTCTAATGCAGTATGTACGATCAGAGCACCGGCGTTTCCAGTGGATTGGTGCACTTAAATACTTGCAGCTTCAAACCTTATGATGAGTATTTCAATTAGTCTAGATTAATTTTTCTGTTTTTTAGAAAAACAGCCCTTGATACTTTTAAAAGGTATTTAAATTAATTAAATCCCAGACCAGGAAATTATTAAAGTTAAAAAAAAAAAAAAAATAAAGAAAAAAAAGTCAATTAGTCAAGATTCAAGGTGTTTTTTCTGAAGAAAAACCAAGATTTTGGTAAGAGAGCGGTAATTCTGGGCCAGCATTTACAGAGAAGTCATCGAAATACATAATTTCAACAAGGACGAGAAATAGAAGTACCGAGAATATGGAAACGGCTTGTCATGAAACTCATTAACCAGTGACTACGGAGCGATACCGATTGGTAAACTTATTCCCCTTCTGAAGAAGAGAGTCTCTTGAAACGTCAAAAATCCAAACTTACGACGTGACCAACAGCCTGGAAGTGACCATACCATTTGAAAACTAAATCAGTGCCAATGGATTCGTTCAACTGAAAAGAGAAATTGAAAGAACCAAGCTAGTCAAAATCTGGTTGGCCAATGAAAATCGTAATCAAAAGTTGTTGCAGCGAAATTCTGCAGACAACATCAGGAGAAGACGAATTTGCTATGTAATCAAAGAGAAAAGTAACTCTGAGCATCAGGCCGACAAGAGTTGCAAGCTTCTAGAACGCAAAATAGACGGCGCAGACGCCCAGGTCTCTTCTACCAACTCCTATAAATTTTAACTTAAGTTCGTATTTAAGGTAATACGAAACAAAAGTAGCGAATCGACTATTGAAGATTTTGGGATGAGAGTCTGGAACTTCTGACGTCATAGGTGGGGTCTATAGATTTGAAATATGTTGGGAATAAAGAGTGAGTGGTGTAAATGATTTATGACGTCACCTTCCTATTTCCGCTTTGCTAGATATTTTTCTCCATGTCTTTGGTGGGTGGAAAAATGTTATTTATTTATTCGTATGGTACATTTTTAATATTGTATTGTGATGTAAGTGTTATGTACGGTGCCCCAGAAGATCAGTATAAACCTGTATAGTGTGGTGATGAAACTGCGTGCACTTGTGGATTGGTTCGTCTTAGCAAAGCATTTGCTTCAAGGTGTAGGAAAACTACTAAAACCTAAACATGCCAACCCTTTCTCATCTTAGTATTCATATGTAAAATATTTAATTAAGTGTGTAAACATTATAGAAGGTAAATAAGAACATAAAATATAACAGTACATACAACCATTGAATGACGACATATAATGGACCGGTCCAAGCACCAGTCACGAAAACGAAAAAAATAGTAGGTTAAAGAAATAGGTCAAGGTTTTTGTGACATTGTGTGATATACGATTCTTTTTATTTCATATTAAACTCTGGTAACCCTCGCTGAACTCGCATTTCATCCTCCATACCACACTTGACTTATTTATAGATACAATATCATTGGAATAAACAATGAGTTCATCTGCACTCAAATATCTTAACATTTTCTTGTAAAAGAATTTGAATTTTACCTGGTGGTAAGGAGTTGAATAAGAAATGGGCCACTTGAGTCTGTTTCGGCAGGCCAACGCTCGCCCATTCTCACCAGTTCTACTAAAAATTGAATGAACGCTCATTTTTGAAAGCATTTCTACTACAACTAGAACCAACAGTACAAAATCCTTAAGTACTTACAAAAAGCGCTAAATTTAAATTTAATGCTAAATATTAAAATCAATAGTAAAAAACAAACCGAGAAATTAAACGATTGTCGCATGTGACTGAGTAATCCTGAAATCATTACAGAAATTGCGTTGTTTAATAAACATTTGATTGCTATTAAAACGGCACGTGGAATGGTGGTAAAGGAATCCCTTCTAAAGGTCTTCAAAACCATGGCCCACTTTTAAAAACGTTCCTAAATTCTCACTTAAATGCACTGTAAAAATGTAAAATGCGTTGAATCTACAAATAAACAAAATGAAGTTCATAGAGTTTAGTAAATCTGCTTGTAGAAACAGCGTTAATCTCTACGATGTCAAACACGCGCATAAAACTTAAAGATGCTGTAAAATTAGACGTATGCGTATCATGTTTATCCTAAAAACCATTTCCTTTGCATTATTTTTTTTTATTTAGGTTTTTCCAAAATAAAAGATTGACTTGATCACAATCCAAATTTTAAAGATACATATCGGCGACACGTATAAATCTCCTTAAATTAATTACTCGTCGCGTTCCAAGTTTAAATTACTTAAGAAACGGTTTATTATAAAACACGTACTTAATGGTTAAATGAAATCCCTTTGAAACGTCGATTAGACACAAAACAGATGGTTAGTGCCAAGCTATAACATAAAATATTATGACAAGTTGGTCACTGAAATTATCTGCATTCTCTTTGTTTCTAATATTAGTCATTTATTTATAAGCGCACCATTTTCATCACTAGATGCAGTGAGTAACAAAATATTGTTGGAATGCCGCATACTTCCGGCATGTTGAACTCACCGACGACAATCTTTATCTCTTGACTTAACACAGTTAACATTATTTTTAGACGCTTATTTACACTTCTAGGACATAATTTGTATTTAGCGCGATGTGAGTTGAGGCACTTCCCATAATTTTCTTCGTATTTGTTTGACACATAAATTATTTGTGTAACTGATTGTACTACTTTTGATTTCAGTTTTTTCTAGGCGTCCCCGCATTTTTACGACCAATCTGTTTGTTTACACAGATTATGATTCCAGATGCTGCATTACAAAAAGAAAGGGAACTTTGGGATTATTGTTCGATTTACTTCCATGAAGGATGTCCGTTAAGATGTACCTTCAAGGCGGAAGATTTTAGTTTCCCACGGTGCATACAATAGCAGGCAGACGTCTTTAAGAAAGTGCACATTGCGTCTTTTCTTAAGGTATACATCGCCCGCCCGTCACAACGGTGTGAAACCAGTTCCATTTCGTTCACCTACAGTTTATTGTGACGCAAGGTGGTGTGTTGGGACTCTTTTGGGTTTCCACAAATAACGATTTAGGTACATTTTTATTCGATGCGCGAATGAAATTGCAACATGACTTTAATTAGTTAACAGTTCTGCATCCGGTTCTAATTAAAAATTCTAGTCGTATCATTTCTTACAACTACATAATAAAAACTGATTGATGTTAGACTTGTTCGACATCTACAAATTACGAATAGCACCGACGTGGTTCCGCTATGAGAACCGGTAAATTATCCATACAAATGGTTATTCAATCGTATAAGGGTTAGGTCTTAATAATAACTGTGCTCGTACACACTTTTTAGTGCCGATTAATTTTTTGTAGCGCTGCCGTGTATAAATAAATGAGAAGAAAAACAAGAATTTTTCAGTGTCGACACTTGTGATAATGTCTTTTGTTTGACGGTTAACGAATTATCTTCCGATTTTTTCCGCATTCTATGCGTATCTTTCACTTGACTAACAAGTGTTTGAGAACAAAATGTTATTAGTTATTAATTGCAGTCTCATTCTGTTTTCATTGTGTGGTTATAGAAATTTCAGTAAATAAAATTTGCTATAAAAAAGGATGAAATTGTTTTCTGTGCTAATTACTAAACTGATTATCTCTAGGATACTTTCCTTACTATGGTAACCTATGGTTGCTTTAATGATGAAATCAAAATACATCGAAAGAAAAACAGAAAGTGGTTTCATTATTTCAACAGTTATTAGGTGTAAATTCAACAATAAGCCTGCCGACGGTTGTGTTTTTGCAAATGTGAGAGAATTTCCATCTTGTTGAATGATCTTTTGGATCAATTCGAAACGATTTACTCAATTCATGGGAGTTTCAATAAAATCTTTCCTAAGTAGTGAGTGTTGGATGAAAATAGACAAAATTGTCGAGAATTCAGTAGGGTAGACGGTTCCTATTAGAAAAACGAAAATTGTTTCTGAGTGGAAAGGGGTTCTAAATCGATCTTGAACATTCTTCTCTTATACGTGACCAATTTGTATATCGATAGCTTAAGAAATTGTTACGGAAGGTAAAAGGTAAGTGTGCGACCACATTTTATTATTATCATTTTACTATAAGCCAATTTTGTCAACTAGGTGTAGAGAAAAGGTTATACTTTCATTTTTTGTGTTTTTGTAAAGTTTTATTACTAACTTTCGTTAAAATACGGATGGCAACAACTGTATTCGTGGCCACAACTGGTTTCTGTTCGCCAACTTGTCAATTTTAAACACTTTTACCAATTATTTCAATATAGAGAAATAAAACACCATTCTTGTCGTAAAACTTGCTGGTATGAAAGTAAAGCGGCAAATCGATTTCAAGTTCCACTGTCTACGAAATCAATTGAAGAATGTATCTTCAGAATCTTTTGGCAAAGTTGGACCAGTGTGTGTTTTTTTGGGCACTGAAATTGAAGATCATCTAGTACAGTTGATGAAGGATTTCACAAAGCAGGTTTCCAGTTGACAAAGACGGTTTAGTTTACTCTGTTAGAAAATCGTTAGTGGATCGAAAATGAAAACAGTATTTAGAGGTAATATTCCAGGTATCAAATGGTACAATTCTTTTCTGAAGGGGCATCCAGACTAGTCAAAAAAATGAGCTGAGTATATCAACACACATGTGCAGCTGTGACCCGGGAAAAAAATTTTAACGTGGTTTAACGAAACAAAGAATTACTAGGAGAGAATATAGAAATTTTAAAATATGCTAACAGAGTATTTAACGTGGACAATAGCACCTTATTTCTCAATCCAAAAGGCTCACTTGTAATTGCAGAAAAAGGTAAAAATGTATATGCTACATCTGTAAATTCCGATAAACAAAATATAACAACTGTAGTACTTATAGTACTTCAAAAACCTCCCTACTTGTATAATAAGATTGAATACAGAACGGATGTACATAATATAAATATCAGTTCAGAAGTAGGCTTACTATTCCAAAATTCAAAACATCTTTATACAAAAAGTCCTTTTCATATAATACGAGGATATCTAGTTAGCCTAGACCAGTTCCTTGCATAAACAAAATATTGCGTTAACATAGCAACGAACAATAACTGATTAGAAGTCTCAGTGTAAAGTTTGACGTCAAAAAAGTAAACCAGAGTCAAGAAATAAATTAAATGAAAAATGATGTCCACTGAAATTGTGAAAATCGAAAAATTGGAGTATCGAGCCATCATCAAGTACCTGTATTTAAAAGGGTTAAGAGGTAAGCAGATTTACGAAGATATGCTTAATACCCTTTGGTGATCAAAGTCCTTCGTATGCGACCGTCAAAATTGGAATGCAAGCTTCAAAAGAGGTAAATTTTCCATTGAAGATGATGACCGATCGGGAAGGCCAGTTTCTGTGTCAGTCCCCGAAAATATCGATGCAGTTCATGACATGATTTTATCAGACCGTCGAATTGGGCTAAAACGGATATCTAAAGCACTGAATATTTCATACGAACGCGTTTATCATATGGTTCACGTCAATTTGGACATGAGAAAAATTGCTGCAAAATGGATCCCCAAATGTTTGAATGTTGACCAAAAGCGTGCAAGGGTAGAAGCATCGCGTTCGATCTGTGCTCGATTTGAAAACGATGTAGACTTCTTAAACCGAATTGTTACTATGGATGAGACTTGGGTACATTTCTACGATCCAGAAACAAAGCAACAATCGATGGAATGGCGACACACTGGTTCTCCAAGACCTAAGAAGTTTCGTGTCCAAAAGTCTGCTGGAAAAGTTCTTGCTTCAGTTTTTGGGATTGCCATGGAGTAATCATGATTGATTTTTTGGATAAGGGTAGAACAATAACTGGAGATTACTATTCGACATTACTGACCACTCTACGGAAAAATATTAAAGAGAAAAGACGCGGAAAGCTATCCAAAGGTGTTTTGTTTTTGCAGGACAACGCCCCTGCACACAAATCTCATGTTGCCAAGCAAAAAAATCGTGATTTAGGGTTTGAATTACTAGATTACAGGTTCGCTGTAATAAATGTATCCAATTAAGAGGAGAATATGTTGAGTAATAAAATATTTTGACATTGAAATTTTGTTTGGTTCTACAGTAGGCTAAGAATTTTTCAATATATCCTCGTATATCCGCTGTATATAAACAATATACCCGATAAATTTAAAGCTTTGCCCCATTCTGCAATTTAAAAAGGCATATAAAGAATTATTATTTAAACAACAAACAATTTTTCATTATAAAAATACGATGATATATTGTGCTTAGAAATTCGTTCTTTCGTTCCTATTCAGTATTTTGCTGATATGTAAATTAAACTAGGTTTAGTGGCAGAACAGACGAAAGTCTGAACTTCGCCTAGAGGTTTGCCATTTTTTTTTTCTCTCTTTGTACTTTAAAATTGTATGTCTGTAATATAATTATATTTTCTATTGTATGTACAAATCAGGTGGCAAATAAAGTCCTCATTATTATTATTATTATTATTAGTGACGGTGAACGCAAAAGCTTGGAAAGCTCCATCACTCACTGTTTACAAATTTCAACGTCTTCCAAAGGCCTATATTGAAAACGCTCTAAAGGGCTGGAGCTTTGGCAGTTCTGAGTCAGGTTGGATGAAGTCTAAAATTTTTTTAATACTTTGCAAACGTGTTTTATACGTTTTAATTGAATTCGATTTCCCATTATCGTCTTCTTAGACGGATATTTTTCACATTTCAGTTTAAAACTAAGCAGATTTTCTCGAACAAAGCAAATATACTAGTATGCCTGCCACCAAATACAACGCATATGTTGTAACCATGAAACATGAATTAAAGAAAAAATAATGGAACTCCCTAAAGAAATATTGTTACGAAGATAAAAGAGAAATAAAAAAATGTGACCTTCCAAATGTTTTAAATGAAAATTTAAATGATGTATCAATAGCGGTTTTAAAAAATGCGGCATTTTTCCATTTAATCCCCTTTCAACGAATGATACAAAATGTGTTCAAGAAATGTCACCAAACCATGTAGAAAATATTTCCGAAGAGCCGAAAAATTTGGATGATTTTATTTATTTAGAATATAAGATTGAAGAATCACTGCTGCAAAAGTTCATACAAAGTAGGCAAACCAATAAATTTTCCGGGATATTAAGACCCTATGTCTTTTAGGATTTGGCTCAAGTTCACGATGATTTGACACCTCCAGACAACAATGATCAGGGAACAATTACAAATGAAAGTAATGATATAATAGAATTTGATTTTCCAGAATTTTTACGATTACAACTTAAACATTCAACTGAAATTAATAGTAGAAATACTGAAGAGACGCACCAAAAAGATAAATATTGTCAGTTGCATAACACTGAAGCCCCTGATAAGGATTCTTTAGCGGAGATCTCAGATAATGTGAAAACTGAAAAAGCAAGTTTTTTTTACTTTCGAATCAGTGGTGGACCAGAAAATAGAACTCACGATGGAACAAAATATTTTTACTGATAAATGTCTAACACATACTAAAGATATTACCAATTCAACTGAGAGCTACCCTGAAACGTCTTGTGATAATAGATTACAGAAGATAGATATTTAGCTTGATATAGTACAACTACCAATCAAATCTACGAAGCAAACTCTTAAAGAAATTTTGGTGTTTCCTCTTAATAAAAATAAGGAAACAAATTAAAAAGTTAAAAACAAGAGAATAAATAGCCCTAATGTATTAACTTCTGATAATTCAGAAAAAGAATCCACGCAAGCAAACGGCAAACGTTTATGCTAACTGCACAAGAGCGGATGGATGCCCACCACTAAGTCCGGAGACACAGACCTTTTTGACTTAACAATGTCAATATTTGGGCTTCCTAACAGTTGTGACGGGGATGCGAAAGGAAATAGGAAAGGACCCTCGAATGCCACCCGATAAACTTCTAAACCAAAGAGAGAACATAATTTGCCTGCAGTTGATGTTGAAAGTTGTTTACAGGCAGTAAATACAACCTATTTCGGCATCTTTTCCTCATATAACACATTGAAAGAACTTGTATACTTCATATTTATACTTCATAGTTTACCTGGAGATTGATTTCTATATGAAATCAATGGCACCTATTACACGGGAAAATGCTGCAATATTATAAAAATCTTGTTGCCTTCTTCGTAAATTGTTTACATCAGCCCCATAAATAAATTGGTTGTACAATTTAGCTAATACTTTTGACCCTTTCTTAACAATTCTTGATAAACTAGATACATGTAGACCATGGAAATCAACAACTGACTGTAAATGACTACGTTGAATAAAAACGTAGGCACAGTAATAATTGATTCATATCCGTGAAATAGAATTATTCTTACAATATTATTGAAAATACCTTCGCCTTCCAAAATTAACATTATCCATTGTGTCATGGTAATTGTTTGTAAACCTGCCTTGGTATACCAAATTGCATTACCTATCGGTTTGTTCTAGCCTGTCTGAAGGTGAATTTTGATCTTTATTGTTTTTTATTAATTTAGAGTGCCGACAAAATTTGTGTCATTATTGGAAAATAGTTTAGTGAGTTTGCCCGGCCTAGCTGCAAACCTACGTAAACCTAATAAAAAATTGTCCGTTGATAGACTTGATAAGCTTAGCTCCTCAACATTTTCTGTGTAAATCGAAATCATATAATATATTTCTTTATAGTTTACAGTAATGCAAGCCAAATTGTGACCTTTAATAAGCCAACATTCAAAAAGCCGGTTTACATAGCCATGATTTATCGTTGTGTGTAAATAGGAAATTGTAACGATTTATGGGAATTGGAATTGGATTGGATAGTTGGTGCGGACCGGGATCAATTTGTGCGAATCGTAACTGCAGATTGGAACATGTATACAGTTGCAGCTACCTATCGCTACAATGTGACTCAGTCTACGTGGCAGTTCAAAAGGGTAAGTTATTTTAAAATAGTGTTCTCCTCCCTTACGAGCATAACAATTTACAAGCGTGTGAGTTCTTGAGCGAATTCATTGATCTTGTAAACCTCGACCTATCAAATCGTCAATTTCTCGAGACTTCCCTAGATTTGAATTTCACATTATTTTAATTGCTTCAGGTAGCTACAGCAAAGAAAGTAAGGTAAACCAGTTTTAAGACGTCTATTGAAGTTTAGACACAGACAATAATATGTGGCAGGTGAAAATGATTATGTATAAAATAATTAACAAAACAATGATAACGACTTGGAAATAAAAATATACAAGATGCGTCGTAGTCTTATTTCGCGCACGGTATATCGTCCCGGAGCTGTAGCGTAGACACGGCGACGGGAACAGCTGACCGGCCAGTCTCGCGATGGTGCTAATTAAACCTCGGATTAAAGGCAGTAGTTGTGTTCCTCTAAGTATTTACTGTTTAATTATGTTATAACCTACTAATGCGGTTTTTAAACGTAGAATTATTAAATTTGCCGGTTGTGGTATTATTGGGCCAGAAGCTTTCGTAGCTTGTATTAAGGCGATGCCAAAAACTTGCTGTAGGCTGGCGGAGAACTAGGCATCACTATGTATACAATTACTATGTACAGAACTATCAAATGTCAACAATTTGTTGAAATCCGGTACAGGCGCGAAGATGTATATAAACCTAGTTTGTAGTACTTCTGACCTTCTGCATTTTTTGAATAAATCAGAATTCTGCAAGAACTATTAGGATTACAATGAATGACGGGGACGAAGAAAGACCACAAGAGGTAATTTTTATGAAATGTCAAATTGTTACACATTATATGTCAGAAATCAGAAGGCTTACATTATTTGGAACAAGTATTAATGAATTAATGACAAGTTAAGTTAATTTTGTGTTAAAATAATTCCAAAAGTGTTCTCAACCACTCGAGGTGCCCTGGATATGGATAATTGCATATTATTCTCTCATTATTAAGTGAATCCCGATTGTAAGCCTTATAAGGTCGTGTAGCAACGCAAAGGCTTCATGAATGAACCACAGGAACCCTAAAAAAATGATCTAAAACTGAATATTTTGACTCACATTTCACGCTTTTTGACTTCAGTTTAAATCAAAATAAACTCTTGACGTTTCGCTAATTAGCTTTTTCAGAAGGTTTTTTAAGACTCATGCTGATGTCTTCTGCTCCTCGTTATATACCTTGGTGTTGTTTCCTCGTGCGTAACGGTTACGCTTTGCTGATCCGTGTCGGTTACGGTTCGTCGACTTCCATTTTTCGGGTTCTTCTCTATTGCCAGTTTCGAAGTGTTGCTCAATCTGTATCTATCTTGTCGGTTAAAATTGTAAGGATTCTCGAGCGACTCCCTTACTATCCGTTGGTAATAGTATTTACTTCTTGCCAGTATTTTCCCGGTATTATAGTCGGACTGGATGTTTGTTTGTAAAATATCTCTGTTTCTTTTGAAGTTCTCATGAGGTATATTAGCAATTACTGGTGAAAGTGGTGATCCAGTCTTCTGTTGTAATGGTCGCCATTTTATAGAGAGTAAGTGATCGATGAACAAAGTCGGCTAGGTCTACCAGGTCTTCTCATACTCCTATAGGTACAAGCTTCTGTTTGATTATTTGAAGGATTCCCTCGACTGGGACGTTGGAAAAGAAGTGAGAGCTAACTAAGATATCTTTACTGCTTACTTCTTGTTGTAGAATTTCCACAAAATGTTCTGAATTATTCACATAGCTGTCTGTCTTTCCAATATACGGTTGCAGATGTGTGGTCACGTACTTCTATAGTTCCTAGGTTAGTAAACCTCATGTGCTCACGATCGGTCGTAAAGAATTTCCTGTCTTGTGTATCTTCGGTAAACCGTAAAGTCGTGGTGGTTTAGTCTCCGATGGTAAAATACGTTTATGGTCTTTTGGACGTATGGAAAAATCTTTGATGGCTTTGTTTGTCTGCCGCTCGATCTTTTTTGTTGGATTTCTTTTTAATTTCGTGTAGTGATTTGGATCTAGTATGTGACAAATCTTTTTATCGTAGTCGGTTCTGTTCATGACTACAGTTGCGTTCCCCTTGTCTGCTCTTATCACAACTTTGTTCTTATTTTTGCGGATATCGTCCAAATGATACTGGGTCTTCGTGGGCTCCTTTGGGCAGAGAATTCGACAGACTTCATGTCTGATTTGTTCTGCTTCTTCAACTAGCAATACGTAACTGAAACGAAGTACAACA
>JALBCR010000823.1:0-172790 GCA_030710515.1 Abscondita cerata
GTGAGTGGTAGCTGGCGTTGTCCATAACTATTATAGATCCTTGGGGTATCAAATCTAGCATCTGCTCAAAATATTCTTCAAACACATTAGCATTCATGTCTTCGTGGTAGTCGCCAGTTTTCTTTGATTCGAATTCTAACAAACCACCATCTACAAAGCCATCTTCATTGCCAATATGAGTAATAATTAAC
Source organism: Abscondita cerata (assembly GCA_030710515.1). Taxonomy (NCBI): domain Eukaryota; kingdom Metazoa; phylum Arthropoda; class Insecta; order Coleoptera; family Lampyridae; genus Abscondita; species Abscondita cerata. Next base: position 192 of record JALBCR010000823.1, read on the forward strand.
CGTGTTCCTTTCCCAGAAGGCGGTCGAAATCCTGTCGATAGTCCTTCTATAAATCCTTGTCGAGCACTCGTAACGGTATTATCATGCCATGTTTTTTTACGGTATGTCCTGCATTGATCCAGGTTTCATCCAAATAGAATATACGCCTGCCTTCACGCCTATATTTTCTTATTTCCCGAAGATAATTTCTCCTCCATGTAATAATCTCTTGTTTTCAATTAAAACGGATCTTCTATTTATCTTCTCCCAAGTAAACTTCAACTTGCGAAGAAGTTTCCACAGTGTTCTACGACTCATTTGGGGTAGATTTTCATCCTCATTTACTGCTAGTAAAATCTTATCGATTGTAGGAATCTCTTTCCGTAAGTAGAACGAGTGAACCTTTCTACGGACAGAATTCCTCATTGCATCATCTAATTCCATCGGGCGCCGACCAGGAGATGGAAGTGGGTGAAGCACTTGTCCCAAATTTTTCTTTCCTCACTAGTTTATAAATGGTGGATTTTGATATTACGGTCATTGCGGAACATAAGGTGTGTTGACATCGAACAGCGTCATGCACATTTAAAATTATATTTTTTTCATTAGCAGATAACGCACCACTTTTAACACGTTTTGCTGGTGAAAAGTTTTCCATTTCAAAATTATTTGAACTAACCCACAAACAAACAAACAAGCCGATTCATTGCTAATAACAAACTAAACATATTTTTCATTTAGAAAGTATACGAAGCCCTTCGGTCAAACAACTAATTATCTGTAATCTTTCGCAGAAATTACAACCCGTCTGCCGTAATGACTGCGCTAACGACCCCACTTTACCTGATGATAGATAATCCAACACACATTTTGACGCTAAAGAATAATTGTTTTAAAATTACTTTATTTAGCTATATCGATTCTTAATTGTAATAATAAGAAACAAACCACATAATAGTAAATAATTTTTTTGAAATATTCCACAGTTTAATAAGATACAAATAGATTCATAACTTTTGTAAAACTCAGTATACGTACCTATATAAAATTAAAATTTAAAATAGACAAATTGAGAAACGACACATTTGTCATTTATCGATTTTAGAGTTTAATTTTATATTCAAATACTGTGTTTTACAAAAGTTTTGTATCTATTTATATCTTATTAAACGGTGGAATATTGCTGAATTAAATTATTTACTATGAAAAATAGATTCCACAAAGTAATGATTGAAACAATAAAAGAAACCACATAATAATTCATATCAAGGTAGATTTTACTATTATAATATATTTACCTACTAAAAATATGATTTTCCAAACGTATCATGTACCTACGCCACTGCAATACGGGAGATTCGATAATTCTGAGAGGTTTATTACTCCGCGCCAATAGTATACTGAGTATATAACCATTGTCTGTCTGTTCCACGCAGTATGTTTGAAGGACAACAACATTTTTTTGTTACTGAGCAAATGGAGATTTGGACACCAAAAAATAAGTACTTCATCAAACATCAAAAAGTTTGATTCATTATTTGGGTTTTTTTGGTTTCCAACCGTTCATTTTTCAGCAATGTCAGCTTTATTATCAAAAATATAATGCCGAAAACACAAAAAAAGTATTTTGCGCACATTGCATCGCCTCAGTACTTTTAAACGTGTAAGATTATTCAAATTTGCTCAAAAAGTAGTTCAAATAAAAGTTGTAGAAAATATAATTTGCAACAACTCTTTTTTAATAACTTCATTCAATAATTACTATCATTGATGTTAAAGCTGATTAAAGGTCGCGTGATTATAGTATGTCGGTAATTACTCGTACCTCAGAAAAAAATTTATTCAAAGAAAAAATGTGTAGAATAAATATCACGTTATTTATAAATGTTTCTTTGAATAGTAAAATTGTAACAACACATTTATTAGAAAAATTAGAAAAATAAATGTGTTGTTACAATCACCATTTAATGAAAAATGAGTCATTAACAAACAACATTTACTAACATATACCTCCAGATTATTATAAGAAAATAAAGAAATATATGTTGGTTAAATGTCCTTTTGACTCGTCGGATTATGCCCAAAACCTTATGAAATCACCGCTACTATAAATACCGAGTTTCATTAAAATCAGACCAGGGATTTGGGATATCGTTTACATAAAAACGCCCTCTTCAAGAACGAAAACATTTTTTGCTTTAATTATCTAATTTGTTGGAAAAGTCAAAAATTCTACGAAAAATAAGAAAATGTTATTACTCCAATTAAAATAAATAATCTAAAAATCGGTTTTAATTATACTTAATGATTTAAATCTTTTATTGACTGACGTAATAACAATCACTGTTACGCCACTGAAAGAAATAAATGATTCATTCCATTACGTTCTGTAGAGGTCGTCTATTTTCTTTGTATGTCTAGATAAATATGAAATTTCAGAATTTATAAAATTAAATCATTTAAAAATTTATTACAATGTCCCTAATTTACAAAAATATTATAAATCAAAATTTGAAAATACAAACTTGTGGACCTAAATCGTTACTAAATTAATTAGAACCATCCCATACTGTTAAAATAGTTTTTTGTTATAATAAATTCGTATTTATTCAATAAAATGTTCCTCATTGAACACGGAAAAATCTTAAAAATTATAAATCTTAAACAACTATTGGAGGCATAGTTTTCTGGAATTAAAATAAATTTGGAATCAAAAGCAATCTTATAAAACAAATTAGTGAACACATTTTGAATGCAGTGGGATTTAGAAAATCTTAGGTTGGGCTGGTTGTAATAAATTTTTCAATGTTGAAAGATCCATATTTAAATTCAAATATTACAAAGTCCCGTTAAGGGGCTACATTTTTTTTTCGAGGGATGCGAAGGAAAGTTTTAGCATCTTGTTTTCGACTGTTAGAGTGTTAACAACGAAATTTTTCTTGCTACGTATTATTTTTGGTCTGTATAAAATTTGTACCTGTAATTTACTTTAAAATTAAAAAATTAAAGTAAATATACATGAAATGAAGAAGGGCAAAGATAAGAAATTCTACAACGACTTTTTTCCGCACTCATTCCAGCTGCTCTTCATACTTTGTTTATACACTATTTAATAAAAAATTACTATAAGTAAGTCATAAAATAATAAACTATAACATGCTCTAAACTAAAAAATTCTATAAATATATTTTTAAATTTTGATATATAAAGTGAAACATTCCATACTCAAACTAGTATGTGTAAAAATTTTAGAATATTCACTAGTTACGAAAAATACATCTTGGAACACCGTTTTATGTACTCTGTCGTAATGACAAATTTTATTAGAAATACGTTCAATCAAAAAATTTAAAAGAAAACAAATTATTCTTTCCATTTTTTAACTGAAGACTTTTGTTTAATGTAAATGTCGGCTCTGATGCCAAATCTTTTTTAAAGTTTAAATAAGAGCATATAATCGCATAAGGGTTTTCTTCATAAATGTCTGTTTTGTGTTACCGGGGTAAGTAGTCGAAAATGTGGTTTCACAATCTTTGTTGTTATAAGTGAAGATAAGATTTCCAGTTGACCTATTTTGTCAAATCAAAAATTAGCAGTAGTATCCTAAAAAGTGAAAAAGAAAAGTAAATTAAGTAAAACTCTCAACAAAAAACTAAACATAACGTTTATAACTATTATCTTAATAGGGACTCCTTGAAGTGGAGGGACGAAATTAAATCACTACCCTGGATTCAATGTCCCGACGTTTCGCCCGACCTATGCGGGCTTGTTCAAGACTTCTTGAAATTAGGACGTGACAGTCACATCTAAAACTTTATCTTTACTGCTCAATGTAATTGCAAGAATTTGTTTATATTGTTCGTCCGTTCGTGCTATAGTGTGTCTTATTATATATATATATATATATATATACGGACGAAATTAAATCACTACCCTGGATTCAATGTCCCGACGTTTCGCCCGACCTATGCGGGCTTGTTCAAGAACTTCTTGAAATTAGGACGTGACAGTCACATCTAAAACTTTATCTTTACTGCTCAATGTAATTGCAAGAATTTGTTTATATTGTTCGTCGGTTCGTGCTATAGTGTGTCTTATTAATATATACATATATAAATTTTTCAATTTGTGACGACCGTTAATTTAAGTGATTAATGTATTGTACAGTTTGTTGGTTTTAGATATTATGTTGGATGTGACTGTCACGCCCTAATTTCAAGAAGCCTTAAAAAAGCCCGCATAGGCCGGGCGAAACGTCGGCACATTGAATACAGGGTAGTAATTTAATTTTGTCCTTCCACTTCAAGCAATCCCTATTAAGATAATAGTCTGCAACTTTAATTTTGGAGAATAAATAACATTAATTCAATAACGTTTATGTTTAACTAACTTAAAATCAAGCCTATATCATATATATGTCACGACTGGTACGTGTTGTTTAGTATTAAACCATGTTGAAAATAAATTATTCGCTGTTTCTTAAAGACGTAATTAAAATTTGATATTAGATTTTCTCGAAAACTATGTTTATTGCGCAAATATATTGTAAATAATTATCCTATCCCCCTCTATCAAGAGGTTGCTGCTTATATCTCCTACTTACACGTTTGTGTGCGCACTGAATTATGTTAATACTGAAAATTATGCATTCTACAAACTTAGTATATTGTTTTATAATCCTAGCCAATATTTGCACAAACACTTGTTAACAGTATAAAGTTTATCTTAAGTACTGACATCTGTACGTAATTTTCTTATACGGTATGTATGTGAAAAACTAACGTAGGAACAGGGCAACATTATTTTATTTATTGTTATTATACACAAATGTATTTATTTACATCAATAATAAAAAAATAAAAAAAGTGAAATATGTGTCTTAACGACATCTCGTTTGTAAAGAACACGTAAATAATAGTAAGTATTTCTTTCTGTACAGTAGCACACACACACACACACGTAAGAACACCTGATGTACATTTCGCTCTTATTATGAGCTCATCAGAGGGGTACAGTGTATACCGCACTTAAGTATACACCTCTGATGAGCTCATAATAAGAGCGAAATGTACATCAGGTGTTCTTTCGTGCGTGTATGCACTCTACAAAAATACTTGGTTTGTAAATCGGCACGATATTGCGAATAACAATCAAAATAAATAATTTGTAGAAATCTGTAGTGTGTAAGATGCCGACTGCGAACTTTTCAACATTGCGAAAAAAGCTAAATGCATTTTTACCTCAATAAATCAAATTCTTGCCAACCGAATAAAACAGTTGCCAGTGATGATTACAGAATTCCGAACGTACACGTGTTTGACCTTATGATTTATAGAAATCTGTAGTATGTAAGATGCCGGCTGTTACCTTTTCAACATTGAGAAAAAAGCGAAGCGCGTTTTTACTGCAATATATCAAATTCTTTGGCAACCGAATAAAACTCAAATAAAAAATGAATCTGAGTTTATGGAAACTGTCCATGAGGTGGCGACACCGACCATCACTTGCTTAATAAGCAGACGCACGATATGTTCAAATATTGTAGCATTTTTTTAGTGATTTTTGTAGACTTGCCATCGCGCTACCCTACACTGATGAGCCTTAAATGATAATAATAATAATGAATGACTTTATTTTCCTCGAATAGATATTATTTATAAATATAAATATACATTAACAAATGAGGAAAAATGGCGAAGTTCAGCCAAAGGCTGCTCTATCACTTAACCTTTATCTGCACTTATAAACTAAAACAAAATTATCAAATTTCGTTATGTGATTAATTTTTCCAATCTTTTTTTTTTATTAACACTAGTAGAGTTATTTAATCCTTCTTTTAGGAGATATACTAGGTGGGCCAAAAAAAGTCATCCGATTTTGTTTGGCTCTCTTTTTTTTCTAAATGAAAAACTTCGATTCGGTTTTTTGATTATGTTTATTTGAACTTTTAGAATTTTATTGTCGAGAAGATGATATTCATCAAGTGACCGCCGCCAGTGTTTTATCGCATTTCCATGACTTTTCGCCAGATTTCCGGTAATAACTCTTCGCATTCTCGTCGAATATTTTCCTTAAGGGCTGCTATTGTTGGAGGCTTGTTGGTATAAACCCGTGATTTCCAATAGCCCCATAGAAAAAAGTCTGGGACGGTTAAATCAGGTGAACTTGCTGGCCGACAAATCGCCAAAACGCGAGATTACGGGACCAATTTATTCAATTAAAACACAATTATTTCTTGTTATTGTGGAGTATAGGGCTCCATTACTTGTTTGTTTGTATTCTGCATCTATCTGGTTCACAAATGTCAAATAAGATTGACGTACGACGTCATTTGCAAAAATGAGAGCATCTTCCAATAGGGTGATTTCTTTTGGCCCACCTATACAATAAATCTAACCTATTTAGTATTCAATTGTAGCTACAATTAAATAACTCTACCAGTGTTAATAAACAAAAAATTATCAAAGTTCAATAACAAAGAATATGTGAAGGTTAATATCAATGCAAGTCTGTAATACCAAAATCGATAACAACTAAATTCATCAGTAACTGTTAGTAAAAAATAATGAATTTTTCCGACCAAATTAAACTGTAAAAATTTAATATTTAAAATAATGAAAAAAAAAAAAAAAAAAAAAAACAGATCGTTCCAAGTTACATTGACTTTTCTTAAAATATGGAGTATTAAAAAAATTCAATATCTTCTAATTCAACAAATCATAACAAATTTACTCTTACGTCTAAATAGTTGGATATTAGATGAATATATTCCATAATTAAATATTAAACATCTCTTTACAAGGTGTTTGAGAATTTACAGGTTAATTATATGAGCCTTATTTTGAATAAAACACCCTGTATTTTATTAATTCATAACGTTAACAAAAAAGTCCTCTTTCGAATGGTATAAGGGTGTCCTATGCCTAAGTGTTACAGTTTTTGCTCAATTTACAATTTTCTTTAAATTAATGGTAGCCAGAGTTTTTAAAACAAAATCTGAGTACATGGTAACTGTTCATGAGGTGGCTACACCGACTATTATTTACATTAATAATGTCCGATAATAACTATACAGGGTCTACCACGGAACCCGTTCATTAGAAGTTTACAGGGTTCCTTATTATTTATGAATTTAAAACTTTCAAGTTAACAATAACCCATAGCCTTCTTTTCTTCTAAAATATTTCCGATGTTGTACAACTTCCGGAATAACCGGAAATTGTCATCAACTTTCTTAAGTTAAATGAAACACCCTATATATTATTAAATTTTCGATTCTACAATCAATTCTACGATACACTGTATTAGGTTATCCTATGCCTATCGTCAACTGTTTTCGGGTTATTCTGATTTTTTGACAAATTTTGTGTTTTCGGGAGGGGTGTTTAATAGCCTATCTTTTGCTCTTCTTCAAACACAAAACGTCCATATTTTAAAAACAACACGTAAAACAATAAGGGATCACTAAATACATTTACAGCCTATCACAGGTTATACAGGGCGTTCAAAATTTAGTGGCAAAGCCGAAAAAGATCAAACTCAAGAAAGTCATTTTTTTCAAATCCAACACAATAAACAAATAAAAATGACTTTAGTGAAAGAGAATAAAGCACAAATAATAGGTAAACTAATTGAACAATGCTATAAATTTGTTTTAGACACTTTATAATTCTTATTTCACTTTCTCTTATAGTTGCTCTACCTATTTTGTTTCGGTCTAATCGCTGAAAAGCTATTCTCACACAATTTAATAGGTCTTGCCTGTTATCACTAGGTGTACTATAAACTACAAATTTTATGCCCCCCCCCCCAAAGATAAAAATCTAGTGGCGTCAATTCTGGGGATCAAGGAGGCCAACTCCAAGGCCCATTTGAACCAAACCATCGGCCTTTGAACATTTCTGTCAATTCTCAATAAACCTGTCTGGTATTGTTGGTCAGATTCACCATCTATCTGATACCAACAGTCTTGTATTATGTTTGGAGGTAAAGTTTGAAAAAGATTTGTAACTGGTCCTTTTAAAAGTTCTGAGTATTTCTGTTCATTGAAATTGATATCGTAAATTTCGTAGATTATTTAAAAAGCAACAGAACACATTAAAACCGTAGCGGTCTTGAAACTTTGCATTTCTGAAAACGTGAGGATTTTCCCATGCCCAGAAATAATTATTTCGTCGATTTACAACGCCTCCCCGACTAAACTTAGATTCATCGCTCCAAATAATTTAGATAAAAAATTTTCGTCTTCTTGAAATTTTAATAAAATCATTTCAAAATACTGAACTCGATTTTGTTCGTCCCCAGGGCGGAAGGCTTGTACTAATGTGGGGATGCATTCTATGATGTTTTAGAATGCGATGAATCGACATTGGAGAGATACCCAATTCAGAAGCTGCAACTATCGAACTCCGGGGATGAGCATGAAAATAAGCCAGCACATTTACTTCATTGTCTTCGTTTTTTAACACAAAACTTTCTGTATTTAAAAAACATGACTTCATTTTTCTAAATTTACCTTTGGTAATTGGCGATAGATTAGGATATCGTTTATTAAATGTTCTACAAGTTCTGTTAAGCATTTTTCCACATACACCATGGATGTAGAATAAATTTAAAATATCAATATTGGAATATTCAACTGCTTCCATTTTATAAAATAGACATTTTGCTTTAATGAGAATGACAACTAAAGAAACATTCGTTTATTTAATCACACTCACAGCCTGCTTTCAAATGTGCTTAGTTTTTAAATGCAGTTTTAATTAATATTTGATAAAAAAGCGTTAATAATGACAAAACCGCTAAAGATAGGTGTAGGGATACCTATAGCATATCGATGAAGTAAATTAAATAGTCATGTAAATATGTAAAAATATACAGAGTATTCGATTTGAAAAAAACCTGTAATAGACTGTAAATGTATTTAGTAAACCCTATGGTTTTACTTGCTGTTTAAAATATGGAAGTTTTGTGTTTGAAGAAGAGCAAAAGATAGGCTATTAAACACCCTCCCAAAACACAAATTTGTTAAAAATCCGCAATAACAAAACAGTTGACGATAGGTATAGGATAACCTAATACAGTGTATCGTAGAATCGATTGTAGAATCGAAAAATTCAATAATATACAGAGTGTTTCATTTAACTTAAGAAAGTTGATGGCAATTTCTGGTTATTCCGGAAGTTGTACAACATCGAAAATATTTTAGAACAAAAGAAGACTGTGGGTTATTCTTAACCTGAAAGTTTAAAATTCATAAATAGTAAGGAACCCTGTAAACTTTTAATGAACAGGTTCCGTGGTAGACCCTGTAGAACTATAGTTATTTACCTAACGTGTGCGGAAACAGACTTTTTCGAACTAACTCCTCCCCAGAAAATAATCACATACTTGTAATGTAAAAAACTATTCTAATAATAATTCAACACATTCATCAATTCATTTTCTGATTAGTACTTAATTTCAATTTACCACGAGATAGAAAAAAAATAGTAGTTTCTAGATCACGTTTTCTCACACCGATGAAGTGGAATAAGGAGCGCCATGGTCTAAAAATGTTACAGGCCGTTATTGTAAACTAATTTCCTTCTACTTTCTACATATTACTATTTTTGTTTTCTTATGTTATTATATTCATTACAGCAAATTCGAAAAACGACTTAGTCCGAAAGTAAGTGCCGGTATACTTTTGAGAAGCTCATCGTAGAATATTGGAGTATTAATAACATAATTAAGTAAACAACTAAAACATAGCATTTTTAATGACGTGATTCAATCCAAAAAATCATTAAAATTGTTTTTTCAAATTTTCACAAAAATTAGGTGTGATAATTTTGGTAGAGCGGAAAATCTTCGGCGCAAAATTGTGGAGTTTTTATATGATATGTACGAGTCAGTCACTTGAGTATGTTGCCAGTAGATAGTAATTAGAGCCCTCAAAACCACAATCATTTATGATCAACACATACCATCTTTACAACAACACTTATTATAATAATTTTTATAAATAAAAAAATATTTAAACAGCAATATCCACAATGGTTGCCACTCACGCAGTACAATAAACAACCAAATCTACTGATGTACACCCACAATTTTCCATTACCGCCATATAGTAGCTAACCAAATCCACTGAATTACAGTCAAGTAATGCAAAACGCACTAAATCCTCCATCATCGCAATACAATAGCCAACCAAATACACTGTGTTGCAGTCAAGAAATACAAAACAATCAAAATTCTAATTTAATAACATCGAAACCAAGGTTCTATTTCAGCCAAGAAATATTTCAATCTCAAGAACTCAACAGTCAAAATGACACACCAACAACACCACAACACAGCAAAAACACATGCGATCCAAGCGAATTTCAAAAAGATCTATGGAAATAGAGTCAAGTAATGATCTAGTATCTGATTGCAACCATCTATTCGGCCATTAAAAAAAAAGGAACACACAATACTTTGTAACAATAAAACAGATTGGGGTTACTTCAAAAAATTAATGACAATTGAATGTTGAATGTGTGTGAAGCAACACCAGATAAAATTCAACCAAAAACAGCTGACAGCAACAAAACATCGACAAGATCAAACAAATTTTAATCGTGCAACCTGAGACAAAATTGCTAAATGAACTCAAGATCATTCCAAATTAGGTTAACTAAAAGACTAAAACAACCAAAAGAACACATATCTCCCACAACAATACCAAGTGACGGGTAGGCCAAAACAGACACGGAAAAGGACAAAGATTCCTAGAAGAACCCAAACAACCTAGTAAACCCATACTCACGAGGACACAAAAAAAAACAATATAAAACGTAATCCAGAACGACCTGAGTTCTAAAAAGCCCCAAGTTACAACTTCATTACGGGAAAAATTATAAAAGAACTTCTTCGTAAGTGTATTGTTATGCTTGCATAGCTCGTTAATGTTGTGTTCAGATTAAAAATATTTTTCTGTCCAGGGACAGAGGCAGAATTAATATTAATTAAAAACCGGAAACACCACCACACGAGCTATTGTCCAGTTGCCCGTTTTATCAAACATTGCCGAAAAACTTTTCGGTAAAAGGCTTAAAGAGGAACCTGTTACCTGATCGTTAATTTGAGTTTAGTGAGCGTAGTGAACACCATAAATAAGACCTTAGAGGAAGAAAAAGTACTGCGCTGCGATATTTCTAGACATTAGCCAAGCATTTGATCAGGTATGACACCAAGAACTTCTTTTTAAGCTCATGTGGACACAGAATTTTACATCATCCTGAAATCATATCTTAGCGAGAGGTATTTTAAAGTAAGATATCAAACGAAATAACAACACTACACCCAATAGAGATGGGGTGTCGCAGGTAGTATACTGGGTCCCCAACCAATGATGATGTAATCACAACCACTTTCGCAGATGACACTGCCACAAAACACAAAAATCCAATTAAGGTAATACTACAACACAGCATGAACAAAATTCATAGATGTATCCAATGGAGGAAATTTAAAGTAAACGTGTCCAAACATATCATCTTTACTAAATTTTGGGAAGATTCGCCACAAGTAACAATAGGAAAGCAGTTTATACATACAACAGATAGCATGACATCCGTTTACAAACAAACACACCATTTCATTTAAGTCACGACCATTTTATTTATTTCTTTTTACAAAGACTAGTTAAGTTCATAAACACAATTACTTAAATTTTCATATAGAGACTGCTGCTCATTGGAGGACATGATTTCCTCACGTCAACATTGTTAATCCACATAAGTGTTTATGTTATTGTGATTGTTAATATTGTAAGAGATTGCATTATAAACCTTGAACAAAAAAATTAGATAGTAGAGATAAATAGTCATATACAAAACTTCATCCTCAAACGTAGTTTCTGGCAACAAAAGAAGAAGTAATTTTGTGTAATTTTCTATTACTATCTGTTCAAGTTAATTTTACTGCAAAATAAATCTTGAGATTAATTTCACAAAGCTGTTTGCATTTAACAAATCTTTATCGTAATTGCAGTCATTTTAATACATAAAAGATACATTTCAAAGTACCTAAATAAAAGTATATCTGAACATGTACGTCTTAGACTAATTTACTAATTGCTCTCATAATTACAATGCATGAATTAAAATTCTGCAGTATCTTATTTCTTTATACAAGACAAATCCAACACGAAAATACTTACAAAAGAAATTAACGTTCGAGCGAATCAATTCAATTTACGTCCAAAAAATCTGTCTTCCAACTTTTTTCTCTTTACGAAAATTTTCTTTTGAATCTCACTTAATTAAATTAACAAAAAATACATAATCGAAATAAAAGAATCTTAAAATTAGTGACATTTTAAAACTAACAAAAAAAGGTAGTGGTTAATTTAAAAAAGTATAGAACGGGTTTGTTAAAACCCATCTTTGCGTAATTGTCACTCGAAGAATTTATTAATTTCGTTCCTTTCTTCGAACCCTTTATATTAATTAAAATTCTAATTACTTAAATAATCACGCTACCATAAATACGAAACTCGCACAATTGCAAATGCATTTTTAAATTAAAACTTTACATAATTGATAGACCAAAAGGAGAACTACGTATGCAGTCTTTGAGTACATGCACAAATAATTCGGTTAAATTAAAGTTCAAAAGATTTTTAATTTAATTTGAACGTCAAAATTTTGTAGAAGTCTTCATCAGTATTAATAAACATGAGAGTCGTTGATAAATTAATTAACCTTTTTCTTTAAAAAAAAAAGCAATAATGCGAACAATGATTTGAAAAATTATTGGTGCGCATCACCGAAATTAATTAAATGTCTTTAACAAATCACCATTTTAATTAAAAAACCTTAAAAAAAATAAAAATAATATATTTAAAACATTTTTTTTTTTTATAGACTAATTTTTTCATTTTAATTAGTACATTCAGAGGAAATTGTTCTGCTACTTAATCAAAGATGCTTAAGAGCATGGTAAAACTATTTATCGACAAATAGAAATAATAACTGCGCTTTAAGCTGTGGTTGGGTGATTTATGCCCGTATTTATAGCCGAGCAAGGACTTAAGTCTTAAATTTGTCTTAGCCAATTTTGACTTAAGGTGGGGTTAAAAGCAGAATTGTGCACTTTGTGAGTTTTGACTAAGACCTTCTTAAGACTAGAAATCTGAAAATATTATCAAAAACATCATAATTATTTTCATCTTTTGTTTAAGGGGGTTCTTTTAAATTTTTAAAAAATCGATTTTTCTTGCATAAATCGAATGCTGTCTAGAATATGTGGATAAAGTGATTTTGTGATCCGTGGATTAGATCCGTGGCTACACGGCTTTGAACGGACCCGTGTCCCGAGCGCTGAGGGGCGCTCTGGCAGGAAGTTCGCCGCGCGCTCCACAAGTTACCGCACCGACCGAAGGTTATTCTAGTAGTCCACATTCTTCCTATGGGTGGAAGTAGTGTTTGTTGATGTGTTTTCAACTTCCCGGTATGCTCTAACCTACAAATTTTGTGATCTCCTCGTACAGCGAGTAGTCGTAGTGTGGTTGAAAAACGGTAGTGTTTTCGGAGTGAAATGGGAGGACCGAAAAAATATGGCCGGGGAGCAATGCTCGTGCTTCGAGAAGGAAAAAACATTATTTCCAAGGAAATCAATTTTCGGCCAAAACGGATACGGAATTCATAGTATCAGCGAAGAAACTGAAGACCGTCAAGGATAGGTATTAACTCGACGTAACATAATTACGTGATTTGCACTTTTTGAGTTTTCAATTTTCTAAGTCAATTCTGGTTTGTATCAAAGACCTGAAATTTACTCGCTCCGCCGCACCAGGAGTAGCCTTCAACTTGGTGATTGAGTGTTCCTGCGCAACGCGCCAAATACCGTCAAGTCCCTACGTGAGTCACTGTTTTGAAGTAAATAGACGTTTGATGTTTGCGATGCGACTTGTAGGACTCGGACTTCAAAATGTAAAAACCTTGTGTTCAGTAATGGGCATTTCGCACACTTTCAGTACCACCATGTATTCCGCATTTATACAAAACGTGTTGGTTGCGTCCAAGTTTGTGTTCAAGGTCAACCAGAAGAAGGCCGTCAAAGAAGAAATTAGCGAAAATACTGCAGCCGGCAATAATCCTTTGAATTTATTCATATCCGGGGACGGCTCCTGGAAGAAACGTGGGTTTTCGTCGCTTTTTGGTCTCACAACCTTGATTGGAAAATTCACCGGGAAAATTGTGGACGTTGTGGTCAAATCTGCCAAGCCTGTGCTACTTGGAAGTCGAAGGAAGGCACCGCAGGTACATGGCTAACCACACGGGCAGCGCTGGAAAAATGGAGGTGGATGGAGTAAAAGAAATGTTTCAGCGATCAGAGGAAAAACTGGGTGTACGTTATGAAAATTACATCGGCGACGGAGATACGAAAACGTTTAAAGCTATACTCGATTTGCAGCTTTACAACGATTTGGAGATGAAGAAAAAGGAATGTGTGGTGCACGTTGAAAAGAGGATGGGCATTCGACTTCCGAACACTAAACAGAATACAAAGGGACAAACTTATCACCGACTTGACACTGTATTACGGGCTAGCCATCAGAAGGCACCCTGATTCTGCGAAGCAAATGGGGAAGCTGTGTGGGCCACATTTTAGCATAAGATATCAACTGACGACAATCGACAACATCAGTTCTGTCCACAAGGCCCGGAAAGCTGGTGCAAATGGCGTATAGCAGAGGCTGAAGGGACGCTCGCGAATTTTAAACATGACCCCCCTATTCAGGTAACTGAAAATATTTTGTATAATTTCAGGCGCTGTTCATGTTTCATATGTAGTTACAAATAATTGTATATTCGGTTTGATTTCAGAAAAAGGTTTAAGATGCCATAAAACCGGTATATGACTCTCTTTAAGACGAAGGTTTGCTGCAACGGTTCACCGGTTGAAACACCCAAAATTCTAATGAGTCATTGAACTCGACGGTGTGGAAAATAGTTCCTAAACACCTACAGCTGCGGTCAACAAACAGTGGAAATCGTCACAAATATCGCCGCTAATGTGTTCAACGAGAGCTGGTCTAGTGTCCTAAATATAATGAACACATTGGGAATTCCCGTTGGTCTGACAGCTTACCACTACGCCGAAACTGTGAATCACACCCGGATCAACAAGGCTGAACAACGTATGAGCAGCGCCGTAAGAGCAGCTATCATCGCTAACCGCGTACAGCGTATCCAGGAAAACAAAGGATACGAAGAAGAAGAAGGAGTTTTGTATGCAGCCGGAATCGCGGATTGATTGATATTTTGAATTCCTCAAAACTGATCTCAAATTTTTAATCAGTCTTCTCGAAAACCCTTGTGGATAAAATTTCATAAAAATTGATTGAAATCACTTTTTGGTCGCCATCTTGAATTTGTCAAATCTGACTAAATTCATGTTCAGCGACCTTAAAAACATATAAATTCACTTATTCTTGGAAAAATGTATCGAATAACTCAAATTATACAAGAAAAAATCGTTTCCAAAACTACAAACAAGTTTTTCTGGAAAAAACATTTTTCGAATCTGGGAGCATGATAACTTTTGAACCGTTCAACCAATCAATTTCGTGTTTATTTCGCCTAAAATTAAATAGAATGGAGAGGCATCTCCACCTATAAAATTGCAACATTTTGATCATTCACAATTTTTTACAGAAGGCCGAAGTGGCGAAACCATGCTTAAAAACAATACCTTATTTTCAATTGGCCGCCATTTTGTTTCTATAACAAATTTCTTCACGTTTCTTAGTTGGAGATGCCTCTCTGGAATATTAATTTTAAGTTTTTTTGTCCCAAGCTTCTAGGTGACGAATTACGACCTGTATCATGCCCGCAGAGGAGCTCCGTTTTCAAAACATCATTTCCGGGACCGCCATTTTGGCGACATTTTTACAACCGACGAAACCCAGAAAATTGTATTTTGTAGAGAACACTTCAATAAACTTTCTCCAAAAACGCACATGTCTAAGTCATTTCAGTTCCTCAAAAAAAATTGTCAAACTTTAGGTACTTTTGGCACGATTTTACCAGAACCCTCCCTTAGGTCTTAGCGTAAGCTTGCCTTAAGTTCAGTTTATAAAGATTTTAATCAAAACAAAAGATGGAAGGTGATAAAATACTCTACTCAATGATCAATAAGAAGAATAATAAAATTATGTTGTTTCCTCATCAAATGTTGGGTTACCGAACCTGGTCACCAAGATTCTCCAGGACGTTAAAAAAACATGGTACTATAGAACACACAGTCACTGGACACATTGAAAATATTTTCTGTTAAAACAAATTCAAAACTTTCATTAGTCGATTCTTCGATAATTATAGCCAACATAAGTGTTAGCAAAAATTAAGAATCGCCTGCTGAAGTTCGCAAGAGGTTGTACTATAGCAAACAAACACTGAGAATCAATCGACAGCTGTTTCGTCCTTTGGGACTCTTCAGGAGTGAGAGAACTCGAGTGTAAGTGAACTAAAGTGTGAGATTTTTAATTTTTTTCGTTTTATTATGAATTATTAATAGAATTAAATTACATAAAATTCTGAAGAATGTACAAGTAGCGATTAACACTTTATTAGTTTCAAATTGTAACGAGCAAGTTTGTTTTGGTATCTTTCGATTTAATTAAACTGTGATAAAATGCTTGGCGTCACTGATGGTTCGATGGAAGTTTTGGTAGTTTCTTCAAGACAAACGCCTTAATTGGGTTACAATGAGTTTTTGACGAAAAATTTTTTAAAATATTATCTGCGGCCTGATTGTCGAAGCAACAGGTTGCGTTTTTGAAGTAACAATCATAAAAGCAACTTTATGTTCTACTAATAAATTTGTATGTATGAACATATTTACGTATTAAGTATGGTATTATTTCGTTAAAATTACATTTAATTGTAAGATTTTCCGTTTGGGTATGTTCGTAAAAATGGCAAACTTGTAGTTGATAAGAATCAACGTTAATATAATTGCCCGCCATTTTCTAATTCGTTGGTTTCTAATATAATGGACTATTGGATGTATTAAGGGGGAATAAATGCAATAGACCATCCGACTTTGGGCCTAGGTCCATTTTCTACCTGTTGCGTACCGTAAGCCTACTATGTACCGTCAGTATACTTTACCACATTCTCGATGGAAATATACCTCGTATACAAATCATAGTTTACCATGATATCCAAAAAAAGGTTATTTCTTCTGCTTTCCATAAAAGTATAGTATACAATAAAATATTGAAACATGGCACTTTTATTAAATAAAACATTACTGTTTATCGGTAAGATGCTTTCCTTTCTTTTTCCTATAAGGAGGACGGATAGAAAAAACTGCCTTTTTAGTATATGGCTATGGTTCGCATGCAAAATCGATGCTTCATCGGGCCGATATTCTAAGATAATTATTTTGTACTTTTCTATGGACAACGTTCCCATATACATTTTTGGTGTGTAAATTTCAAGATGTCATGATATGTGGTGTGCGTTGGCTGAAGGATGCGTTCCTCTCTGTTTCCTATTAGTAATGGATTGTTTTGCCGTAGAAATCTTGAAATTCACACATCAAAAATATATATGGGAACGTCCATATAAAAGTACAAAATATCTTTAAGAATTCAACTAAATTGTAGAAACTGATCAGCCGGAAGAATTATCTTAGAAGATCGGCCCGACGAAGCATCGGTTTTTGATGCAAAACGTCGCCATATACTAAAAAGGTGTTTTTTTTCTATCCGACCTCCAATTAGAAAAGAGCCCGTCGACAATTTCTACGGTAAAACAATCCATTAATTACGGTTTATTACGGGTTTTAAGAGAACGATGTTCAATAAATACAAGTAAAAGTCATATGCTTTAGTATACCTGAGTACACTACACACAAAACAAAGAGAATGCAGTGAACTATAGACTAACGTTGTCAGGGAAGCTAATAACTTGTTCAAAAAGTAATTAATGAAGCACGATTGCCCCCTCCTTGCACCATTTATTAAAATAAAATATTGCGCCACTGACCAAAAAAAATTAGAGTTTATAGATACATAACTTTAGCAATTGTTGCGGACGATGGATGAATGTATATAGACTTGGAAGAATACATAGTGTTCGGATAGTCACTTGAATAAAACAGAATATAGAGATAGAAGGTCAAGTGGAACAGTAAAAATGTAGGTATTTTAAGGTCAGAATCAACAAAGATGATGGTGATTATAAGAACATAATTAAAACAACGGATAAAGAGAAAAATATGATAGTATCACCAAATATCGATGGAAACTGAGGGTGCAGAAATTTGTTACTGGAGAAGATCAGTATTTCAAGTCAACAACTGAATGATAATAGTATCAAAGAATTCACTGTAACTAGAAATCTGAAACAAGTATTTTGTTTACAGCCACCTAAGTATGTATTTTTAGTACCATACTTGATAGATGAAAAACAACGAGTGTCGAATCTTTCTTCTCTGGTAAACCTAAAGTGAATGACAACAATGAAGATAAAGATCACCATTTCTGAGTCAATTGAAGCTGTCATAAGATAGATGAATCTTAGGAAATTCGTCCATCTACACCAACTTCTATAGTTTTCATAAGTTGTCGGAAACGACCAACCTCTTCTACACATGGATCTGCACTTTAAAACTATTTTAAATAAAGCATGGCAGATTCTCTGAGTAGATTAATAACATGAACAGAAAACGCGTTTCAGTTTTTTGCGAATTTCTCGATTTTCAATTCTTTCAACATGTTCTTGGTGAGGATGAAAGTTGAAGTTTTGTTTAGTATTTTGGGTTAATTATCGTGTGAAGGAAGAGAAGAGTGGAGGGGTTTTGTTTTAGGATTTGTGTGGGGGTAATTTTTTTGTAACTGCTTAACTCGGGATGTTTCTTTGAATAGCATAATCTGCTAGACCGCTTTGGATTAATGTTTTTTGTTTCTTTTTCGTCGCTTTCCTACAATAGGTGAAGTTCTCTATCTTTATGTTGCAACTCGAGCACAATTGGTGTCTGGCACCCCACATCCGACAGTATTTTTTTCATTGTCAGATGAGTAAGCCAAATCGCGAAAATGCGCTACAATTCTCAGGACTCACACATTCTCACCTCAAGGTTTTGAGTTTTTTATTATCATTACTGCCCCAATGATTTCCACACGTAATATTCCAAATGTTCTTCAATCATATCAACCCATTTCAATTCAGTAACTAAAATAGTCGCTATACATTTTTCTGATGTTATCCTGTCTATTTAATATTTTACCTTCTTCAGGTGTATCCTAGTCTAGTCCTATTTCATTCGTTATTCATCGATCTGCAATTTTTTTCTAGTTTTTTTATTTGTCAATGTCGTTTTCAAATTTGGAATATGAGTTATTTATGAGGGTAGATCAAGTGGAAACGAGTCATTGAATATAGAGCCCAAAGCACTCAAATGTTGGCAACTTTCCCATATAGGAACGCTAACGTTGTATGTGGGGATACTTTATTTGCATTTTGAAGCGCCACATGAAGGTTATCTGTATTAGTCCAACAAACGGAATGGAAGCAGGTAAAGATGAACAGCGAGCAGTTATTTGTTTCTTGGCTGCTGAGGGTGTGGATCGTCTAGAAACACCTTGCTGTAGTTCAGCTGTATGCTGTGGTGAACACAATTCAGAGATGGATGCGTTACATTGCTAGATGACAAACGCCCAGGACAGGTTAATCATGTCATTACCCCTGAACTTGTGCAGCGGGTCAGTGAACACTTATTAACAGTTCGGCGAATAACAGAGATAAATGTGTGTTTTTTCCCTCAGGCTGTCTACCACTATGGTTCCGGATGCACTGCAGCCTAAAAGGCTTATTGTGCTTCCCTTGGTTGTTAATCGACGTATCCAAATTCAATACCCTGTACTAATAGGTGAAGGTCGTTGTGTGGATACGTATTTAACTCTTCTGGTAGCATTTTGTCGCGCTCAAAATGAACTGTCTTCTATTGTTCAGCGCCTTGCAACTGCACAACAAGTGCAGTACTGTTTCGGGAACTCCTCCACATAGTCGACAATTAGTGTCGCCAGTGAATCTTCCGCAGGTTTTCTTTGACGGCCATGTGACCCGTTAGGAGCCCTGCCGTGGTTTTTAACGTTAGTAGTTTAGCCGTTTGTTTCACGTAGAGTTCTGTAATCATACACTTACTGTGTATCAAGCGTGGTTTTAATGTCCAGTATGCCTTATGTTCTTTGCGAGTTCATTCGCTGACTGCTAGGCGATTCGACTTTTTTGTTATGCCCAAGGCTGGTTCTGGCCCAACGTAAGGCGTTGTGGCTCCCTGCTTGGCTATCTTGTCAGCCTTGATGTTCCCTACAGTGCCCGAATGGCAAGGCGATTGACTGACAGGGTATTGAGTATGTTAAAACATTCAAAAATCAGTCTAGATGAGGTCTTTTGGCTTAAAAGAGCTCTCAGTATTGCTTGACTGTCAGACATAATATAGATACGCCTACCGTGGTAGTTCTTCTCTATATTAGTTCAGTACAAGCAAGCAATACTGAGAGCTCTTTTAAGCCAAAAGACCTCATCTAGACTGGTTTTGAATGTTTTAACACACTCAATACCCTGTCAGGTCAAAACAAGGTAACTATAAATGTGTACGTATCTGTGTGTTTTTTGCTGCATATATGCAAGACCCCGTCCACACCATTATTAAAGAACATTTGTTGTTCTGAAAAATGTACACGCTCAGAAAACTGAAAGAATGGCAACGACTTTGACACAATTGGAGCGATACCACAAAAAATAGTATGTTTTCTTTTCGTCTATCGTCACAGGGAGCGAAACGTGGTATCGCCATGTTCAGCCGAAAAGCAAACGTCAAAGCGAACAGTGCACCAGAATTCTCCTCCACTGAAGAAATTAACAGCAATTTCCACAAGCTCTGGAAAAGTCATGATGGCCTTGTTTTTGATTGCAGAGGATCTTTGTTCGTCTAGTTTCTTAAAAATGAATCCACTACGTAGAAACATTGAGGGGCGCAATTAAGCACAAAAGAATGTAATTGAATGGGATCATCCTCACACAGCCCATCTGGTAAAGTGTAAGCTGTATAAATTCCAGTGAAAACTACCGCAGATCCTCCCTACATCCCAGACTTAACCCTTTATGACTTTCTCATTTTTGGCCCCTTAAAAAAGACGTGTTCGAGGGCGCCAATTTGAAATGGACGAAGAAGTGCACGACTGGGTGCGAAATTAGATCTCCGAGCAGCCTACCACTTTCTTCAAGAATGGAATCGACTACCTCATTCCACAGTGGGTTTAATGTAGTTACAGCAATCCAGAGTACCATTGAGAAATAAAATATTCAAATGAGGTTTTTGTCGTCCGACTTATTTTTACTTTACCCACCTTTTTGTAATATGTTTATACAGTCAGTTCAAAAAATTAAGGCAGCGCAACGCACACTGACTTCAACGCGACGCCACGCTGTTCAAGGTTAAATTGATTGGGAAAGGAATTTCTCGGTGTTTGCAGTGCTTCCAGAACAGTCCATGTGGAAGCAGTCGACAGATCGGGTGAGTTTGAAAAAGCACTGGAAGTAAATATATGTCCTGTCCTCTTTGGAGAGAAAAGTTTGGGTTCAAACACAAAGTCAACTGTAATCGAGAACGCGATAGAGAATACCACACATTAATCATTAATGAATATATTAGAGAAAGAAGAAAACAGTGACAGATCACGCATGTACTTCCGAAGGAAGAGAGAGCAGTTTGAGTATCCTAAGCTTCTTGGAGCATAATTTGGTCTCTATAAAATGTCATACAAGCAGGGGTCATCGCGAACGTATTCAATTATATTGATTGTTTTTGTAACATTCATCCAACGACCTGTGGCAGCGTGCATTCCACACTGTCCCGCCGCAGGGCCCCATGCCTTGCAAACGCCACGAAAATCTGGACATTGGGGATACTTGTGCGTTGAATAGGGTGGCGTTGCGTGGCGTCGGCTCTATGTGTTCGACGTCTGTATATTCTTACGAGGAATGTGGCGTTGCGTTCAGCCGCGTAGTGTTGCGTTGCGACAGGGAAATTTTTTTCTGTCTAGTTTTCTTATACAAATACGGAGGCGTTTTTATAATGAAAATTTTATGATATAAGCAGGATGACTGCAAAACCGTCTCTTTTCCATATTAATCAGTTAATTTATGTTAAGGTAAGCGAAATCCCTTCATATTTTTAATGGCAAAAATTAAACAGAAGCATAAATTTTGTAATTCTGTATTACTTCAAGTTTAACAAGATAGGCATCAAGAACCGCATATTCGCTTTAATTGAAGTTGCTAGTGCTTAAAAAGTATTAACACGTATTAGTTGTAGTGTACTCTGAATCGAGAGATGTATAAATTTGAGAATCTTCAGACTGAAAGTCATAGAAATAAATATTAAACAAAATTGGCCCTAGATTTGATCCTTGCAGAACACCTGAAGAAAACAATAATGTATAGACGTTACATGCTGAATCTTTAATAGACCGAGACTACATCATCAAATAAATCCGAAAGCAACAATAGTAACAATAAA
Source organism: Abscondita cerata (assembly GCA_030710515.1). Taxonomy (NCBI): domain Eukaryota; kingdom Metazoa; phylum Arthropoda; class Insecta; order Coleoptera; family Lampyridae; genus Abscondita; species Abscondita cerata. The sequence goes on from JALBCR010000823.1 coordinate 22,743, forward strand.
TTATTTCAAAGGAAAGGAACACCAACTGCAGCGTCTATTTAACCAACATTTTGGTATTTTTCTGTTGAATAAATTATTTATCATAAAAAGAGGTTTGAATTACAATTAATTAAGGAAACTAATGTCGAAATCGACTTTTAAGTAAATAACCGAACGTACACAAATTACTACGTTTACTTAAAAATAAATTACTACGAAAGGAAAATAAAAATATCCAAAGCATTTACGAAAATTTACAGCTGCTACCTTTACCTAAGCTAATTCTTTTGTCAATATTTTTCCCATTACCCCACACCAACGAAAAAGCTTTCACTTTATTTACTAGTTAATTCACATGAAGCATTGATTTTATTGTCATTGTAATTTGACAAGCATTTACATTCATAACTCAAACTCGTTTTTCACGATCACCTGTTATGCATTCTTGGGTAGTTTAGTGCATTTAATGGATTTCAATTATTTATTAAATTAAATACTAGTGCGATAATTAATTGATTCCGCTTAATCATATTAGCAATTAGTCAGCACGCTTGAAAGTAATAAAATTCCTCTTTAAATTTAACACAATAAACACTTTCTTGGTTGTAGTAATAATTTTTTTATTCGTCAAGATACGATGAGAAAAGTAGTAAAAGTTTTTACTGCGCAATTTTTGTAATATAATTATTTTGCGATAAATTCTGGTAGGTAACTTTATTACTTTCGAAATGTGTACATTTGTGTAAACAGTTTTTTTTCAAATTTTGATTATTTAATCGCTTACGTCAATTTTAAAATATTTATAGTTTATGATGAATATAATTTTTATTGTCATAATAAAGTTGGAATTTCCTAAACAAAAAACAATAAGTTAAAACAACGTAAAACACAAAAACTGTATGCAGAAATATTTAAATGGCTGTATTCTAGCTGCAATAAATAAAACAATTTTTTTTTATTAGATTAGATTGTAATGTAAAGAAGTACAACGTGTTGCTTCATGCGATTGATCATTCATGATTAAACTCATTGATCTGTTCATCAAAATGTATGTCAAATGTTCAATCGGAATCAAGTTCATGGTATACCTATTTTTTCAACATTAGTAAGCTTTATCCCCTCTTTTACACAACTGATGGAGTCGATTGTTATCCTTTAACCACGTGAACTTCAAATTAAAAAAAAATCTTCTGTGTTCTACCTCTTTCAGATTTTGTTCTTTGTTTTTATAAATTCGATAGGGAAAATTCGTCTATTGATTTTAGTTCCAAATCCTACTACGTCGAATTTTCTTTATACAAATGCAACACAAATAACCTTTTGTGCAAGAAAGCAGATAATACATTCTATGGAGAGCAGAATTGTGTAACGCCATCAAAGGTTTTACCTCACCTTTGTTACGCTTTAAGGTAATATCTACGAGCTACTACAGGATATAAGTCGTAAGCTCATTATTTACAAGAATCACCTCACGCACACACCTGTGGAACCCATAACAAAAAGAAACGTGACTACACACAATAAACACATTCCACATAATTAATAATGCAATAGTCGTAAATGCGGAACGAACGACGACAATGAACAAAATATTTGACGAAAAAAAAATTAATCACGAAAGTGGACTCATCGTCTATTCACCTTTTTGGCCAAATCAATTATTCGTTTTTCGGTAATAGGTTGATGTTCACCTTCAAGCGCATAATTGCGCAATTAATGTCACCATTAGGATTTTTGACTCACAAATATGATTAGTAAATTGGTGTTACTAAATCTCACGTTGTATTAAGCATGAATAAGATAAATAGAAAATGATAGGAAGCGTTAAATGATCAAAATTATTACGAGAAGCTCCCCTGCTTTTGCCGTACAAATGATCACCACTATTATCTATTCTTAGACAACGTATCATACGCACACTTATTCCCATCAATATAAAAATCAATTTATGTTTATTAACAATAAAACCAGTTGGTTTTGGATAGTTTAGCGTAATTAAAATATCATTGTTTATGTATGACTGGCTGCTATTAATAGATATTTGCAACATGAAATATTTTTGCCTTAAGCGTACACAGATTAATTTATGCATTCTTGTTTGAAATGTTACTTGATATTACAACATTCCAAAAAAAATTTTATCGTTAGTATAAGAAATGACCTGTTTTGATCTAAAGTGATTAACCGGGACTTAATCTACATGAATGCTTTTCTAAGTTTATTATTTGATTTCGAACAGACGAGTTTAGAAAAAAAAACTAAATGGCGTGTTGCCAAGATATCACTGACCTACACAACATCGTATTTTAACTGGAACGGTGCCATAAAGAATGAGTTACTGTAACCGCTGTAACAAACTTGTTGTTTCATTCGTTAAATTGCATAGAGCGTTTCGTGAGTGATTTAAAAAGGCGATGTTACATTATATAAAAACATGCTGCTTTACAATGTAAAAAATTTTATACGGATGAAAAGTGATACTTTTCAAGGCGCACTGCACACCGCGTTTAGCAGCCGAACGAAGTGAGGCTGAATATACAGACAAGTAAGTTTTCCTCCTATTTTTCTTCAAACGTCGGTAAATTACTGCACAAACATCAAAATTTCAATTTAACATGAAATCGTATAAGTTTAGAACAGTGTATAGGTGTGAGTTGATTCTACAGTAACGCGATAGTAAATACTGTCAACAATAATATTACGCCGGCGGAAACGGAAAAGTAAAAAATCGAACTCTGCAGCCGACTACTAAGTCAAAAAATGTCAGATTTATTGAAGATTGAAGAAAAATAAGTTTAACTTTGACATCAATTATTGCTCTGAATTTTTATCGCTAAATATTTGAAATCGAATTCTTTAACCTAAAATTTCATTTTTGCCTTAAAGACTAAAAGTTATGAGGAGAGTCGATCAATCCAATTTCATTTTCTTCTTAAATATACCAAAAAAAAGAAGCATTCGATTGTAATAAATTTAATCTAATTGAAGAATAAGAACAGCGAAAAGAAGAAGGAATACAAAAAATATACAAGCAAAGGAGCAGGGAAAGGGGTAAAATAGAAAACGCAGATGGAAAAGATGCAATCCTCCTCGATCTAATAAAATAAAGAAGCTACTTGGTTACAGAAGTTATATCAACGGCCCTCCCTAATTGGTTTTGTTATTGATCTTTCGTTATTTAGTACGTATTCGAGATCGATAGAATAAACAATCCAAAAACCAAAACGAACAATGTATATTATCAACTGAAAAGCGGCATAATTGAAAGAGAAGTGAGGACGAATGCTAAATTACAGATGCGTATCTACTAGAATACTTAATGAGGAATGAAAAGGAAAAGGCAATAGAAATTTTACAAATCTTACGTTTAATACACTTACTCCTCTATAATTCTTTACTTCCCTTATGTATTGGGCAGCTTCTTTCCATCTCTCCAGAAATTCTCCTGCTTCTCATTCTTTCATTCATCTTTTCTCCTGTATTTGTCCATTGTTCACTCTGCTTCCCATCCCTGCCTTCTACTTTTCATTTTTGTACCTGTTCTATACCATCCTCTATCTCTTTTCTAGTTATTCCTGTTTCTCTTAATTTTATCTCTTCCTTTACATCTCTTCATCTTTTGCATCTTCATCTGCACATGCGTTGGGATAGGCAACTTTCCATACATTGATAAAAATACTTGTTGCTCGATATTCATTGCTGCCGTACCGATTATCAGTGGAGTTTTTTTCCTTCTTTACTTGGCTATTGTGTTACATTCGTTTTGTGCCGAGTGGTTACGCACTTTCTTCCGGCTGCCTTGGCTCCGAGGGTGTCATACGTTCAACAACAAGACCTCCTGGCCTTCAAACTGTTTCCATTGTGGGTGTTTCGACTGCTCCGAGTGTAACATACTCCGGTGACAACTATCTAATCCATCGTGCAAACTCTTCAGATGTTTCTTGTTCCTATCCCAATTTTTCTATATATCTTTCGGTACTTTCTTTAGTCCATACTTTTCTTTATTCCCACCCTTCCTTTTTGTTTCTCTTCTTCTTCTTCTTCATTCTCTCCATCTCTTATTATGGTCACCTTCTTATTCTTATTCACCTCCTATTTTCAAATTTTCTAAGTCCTCCTTACTTTTTCGTTTAAAATTACGTAATGAATTTCGATTAAGCTCTTTCACTTATACATGTATATTCTCTTTCTCCTCCTAGTTTCATACATTATTCTCCATCCTCTTTCATCACACAATTTCTACTTTTCTTCTTTGTCCATTTATTTTTTGCCCATTGACTTCTTTTTTCTCTCCCCTCCGTTTATTTTCATCCTTCCTCCGGCACCTGTTTCTGGGTTGAATTCTCCTCCAATAATTATCTTTCCTTCCTCACCCTCCTTGATTATTCTTTATATTTTTTCTTTGGTGGCTTCCATTTCTTTCCCTGTATCGTTGTTATTTCCTAATTATATCCTTCTTTCTGTTTTCATTGCCCCTTTCTTTTCTATTTTATGCCACGTTTTTTTAAAAATATTTATTTTTTGTTTTTAAAAGAACCAGCTTAAATAAGTTATTATTGTTGTAACTTTAATTATAAATAAAAATTTTTAATTTTGCAGCCATAAATTTTAGAAAAAATCAATATTTTCTAAATTCATTACCAATAATTACTTTTGAAAGCAACAAAAGCAATTTCTCAGACTTACGGTTACCTGGAAGTTATTAGAATATCAATAAAAATATATATTATTATTATAACCAACCCAGAAGTTCCTTAATTTTAAAAGTTACCTTACAAATTTTATTTTATAAAAGAAAATAGGTCACAGAACTCTATAACTTATGTTTAAGTAACAGTTAAATACCAGAAATAACTCCACGTGGAGTTGGCAACCCAACTTTACTTCTCCATTTTAAAGAGTTCCGACGATAAAAATTTCAAAATAGCAATTAGAAATGTAGCGTTATCTTCATACTAACTTCAAGATTGAATAGTTCTGAGTAGATCATGCAATGTGTATTGACTTGTACTATAAGTTCTTGATACATAAAAAAAATTTCGGCTTTGATCAAAATTGGAAAAAAAAATATTTCGATAACATCAGGCTCAAATAGTCTTTAGGCGGATTCTAGAGTTTTTTATTTAATAGAAGAAATTGCTTTAAACTTTTATAATGTTTTTTTAAACTCTTAGAATATTCTTCAAAACTGTCATCAGAACCCTCTTGAGCTAGAATCGGCCCTATATTCCTTGTTCATGATCGTTTTTAAAAAATATTAAGAATTTTGAATTACAAATATGATATAATAAGGTGACCGAAAAGTAATGTCTTTTCTGCGCATGTCTATTGTCAGATGATCGTGTATCTCGAAGGTGTTCCAAAGTCTTTTGAAGGTTATTCCGACTTCTTAGTTTTAAATAATTCAATATTAACCTTTTTTCTGCTATTAGGGTAAAATGACCAGCCAAAAGCTAGAAGATCATATCTTGCATTGCATGCTTTTGAGTTTCGCAAAAATAGTAACGCAACAGTTGCGACCAAAACAAAATACACTGTTTATCCAAATACATTAGGATTAGACGATCGTAAATGCCAAGAATGGTTTTCCAAGATGAGATCCGGTAATTTTGATCCCTCTGACTCCTATCGATCAGGAAAACCAACAATATTAGATAACGACATGTTAAGGGCAGAAGCGGAAGCAAAACCGTGTCAAACAATAGAAGAACTATCAAATACTCTTAACCAACGTTACAGCAGATTGAAAAAATAAGCAAAGCGTGTGTTTGGGTCTTCCATAGTTTATACCATACAGAACCCTTTTTTGATGGTTTTATCCTGGAATCACCACGAAGCCGAGTTATCTCAAAAAAGAGCTTCACTGTGTTTGGTAGAGTACACTTTGAAGTTAACTGTTAATGCAGACCATTATTGTGAAGAATTGGATCGAGTGAACCAATCTTTAATCGAAAAGTATCCGAAGGTTGTCATCAGAAAGGACGTCATTCTGCATCACGAAAATGCAATACCGCAATGTGCAACGCACTGGAAAAAATTAATGAAATGGGGTGAGAGGTACTACCTTACCCACTATACTCGCCTAATATCTCACCCTCGGATTTCCATTTATTTCAATCCGTACAAAATTTTCTTAGTGGCAAAATTGAATGATGTCCAAAAAGCCATCTCAAAATATTTTACACAGAAACCAATTGATTTTTATTGATACGGGATTAAAAATTTGCACACTAGATGGGAAAAGGTTTTTGGTAACGAGGGTGATGATATTATTGATTAAACTTGAAATTTATTCGTTTGAATATAATGATTTTATCAAAACGCTCATATTCTCTCCTTCAAAACGATTGTTCTTAATAAAAGATAATAACAGAATTTAGCAAAACAGTGTTTATAGGTTGACTCAAGTTTCTTTCCTTCATGAGCCTTTTGCGATAGTGGATGACATGAAACACCACGATTAAAGTGTAAAACTGTACCATTTCGACATAGTCCCTGATTATACCAGTAGTTTTTATCTAGAGGCTCCTATTTTCTACTTCCTCATGATTAACTTTAATAACAGAAACAAAAATAATAGTATTTTGTGATTATAAAGTAAGAACTGTGTTGCAAAGTCCAACGTCCAATTCCAGAACATGTTTTATATTTGTACAAACAACCGGATGCGCTGAGGATGATAAACAAATTAAATCATTGTTTACAAAACTCTTTATAGAAGTAACGTTATCATACACCAAATTAATCTTGCTAAAACTAAAACAGACAAATTTTGAGATTACAGAAATTTGTCACACGGTCTAAACCAGTAAAACCTTTTTACTTGATCGGACCATCAAAAAAAAAAAATAATTGTTGATCCAGTTAGATTAATTTCTTTACTCAGCTCTTGAAAGACTTTAATCTGATCTATCTTTTGTATTTAAACCGAATGTTAGATGAAATTAAATTTCGAATTGAAACCTGAAGTTAGGCAGTCGGCTTACTTATCTGGTTACACTATACAAAATTTTGATCATTTTTCTATAAAGCATCAGATTTTCCTTTTATTGATTTCGCTGAAATATTAGAAAATAACAGATTTTCCGGTTTTCGATGACAAAACCTAAACTTTCATCGGTATTGGATCGTATTTGATTTGCTAGTAGTCAGCCTAACAATTTTCATCTTCATTTTTAACATTAACATTTAAATACAAAAAAATTTTTCAAAATCTGTTGAATGATTCTGTAGAAAACAACATAAATGTTACCTATTTCTAATTTGTCTAATTAAGTGAAGATGTATTATGTTTGTTTTATTTTTTTTTCTAAATAAATCTGAAAGATTAATTGAACATATGCCATAATTACATTAATAAATTTTAGTATAAGTATCGCTTAGAGCTTTTGGGATTAAGCAATGTGTCTAAAAAAAATATTGAAACATCTGTCCCTAGCATAAACACTTATAAACAAATATTTCGTTAAGTGTTAAGTATCACTTAAAATTTACTCTAAAAATATGGCTATTTCAGTAATCTAATGAAAAATTGAAGTCAAAACGGTTGTTACCAAGCTTACAAAAACCTTAAAAACTGTTCTGCGATTCGTTAAAGTGTCATAAAGAGTTTGATTGTAAAACTTGTTAATATTTCTTTTTATTTCCGTTAAAATAAGAGGTACACCCAAACAAGGTTTTTATAATTTAATCTGGCCACACTGTATGCGTTGAGTTTTGATTAATCGACTGAAAATATAACAAGAAACCGGACTAATAATTTGGGACAGTAATGAGAAAATCTTATTAGCTCTGATTGTGCTCGTGATTTTTGTTCAAGTAATGATGGTTAGAAACTACAAAAAATCTCTAATATTTTGGTACATCTACTTGGTGAGCAAATTCCAAAGTGCCCATTAATAGAACGAAACACGCGTATACGGGCACTGCTCGTGAATTTGCAATTAATACTGGCCTCTATTTATATTGAATTAACAAGTTTGTGTTAATTAAAAGTTCGTGGTTGTAACACGGCGTTGAAGAATTTTGAAGGTTTGACTTGTTTGTTACACTATCACCACTGCATGAAAAAGATATGGTTTAGAAAATCAAATCTGTTTTTTGGACAATATCATTCTTTGGCTGATTTAATACTTTTGAATATGAATAGATTTTTCAAACTCGTGTTCACAATCGGTTTTTGTCAAAATGATGTCCTACAAAAACTAGCATTGTTTTTTGCGATTTTGTTACTTCATTGGAGGTCTGTTAAGCTGTCACCCTCATCTTTTCAAACATTTTTGGGTTCTATATAAAAATTTTGGGTTTTTATAGGTTTTTGAATGGTACAAATATTAATTTTTGAATTCTTTATTGATAAGAGAAAAGTACGTTGCAAGTGAGGGGGCCTACGTAGAATTAAGTTATCAACCAACTTTTTTCCTACGATATACTTATATATATATATATTTTTAAATTTCATATTTATGGGCTTTTCACGGCCTCTTCAGATATGGCAATTTTATACATTTTTATGAACTTTTTTTAGAACAACATTTTTTGTGTCAATTTTCCTCAATTACATAGAATAGTACTGCTAACTAACTGGCCGATCCTGATCTTGCTTATATAGCTTTCTTCCTCTCATCTATCCTTCTGATCTTGCCTCTGACGTTGGAATTTCTGACGTTGTACTCGCAATTAGCGATTTCAAAAAACCCTGAGTACTAAAAGCTTGTCAAAAACTCTTAAATTCAAAATTGTACAAGTTCATTTTAAAATGTAGAACAATTGTAGTAACGATGAGACACAATTGAGAAAAGTTGAAACAAAAAAATTTGGTTCTCAAAGGATATTCATATAAATGGTTAAAATAGCCATTTTTTGACCATTTCAGCAAAAATTTCAAAAAAAACCTCACAGGATGGAGTAATTTCAAGATCAGATTTGTTTACAGCGCAAAACAATCTACACCCCACCCATCCTTGAAACTGTACATCGCAGGACTATGTGCCCGGGTTTAATTTTTTAAATCTGTATTCCTTATAAATCATAATCCAGAAGTAAATGTTAAAAAAAATGTTTGTCTGGTGGCCACACACACACAGTTTATTTTAAACAATTTTTTGATTCGATGACATACTCGGAAGCGTCGTCGTACTGTCAGGTTTTTTCAGATGAGGTAGAAATAATTATTGGATCTTTTTCGAAGAAATTTTTTGTTGGTGGAAAAATGCTAACTGGTCACTGACTAATTTTACGTTGGGGGAGGTGGTGGGTATAAGTTTTATGTAGAGCACGAAAATTGTTGAGATTTTTTACTGCATAAATTCTAGGTTTATTAAACGATTCAGTTCAGATTTGGTGCAAATATAAAGAACGGACTTTTCTTGGGGGTAGTTTTAAGAAATCAGAAGTATGTGACGTCTACCTTTCCATTGATAATTTTGTCTGCAGTCAACGATGTTTACACGTACCTTAAATTTTTTAAATTGATAACCAAAAATTATGTCATGTGGGAGATACGTGATAACTCCAGTTAAATGCTCTTGTTCACTTCCTGCTTCCATGACTCAATCCTGACAAAAATACAATCACCAATTAAAACGTAGGCATCTGTTTCATATGCATAGTGAAAACATGTTAAGTAATTGCTGCAAAGCATTTTCTAACCACACCTGTTACTAATAAAATTTCTAATGCTCAATTAATAATACATATGAGCCTTGGATATTGAAGTGAAATTTAACATATAACAAAAGATGAACCTGTACCGCTAATACTTAGTAACAAATACATTGAAGACATTTAAAAAACTCTTTTTTGATTCGACAAAAATGTACCGTTAATAGTAACTTTACTATCAATATTGTTTAGAAAATTCTGGAATTCATTCAATCAGTATTTATTTCTTTTTAGCTTCATCTGTATGTGGGAATAATTTTCACCTACTTCCAGACCTTGAAATTTTGAACATCATTAAGAACTGATGACTTTAACTTCCTGAAATTTCAAGATAAAAATTGCTTAATTTTATAAGTTATAACTATTTTGCTTTTAATCAGCCGACGTTTCGCGTAGTTCTGCGTGAACTTTATCAATGCTTTTTAAATTAGGAAGTGTAGTCACATCTAATACTAAATAAAATTCCAACATCAAGTTTGTAAAAATCTTTAAAAACCATTTATGACGTTATTGTTCGTACGTTCGTGTAGTACGAGTGTTTCTTATTAATGGTTTTTACATACTCAATGTTGGAATTTTATTTAGTATTAGATGTGACTCCACTTCCTAATTGAAGAAGCCTTGATCAAGCTCAAGCAGGGCTGGGCGAAACGTTGGCTAGAGAAATCGAGCCAGGATTCCTTACGAAAATATTTAGCCATAAAAGCAAATCATTTACTTTTCCTATCATAGATGTCGCTAATAACACTCATTTTTCTACAACAGTTTTAATTAATTTGTTTTCTGGTGAAATATAATGACTGGTAAAGTTTATTCAATATAAAATAACATTTTTACTTTTTGTTCAAAAGTTTTTTTGTTTTTTATAACTTAGCCTGACCTTTATTAATTCGTTTTAGGTAAACAACGTTAAAGCAGTAAAATACAGGCCCATTATTTTTAGAAGTAGTGCATAAAGATTATTTTTACTAGAGTTTCGCGCTAAGTTTTCCATTAATTTTTTTTATTGTTATTCTTAATGCCCAATATTACAATTTTGGTCTGTTTATTAACTTGTTTTTTCTAAAAATCGCCAAAACAACAAAGAAATTTTGTTTTTTATTAGGATATTTAAATATGCACGATGTAACTAATTCAAGCAAAACTCAGAAACATTATAATCATTGTTTATAGTTTTATAATCAATGGTATAAGTATGTCAATGTTATCTAGAACCGACTTCCTCATTTTTCCATTTTCATTCACGTTTCCATACACGCACTGAATTGCGTTAAAATTAACCGCTGAGTAGCAAAAATATACATTTTCAACATTAACATCTTGGCCATGAACTACAATTAGGATTAATTGAGTAAAACGATACGTAATTTAGAAATTTTTTTGCACGAAATAAAACTTTCTCATTTAAAACCAAAAACCATTTAATACAATTATTATGTACCTATCATTAAATTCCCTGCATATTAACTAGAAACTTTATACTGCAATGCAACTTTTTCTTTCTTCTTAGCGTAGTTTAAAAACCCATTAGTTGCTTATTTAATATTCAACGTTCTTCGAGATCTTTTTTTTTGTTTAGACAAAACAGTTACAGTTACTTTAAGTGGTTTGATCTGTTTAGAATTGACGTTACCAAACAGCATTCCATTTCAAATTTGTGTTTGGTTTGGTGTTAACCAACTGATGTTTCTTAACTGTTGTAGTGATCCTTATCATTAAGTAATTAATTAAAGTAAATAGAAAATTATGTTTTGGTGATAAAGTAGCGTGATTAAAAAATTTAATAAAATGAGTTACTTTCAACTTTCAATTTACAATTTGAAGATAACCATTAAAAAATAACGGAAAAACCTCTGATAGTGATTTAAAGAAATATTAGATTGGGTTGCAATTACACAACAATCATTAGAAAAGGCATGACTGAAAAACCTCACAAATATGTAGGGAATTTACCTTTTTATACATTTATAAACACAAGCATTTTCCGATAATTTAAATTCTTTAGTGTTGGGTCATTGTAGATACCAATAAATAAAAAATTTTGGTAAAGTACCTTAGGAGTTGTAGAAGCCTGTCCAGGTGGGCAATAAAATACCACCCACGTGCCAAAACAGATTAAACTCTCAGCTGGGCTATCAAATACATTAAGTGCGTCCCTTTAAATTGCTCAAAGAACCGAAAAGGAATTAAGCGAATATAAAGATGACGAACAAGGAAATTGTGCCTGATAAAACGGAAAACAGGAAATCGTACAAGAATTGAATCGCACAAAGTGCACCTTGAGAAAAACATAAAACAAAGGAAAAGGAAGTCTTAATAAAAAACAAATTTATACTAATTTAACAAAATACTATGAGAAACGCTCCGGAAGGTGCTTATAAAAGTTGTAGAAATTTAAATTTACAACATATTTTATTCAAAATCTTTTGAATGCTCGATTTAACTGAAGACAATTTTTAAAAACGTACCTGTCTCTCTCGTGTAGTTTTTAGGGTGTATCAGTTTTCATAATAGGTAGTCTAGATAGCGATATGATAGCTGTGGGTTTTGTACCAGCGCAAGTGTGTCAAATTTATGACTAGTCAATAAAACAAAAGGTAGCAGTGTGAGTTCTCAAAATAATGGCGTATTCAACCTTTACCTTCAAATAAGTACAGTGACATAGATCCAAATAAGAAGTTTTATGGGTATTCTAATTTGATGGTTATTATTATATTAAGAGTTTATTTATTTTAACACGTACAGTTCTGATACACACACACAATTAACATTACGCGTTAATTTATAAATACTCGCATTGAACGACAACTAACAACTGTCTCAAAAACTACATGACTACGCTTTTATAGCTGTAGAATAATTGCAGAACATTCAAGAAAACCGTTCTGGAATCGTCGATCTTTATTACTTATTCTCGTAACTCCAGTGGCGTCACAATATCTTATTGACTTCAAACGTTTTGTATGGTAACAATATCGTGAATCACTGGTACCTATTATATCATTTTACCAATACCAAAAAAAACGCTATACTAAATCAAGAAAATTTTTAGCCACACTGTTAAAGAATATTAAAGACCTCCGAAGAGAACACTAGAATCGATAAAACGTATTAAAATATTTTGTGATGAAGAAGATTATCCCATTAAAAATGGTATTACGACGATGACGAAATTTATTTATTGTGTCGTGCTAAATGTAATCCAAATAGTAAAATAATGAGTCTTACAATCAAAATGTAATAAAATATGCAGCTTCTAGCCAAGTTTGAATATACACACACATATTATCTATACAATTAAGCTTTTAAATTTTAATATTATAACTTCGGTGTACAAAGTACCAAAAGTATACCACTTAATTGTAATTTGTTTTAGTTATACTTCGGTTTACAATTTAAAACCATTTGAGCAAGGTGGCTTCACACACAACGGAAAAACCGAAGGCATCCCTCGAGGCGCAAAACCTCGATGAAAACCTCTATGTGTGTATGGAGAATTCTGTTGAGGTATTCTTGCGGATTCTGTGGTAGGCCTCGAGGCGATTCAGTTGTTTTGTTTTTGTGTAGGAGTAGTCAGAAATCGTGGCAGTCAATCTTTCATGATGTGTAATTATGGTGTTGTCTTTTTGAATGATCGGTGTCATCAATGTTAAGAGCAAATAATTGTGCCAATTTTTCGGACTGAACCTCAATTCTTTTAATAAATTTAGATGGGAGTAAACTTTCCTTTCCTGTAACCAGTCTTTAGCCCACAACTTTCGCTTTACTTTTTTTTCATTACTTTCGATAGCTAACAATAAAACAATCAACAGCGAGAGCATCTTCTGTTGCCGCCATTGCGCGTGCACACAGACTGGAGTGCCTTAAGGCTGGCCTTCGTATATTCCGTGGTATGTACTCCCTTATTTTTAGGTTCGCCTCAAGGCCTAACACCTGATGCAGGCATGCACTCGTTTTTTATTGCGTATGGAACCGCCTTTGATGAATTCGCGCGATTTTCCCACTTGAATGTTTCAACAGGAAACTTGTGCACATGAATGTACTTTATGCAGTACATTTCCTCTAGACCCTAACAAAGGTAGTACACCAAAATTTTACAATAATTTAATTTTAATAATTACACTACCGTGCTATTACGAGAATGATTACCCGGCGCGAGTTGTTACTATTCAAAGAGGTCGATATGACAATTCCGATTCAGACAACGGCAGTGACTGGTGTATAGAAAATATCCAGGTCAACGAAAACAGCGTGGCATTTACGTCGAATTTCCACGATAATTTCATTTTGCATGAAAATGATCTTCTACCTACAGTATATGATCCTGAGACAGATTTAGATTCCTCTGGCTAAGTTGCGTAATAAATCAATTACTTGGAGAAAGAATAGTGTGCTGATGTTACCCCTGCTTTCAGAGAATTTATTGTAAATCTAGACAAATCAAACCCAATTGCAATCCCAACGAAATAAAAACATTCCTTGGAATATACCTTTTGATGAGCATCAAACAATACCCCAGTTACTGGAGTACACCTGCACGATCCTTACATAAGTAAGTTGATAGAATTACGTAATTTCGGTTGGCTTATTTCTCACATACTCTTGAACGACAATAGTGTAATGCCAATAGTGCCAAAACGTGAAGATGCCAACTTTGACAAACTTCATAAACTAAGATCATTTTTGGAGCTTCTAAAAGGATGGATGTTTTTTGTATCAGTCCTCTTATTGTAACCGTTTGTAGAAAAAACCTGTCCCTATTTAAGTCTGATAAAGTATCGAATCGTGGAGAATATGATTGGTATACTAGCAATACAGGTTTAACCGCAATAAAATGACGAGATTATCATGATCCTAACAGTATTACAAAAGTGAGAAGAAGAAAAAAAAATGGAAGTGCAATACAAGTATCTTGCCCAGTAATTTTGACAGACTATAACAAGAAAAATAATTTTATAGGTAAATATGTTATTATATTGTGTTCCAATTGTGCCAGAAGAAAAGATACACGTTAATTTTCAATTTAACATAGTGGGACACACGGTCAATATTTTTAAAACATATGGCCCAATATACAGGGTGTCCAAAAAGTCTCCTGACAAACGAAGACCGGAGATTCCTCAGATAATTTTAAGACAATTTAACCCAATTCACCTAGTCCGAAAATGCTTCCTAAGGGAGCTAGAGCTCTTTGAAGATGGCACCTGGTAAAGTAAAAAAATTAAAAGATAAACTTCGCGAACTGACAAAAATTTGACAATGAAAAACGTAGGTTTAACTTTTGTTGGCAGTTCAGAGCCAACTAGTGCAAAAAATATAAATATAACTTTAATGACAAAAAAACCAAAAAATGTCAAATCCATTTTTCTAGAAAACGGTGTATCCTAATGACTTAAAGTAAGAGTACCTTTAAGTACTAGAATACCTGAAAATTTAATAATCTAGTGTCACAAATGCTTAAAAGTTAAAGACAAAAAAGTTATGCGTTTAAATAACCGTTGACCAACCCAAAACGGACGCCTATGACCGGTACTAGAAATTTGCAATTGATGGAATCGATTCATCTCTGAAGGCTAAACAAGCATACCAGTTTTTGCTTATCTAAGTAGAAGCGTTCTGGAGGTATTTAAAAAAAACTATTTACAAGGCGCCATCTTCAAAGAGCTCTAGCTCCCTTAGGAAGCATTTTCGGACTAGGTGTATTGGGTTAAATTGTCTTAAACATATCTGAGGAATCTCCGGTCTTCGTTTGTCAGGAGAGTTTCTGAACACCCTGTATACATAGAAGCACTCTGTAGAAATTACGCAAAAATTAGTAGCAAATCTTTGTTTGTCACCCTACATAAAAAAACCAAAAGTTGTTAAGACTCTGTATATCTGAAAACGTAACAAAGGTAAAAGGCACGTGGCACCCAATCGCCATGATTTGATTTCTTATATCCCGGGTTTCGCCTTATCCCATTCAAAACGAATCACACCAAAATCAGCTTTACACCTAGATGTAGTTCCGAACCGCTGCTGTTTTAAAATCGTAAAAAAAGTAGCCGAAGGAAAAAAACACCACAAAAATTCAATGAAAATATTCATAGGAATAATCCACTACTGAAAAAAAAATTTAGAAGAACCAACATTTTTTTTCCTAAATTCATTTTAATCTAATGCGGAATTATTTTTGAACATGCATTACACGCAAACTTAAAAAGTGAAATATTGGCAGTAGCATTAAGGATTATATTGTATTTTTTTTCAAAATTATTGTTTATTTGATTTCTTTACGCTTAAGTAATATGTCGCTCCCGGTTGTGCATGTGATTTTTGTGTCTTTTGAAAAAAAATTACAATAGTTGTACTGTTCGCCTATCATCATTTTTACTTTTGATTACTAAAATAATAAACAAATTTTTCTGCCTCGCCTCGCTCGCCCCCTCTAGGCAAGCTTCGCATTCCCATGATATTGCGTAACCGAGATGAATTCACGCAACCAAAATTTTAAGGTTTTCATAACCTACTCATAAAATTGTAAGATTTAAATTTCCTCAAGTCGCACAGCAATGTAAATAAAGTTTTTTATGACTTTATGACACGAGCGTGATTACTCTATGGTTTGGGTGCGGCAACTATAGTGCTAGTTCACTTCAACTATAGTATCAAAATACTGTAACCTATTGCAAATAATTTTCTTCCATCGGTTGTTCACACTCAAAAATATTGTTTACCTACGTTTCTTCGTAAAAAGTGTATCGATAAGTCAGACATTCATGCTCAAATCCTTGATTATTTCTTCTTTAATTTTCAAATTTATTGTACTTACATAATATTATTTGCCACAGGTCAACGAGAAATAAAGCAGAATTTTGATCAAATGATCTGCAAAGGAGTATTATTTAACTACAATAAATTTTTTTTAAAGATTTTGAGCATGGTCGTCTAACACAAAAAAAATGCTATTTAGAATAAACTTTTTAAAAAGAAAAGTAAAGCAATATTTTTGAGTAAAAACAACCGAAAAAAATTTTTTCTCTTTAAAGAAAAATAAAGTAGAATTTATAACCATCAACTAATCTGATCTAAAGAATGGAAACTATACTATTTTCTCAGGTTAATTACCCTCGGGTTTACCATTAATTAACAAATAACTAGTTATCACTTAAGGTTCAATGTTTTACTAACTCAACGGGTGAAAATTGAATCAACGAAATTTGTGCTATCTAATTCAATTCATCCTGGTAATTTGCATGAAACAGAAGAACCAAAAAAAACTTGGTATGTCCCTTTTCAGTATTGAATATTCAGAAGAGTATAGCACTAGTCCAAGTAGTATATTATTTGAAAAATGTTACTCATAAAAAGCAATGAGGTTGTGTTATCTTAAGTCATTAATCTACAGATCAAGGACGTCAGTATACTTACACAAAAAAAACTCCTTGTGTATTAACCATGCCTAATACTGTTTACAAATTGTTTATTTCATAGAATGTGGCAAGGAGCGTGTCGAAATAGTAACGTATTTTCTAACTTTCTCTTCAACTTTATCGGGAAGAAGAAAACGAAAGATTGAAGGTAGATTGCTAAAAGACAATTAATGAATTTGTACACCCAAGCCAGATTCAAGATTCTAGAACACCAACAGCTGCCATAACTGGTTTAGACTTCCATGTAGACTCAACCATACAGAAGAAGCACGTAAAAGTTTGTTGGTCTGCTTGACTTGGTGCTGGGTTTCAAGCGTGCTGCGTCGCCAAACGTCATCCTGGTGTTTTTAATTATTGGCCTCACATGATGCTTACTTCAGTTCTAGGTTCACTTTCTAAAAAATCTGACAAAACAAACTGGTTATCTGACACCAATTGTAAGGGGAATGTTCATTTCGCCCATGTGATAAAATATTAATTCACAATTGGTTCTCACTCAATCCAGCAGATAATGTATGATAAAAAATGCGAGAAAAATATCATCTCGTAATCGCATCGTGATGAGAAAAGTGTTGCTAAATGGGAAAAAAATGTTTGTAAAGATAAGCGATCATAGAGTCAAAAAAGATATGGTCGTCAACAAACACACAAAGTGTACTTAAGTTTTAAAGGTGGAATTTCAAAAACATCCCAAAAATATCGGCGATCCCATAAAAGTACCTAAAAATTGTTGCGAAACTGAAAGTAAATGGACCATACGATTTGTTTAGGAGAGAGATGTCAGTCCTACATCATAACCTTATTAAGATTTCATTGAGAATCTTTGAGAGAACTTTTGTAAAGAATGATGTAACATCAAAACTAACAAGAATGTCATCAGGGAATTACATTTAATTGCTAATTTAAGGAGTATACCTTGTTTGTGAACGCATGTAGGCCATACAGAGAGGCGTAAGTAGCATTTTTAGGAAAAAAACTGCTTTATGTTGTTCGAGGACGGTTTCAATCATCATTACTGCTATCCTACACACCATACTCAATGAGAATAGAATATTATTTTCCTCCCGCTATTCATGAGAAACATGCATTTTTTGGAACCCCTCTCTAGCAAGTTTATCTGAAAATTATTTATAGGCAGATGTCTTTTACAGTCTTTCATTTTTTAAACATCAGGCTTTGGAAAGAGATGTAATTGCTTGAATAACGGCTTGGGAACCTAAGAAAATCAGAATTTGTTTTGCTAGTTCACGCCTAACAATGTAAGTCTCCAGCTTTTAAAATGTGAAAATTTTTGCTCTTACTCAGATGTCTGATAATGACAAATTGATTTGCCTTGTTATGTGATGTCCATGGAAGAATCTCCTCACACTCAATTCCAGTTTATAAAATATTACCAAAATCCCGCACCCTAACAAAAAAAAAACATGTTTGTGATATCAATGTATCAATCCTTTGGTTGGTAGTCAGATTATCACCTATAAATACCCTTTGATTCGAATATTTCAAAATATCATCAAATTTTCGTGGTTCGTTAATAAAATCGATTACGCCCTATATACGACAAATTCCACATTAATATGCGCAATTTATTGTACACGTTGTTTGCGAGTCACACCATCCGACATCCAATAATTAAAAGTCAAGATTCTGTATTTACCACACCTTTCCAATGCATTATTCTGTAGATAATAAAAGAATGAGGACAAAGAAGTTCAGTCATTATGCATTTATTCAAAGTGCAATGGTCGTATGTATTAGCAGAACGTGAATGGAATGATAGGGAACAAATGTTGGCAATGACAAAAGATAACTTTAATTGTTTGAAATTAGCAGCTACCGGCATCATTGTCGTCGGCGAGTTTAATTCTGGACCCCCATTGCTTTTTATTAGCACACAAATGCATTTTAAAGCCATATGCAGCAGTTCTCAAAAGCCGCCCAACTTTTAATTCGCATTATACATAATCGATCTAAAATGGTTACGAACTTTTCGTATAGATCTTTATTGCCTTTTTCTTTTCTGGTTAACGGTTGATTTTACTGTGTGGCCCACTTAAACCCATCTGAGATCTATACATACATTATTCAACATCGAAAAAAAAAATTTACGACGCTATTTGTTAACGGCGACTTTATTGCACTAACTCTAAGTAAAGCCCAATAAGTCAAATTACACTAATTAATTAACACACACCTGTACACAATTCTCGCGTTTTACAAACCAAGCCCTAATAAGTTCGCTGTAGGGTTGGTTTTATAATGTATGTATGCACAACGGTTACTTGAGTATGTAGTCCTAAATTCATTTCGCATTTTGTATCAACAACGCGGAAACTACTAAGCTGTAAGGATAATGACAGATCGCAATGAAAAAAATGGCTTCGACGTCGTAGATTTTGATTTATGTTCGACATTATATCATTACTGGTGGAGATGTAGATGTTATTTGTAGAGGAAAAAGTGCATTAGCTTGATTGCGTTAAAAGACAAAAATAATGAAATGATTATGATTTAAATGACGTAGCTGAATTTAAATTACGTTATGTAATTAAGTGTACGACAATAATGAATGATGAATTCCTGAAAGTGACGTCCTTCAAATGTGCCATTAAAGTAATGATTTAGGATAATCCGAAGACTGATTTGAAGACAATGGTTTTTAGTAAACAAATTTCGCGAAGAACTTGAATAAATAAAATGTAAACTTGCCTCAAGGATAACTGGCGTTTGTGTTACTTGACTTACTACTTTCTACAACTGTTGATGAAAAAAACAAATATATAGGTATGTGAGATTGACCAGCAGGTACAGGAATGGTAAACCGTTACAGTATTTTGAAGCAGTTTTTTTTTTTGAAGAAACACATAATTGGTTTCAAGAGTATCTTTTTATAAAGTCATGATATCAGCAAATAAAGTTGTTTGATCATCAACATAAATACTAATTCTCATCAATTTTTTTTATCAATATTACTACCAGAAATGTTTTAATTCCCCAGAAAAATTTAAAAATTGGGTTATGTACCTATAACTGAAGGAAGAAGTTGCACGATAAAGAACAGTTACAAGAGTGCGTCAATTAACGTATAAAAGGCAACATCCTTTTTTTCTTTAAATGGTACATTCATCCAATCAGGTTTAGATGAAAAGCACCCGCCTTTTGCCTGAAGCTACAAAAGAGGGCCTTTGGAAGCATCAAGGTTAAACACGATGAAGATAATAACAATGTTTCTTCATCCGCATCACGACACACGGATTAAAGAGAAATTTAACTGCGGTTGCCATGGAAATTCAAAAAAAAACTCGTTCGTATTTAATTAACATATTTTTTTAATATTACACATAGATTAGATAAAATTATTAAATAAAATTTAATTCGGGAACGTGGTGAATAATAGCGGAAAATGTGGGTTGCTGCCTATTTAGTTAATTTAAATGGCACTGCCCTTAAATTAGTGTTAATTTACTACAAGTTAACGTTGTTACTTCCGCTAAGTTTTTTTTTGAACTTTTATTATATTCTCTAATCTAAGAACGTAATTGTCTTCGCCTCGAGTAATTTTAATAATTAATTATTGTGTAGAACGCAATTACTACTTAAATTCAAAACTTACGTGTGCATTTTAGTTTTTCCCATTTCGTCAAAAATTTTTGTATCCAACGCACTGTGCACAAAAAAAACAGGGAGTCTATCACTGGATGAATAACGGGAAGCTCGAGGCACTCCACAAAACACAACACAAGTGGACGTGGACAACAAATGCAAGGTGCAAGGATAGTGAGGCGGGAAGCTTAATTTACACTTTTGAGTTTAAGAGCGGGAGTGCGCACGCATGCGACGTGCGTAAACAACATCTTTTTTCAAACAGTTAACATCAATGAACTGTAGGACTGTCGCTTACGTTAAGGTCACAAAAAAGGGTAACGCACTTTTTTCTGGATTATATAGTTTTAGGAAATAGCAGCTCGAACGTAACGTGTCCGTGTAAACAATTTAATTCAAAACCTTATCTTATCCCACCTAGTTTGTTACCAGCAAACACATCAATTTGTTACAAATTAAAGCATTTTTAAACAAGTATCCGCAAAAATAAGAGTTTGATTAAAAAATCAAAAGTGGTTGGTATGTAAGGATACGTCACAGAACCCAAACCCTAACCAGATAAGTTTACAATTTTTCTTTCATAATTTTTTATTTGATTAATATATACATAACTCAAGATAAAGGTCACGTAACTACCTTATCTCAGTCATTATTTATACTATGATCAATGGTTTAAACATAAATGGTCCAGGATTATGTTTGATAAATTTATAAACTGAGAAAACATTTACCTAAAACTAAAACAATTAATAATATCGTTATTTAAAACCCCATTTTGTCTTTACTAGTATTCTATAAAATAGTTTACTTCCAAAATAAATTTTAGAAAATTATGATGAAATAAGAGCTTTTTATGTCATTAGTGACGAAACACAAGATTATTTGTAATGAATGTAACACTTGAAATCCCACAACGTATCCTAAGTTATAAAATAACAGGGTGAAGCTAGTACCTCTAAATTTTCTTTAGAACTAGTTCTGATTGCATCCCAAAGAGTTCTGAGGTTCTACATTAGTTATAAAAATAGTTTTGGTAAATTAAGCAAAAAATCGACTAACACATTATGGGGGTGCTAATTTTGTTACAAGAGTTTCTTTTAGAACTGTGGATGTGCTACTTAGTATTTAGTGTTAGTAAAAATCTTTAATAGTAATGCTTAGAACTCTTTGGGTGCTATTTAGAACTCCATAAAAATGAATACGTTATCTTTAAAAAATTTCGTGTGTCAGAACTTTGAAGTTTCTCCAATAGATGTTACTGAAAATTTTTAAATATCGATTAAAGCTTTTTGAGTATTGCAGTTATCGTTACAACTGTTAAGTGCTACTCAGAAATTTTACAAAATGCCCAAAAATGTTAAATCGGTATTTAAAAAGTTCTCGTATTTTTTCGTACAGTACTTGGAGAAATAAAGTCCTGAGAGAGAGAATTTTGTAACGATAACGTATCACTTTTGTAAAGTTCTGGTGGCACCTCAAGAGATCTAACGATAATTATTAATGCTCAAAAAGCTTAAATCGATGTTCAAAAAATTCTCGCAATTTTTCGTAGATTGAAAAATTTCCTGATAAATGAAATTTTTTTTCACGATAACGAATCAATTTCTGGGTGGCACCTCAAAAGCTCTAACCATAATTATTAATATTCAAAAAGCTTAAATCGATATTTAAGTTTTTCTTGTATTTTGAAAAGTTTCAAAGTCTTGAAAGGTTTTTTTAATCAATTTCTGTACGATTCTGGGTAGTGTCTCAAGAGTTCTAACGATGACTCTTAATGTCTAAAACGCTTAAATCTTGAATTCTTGAAACAAAAATAAGTCCACATAAATGAAAATGTTTTCACGATAAAGTATCAACTTTTGTAGAGTTCTCAGTGGCATGTCAAGAGCTCTAACGATAATTACAAAATGCTTAAATCGGCGCTTAAAAAATAAGTCCTAAAGGATGATTTTTTAAAAAATTTCTGTATAGTTCTGGATAGCATTTCAAGAATTGTAACGATGACGCTTAATCCTAAAAAGTTTAACCTGATATTTAAAAAGGTCTTGTAGTTTTTCGTAGATTTATTTGAACAGCAAAGTACACTACTGATAGATGAACATTTTTTCTTGATAACGTACTAATTTCTGTGGAGTTCTGGGTGGCTCGTTAAGAGTTCAAATGATAATTATTAATGTTCAAAAACATTTAATCGATTTTCGAAAAATCTTGCAGTTTCACGTTTGACAAATTTCAAAGTTCTGAAAGATAAACAGTCATCTCAAAAGTTCTAACGGCAACCCTTAATGCCCAAAAATGCTTAAATCGATGTTAAACACTTTCTCGCAGTTTTTTGTATATTGAAAAATTTCAAAATCCTGAACATGATGAACATTTTTTTCTGAACAGTTCTGAATAGCATCTTAAAAGTTCTAACGTGACCCTTAATGTCTAGAACTGAATTTTTTTTGAGACGTATCAATTTTTGTAAAGTTCTGTGTAGCACTACAACACTTCTAACGATAATTATTATTGCTCAAAAATCATAACTCGGTATTTAAAAAATTGTCACAGTTTTTAGTATCATCTAGTGAGAAAACTTCAAACTTGTGATAGACAAAGTTATTTTAACGATACTGTATTCTTTTTTATGAAGTTCTGAATAGCAGCTCAAGAGTTTTAACGATTACTCTTGAAGCTCAAAAAAAACCTATATCTAAAGAAAGTTCAAAAGCGCGGATGAATGAAATAAAACGTAAAAACTTTTTTGAAAATTTGTAGTATTGTTTTGCCAGTTCTAAGTAGCACCTCACGAGTTCTACAATGAACTTCAACGGTTATAATAATATAACTGATTTTGTGATCTCGTTTTGTGAAGTTAGCACCCCCCAAATATGTTAATCGATTTTTTGCTTAATTTACGAGAACTATTTCTAAAATCAATGGAGAACTTTAGAACTCTTTATGGTGCACTCACAATTTTAAAGAAAACTTAGCTTTACATCGGCTAAAATTTAGTAAAAATTTGGTAACACGAGAGAGCAGGTCGGTCACGTTGCTTGTGTCATATGACGTAACATTTAACCGACATTTAAAGCTGGATTCAGTTCAAATTTTGAATCAAATTTAACCAAGAAACAAGAATTTAAGGGTTTGCACTTAATCACAAATCGTAAAGCCCGAGTATGCTGGAAATTTTGTTTAATTTTTGATACAAGCAGATGTCAAATCATGTCAAAAATTTTCGACTTCTAACATATCTATGTCCCACTCAAGTTATAACGTTCAAAAATAAAAAGGAATGCGCTGAACCGTTTACACAAACCATAAACATAAATTATAGAAAAATTTGATCAAATTTTTACTAGTGTACTACCATAAGAAAGGTACTTAATTCTATATCATTCCTTTGCAAATTGGTTAATAATAACATAGATTGCTCGTACTGATTCTTGGTTCAAGTTTAAATAGTCGTAGTCATACACCTTTTTTATACCAATTTTTGAAACACAACGGCTATGTATCGCTCTCCTATTGTTTTTAATTGTAATAATGTAAATCGATTAAATAATACTTGTGACATATTTAACTACACCCTAAAAGCAGTATTATTGAAGGCACATCTTATTTTTTAAATCTTTTTTTGTGCTTAGACATGTATTTTAATGAAAATTGTAATTGTCGTTATGTATGGAATTTTTCTGTTGGGGCAATAAATCTGTATTATTATTATTATTATTATTATTATTATAATAGATAGATGCCTTCAATTTCTCCAGCACTCAAGTCGAATATGTTTTCAAGAGATTCTCTTCCACAGTTTTCAAAATTTCATGAAAAATATTGAAAAACTTTAATTAGTGACTTTTAAAAAATGTAATATTTTTAAATATTAACGAATACTCGTACACTCATTTGTCACAACCAAACCACTTTAGAATAACAACCTGGATGTTAGACGCACGTAAGTTCCATTTCCAATAGTCAATCCTCATCTGTGACTTACGAGAGCGGTCTGAAAAGTTTCCGACCTCAACGTGAAGATGGCAGCACTCGTCAATAAAAGTCAAGGAATGTAGTTATGCATCTTTTGACAGCAACACATCAAAGTTTCAGCCATTTAGAACGCGCAGTTTTTATTTGACAGTCGTTTGAGTGAGTCGATGTGTGTATCTTTGTGAAAATGGAGAAAATCGAGTATGGAGCTGTCATAAAATATTTGTTTTTGAAAGGGAATACGCCTACGCAAATTATGGATGAGTTAGACTTTGTGTACGAGGACTCTTCACCGTCATTTATCACTGTGAAATTTTGGGCAGCTGAATTTAAATGTGACCGTAAGAGCTTGGGAGATGATAAACGTTCGGGACGTCCAAAAACTGTAACTACTGACGATAACATCTCCAAAGTTCACCAAATAGTGTTAGATGACCGCCGAATTAAAGTGAGAGAGATAGCAGAGGCAATGAAATTGTCAAAAGAACGTGTTTGTCACATATTAAATCAAGATCTAGGCATGAGAAAGCTGTCCGCGCCTTGGGTGCCGCGTTTGCTAACGTTACACCAAAAACGTGTTCGAATGAACATTTCCAATGCTCTTTTGGCGCAGTTTAGGCGCAATAAATCCGAGTTTTGGCGCCTATTAATTACTGTAAATGAAGCTTGGATACATCACTATACCCCTGAAATAAAAATACAGTCAAAACAGTGGACTGCAAAGGGGTAACCGGTTCCAAAAAAAAGCAAAATCTGTTTTTTCGGCTTTTTTTTCTTCAAAAAGGGAAAACCATTACAGGAGCATACTACGCATCACTAGTTGACAAGCTGAAGGCAGAAATTGAGGATAAACGGCCACATTTGCAAAAAAAGAAAATCCTGTATTCACCAAGACTCACACCTCAATAGTTGCTATAGCGAAAACCCATGAATTACAGTTTGAACTGCTTGACCATCCACATTATTCACCAGATCTAGCCCCAAGAGACTTCTTTCTGTTCCCTCAACTAAAAACTGCGCTCGGAAGACAAAGATTTTTGTCAAATGAGGAGGCAATCACCTTCGTGAACAATTATTTTGCAGAAAAGAACGTCGAGTACTATTTGGACGGATTAAAGAGATGGGAGCATCGCTGGGAGAAGTGTATAGAGTCACAAGGAGACTATGTAGAAAAATGAAAATAAATTTTAAGATAAAAATTTTTGTTGCTATGTTAGGTCGGAAACTTTTCAGACCACCCTCGTATCAAATCTAAATCCAACCTATAAATCAAAATCTACACAAATTGATTTGTTCACCTTAAAATAAAGTCGCATAAGAAAGCGTTTGGTTAGAATTCTCTTCCTCGTCAGGCCCACTGGTGCGACTGCAAGCAATCCTAAATCAATTGGAGAATTCTCAGTGCAGTAATGTGTCAATTCCAGTTAAGAGTCGTTTTTCAAATGACTTGGATTCTATTTATTGGCGTCTTGGGTACCTTTTTTTATTGTTTAGATAGCTGATCATGAGCAAAATTTCAGTGCCAATTTAGTAGACCTGTAGGATTGCAAACTTTTAAACTTCACTTTAATACAACTTATCACTTTTGATTATTGCATAACGCATTGACTCATGATATCTTCTAAAATAGGAATATGTGACAGCATTATGAACCTGGGAGCTTGCCTTTTGAAATAGGGTGATGCAATAAAAAACTTGACGTGGATGATATTACCCTAACCCTAACCCCCAAAAAATAGTTTTTTTAGTGTCAAAGTTTTCACAAAAGATTTATTGTAAAGAATTAAAACTTATCGACCAAAAATTTCAAAGTGAAAGTAACTTTCACTACTAGATATGATGTACATATTATCTCCCAATGCCAGAGTAGCTCGTCTCTCGAGGAAAGATGAAGCAAGCGTATCTGTTTCTTTTCTCTTCGACGGGAATGAAAGATTCATGTTTGCTTTCTGCTATTAGAGATTAGAATGGTACTTTTATAGTATACCAATTTACTACAAAACAAGCTGCCTTCACATGTAGGTATAAGTAGAAAAAATTATTTACTGTGCCAAGACCGATGTTCGAAAATGACAATAAATTGCTAAGTTAATTGAAAACAAATCAATCGAAAAATAATAGAAGATTAAAAAATAATAATATTCTGTGAGTACTCTTTATTTTCAAGTACCTACAACTCGATTTTGAAGGAATTTTGTTTAAATAATAACTTAGTTTTAAGCAAGAAACTGGTATAATAATTCATATAATTTCACAGGTAGTAAATCACTAGTCATTTGTCACTGCAACTTTTAACATATAATTTAATTCTTACATCACGTATGAAAATATTAGGGCTACCAATTTGAATTAAAAGCAGTTTAAACGATTTTTTTCTCACTTGGAAAAATAGTGTTCACTTGTAAAACGCCCCACACATTAGTGATCCCGAACCGCGGTCATCAAAACGGTCGAGCCCATCTAACAACCCCCCCCCCCTCGCACACCTCGTACTCCACGAACAGTCGAGTGTTGTTTTTTTCAGACCATGGCTGACGTCACTAGTGTGGAGATATAATTGTTAACAACTTCAAGTCTTCAAACGAGGGTTTGGTAGTCAGACTAGAGAAGTAGTCAAGTCAAGTGGTTCTTCAAGTAATATAGTGCTACTTTGTGTTCTTTTCTGATAAGTGTAGTTTCACTTCTTCTAATAAGGTTAAAGTTCTCTTCTGAAACCCTTAAATAGTTTTGGTAGTCATTAGGACTGTCATTTTAATGAAATTCATATGGTTAACGTACTCCTATTTACTTGGCAATTGAACCAGAATAGTGACACTGAGTATATTGATGACGAGAAACTCAAGGCTTAGTTTTTTTTGTTTAATGTTACAATGTTGTTCTTAAATTTAATTAACCATAATTTTTTTGTGTCGCATTGTATGTCATTTTTGACTAGGCAGATCTATTCTCCATTCAATTTTACAATGACACTCTTAGTATTTGTCGCTAAAAGCAGCCGTTTAGGATAGAAACGGGTTTGAAGTTAAACCTGCGTTGGAATTTTTAAGTTGGAACATTTCCGAGTTTTTGAAAAATAAGGAAGAGTGGATTAAGTCAAAATTAAACGTAGAATTTGAAAATATAAAATTATACAAGGTGTTCTATTTGAAAAACAAAGTTGGCAGTTACTTCCGGTACAACCGGATGCGCCAACAAGAAGCTAACATTTTTTTTCAGATAGAGCTAATATCGAAATATAGTCATGAGAATTTTTAGAATTGAATTCGGACTACTTCCCCATAAACTTCTAATGGAATCTTGTCATGATACACACTGTATACATGATGGGGCGCAACCAACAAACTATTATGTAATATCAAAACAATAAATAGTGAAGAATGAATTGATTGAATAAGGTGATTCAGAAATACGTACCATCTTAAAGTTCGATTATGGATCACCCTATATGTTTTTTTTCTGTTCTTGGATTATACCGTTACAAATAATGTATGTTTTTCCCTATACTTCTGTTTCTGAGAAAAATGATTTACGTGATTTGCATACCCTCCGAAAAAATACAATATAACTTCTAAATAAGTACAAATAAGCATCCCCATCTTCAACATCTTTTTTCAATATTTACTATTACATATATAGGGTGTTTTCCTATGTTGTATTTGCTTTATCTGAAATTTGACTTTGGTATCAATTGGTGCTGCGATCAAACTGGAAATAGATCAAAAAAATAGTGGTCACGGGATACGCATTATCTGCCAATGTCTTAAAGGTCTCAACAATTCTTACACGATCGAGGTTGAAATTCTAATGGTTTTTCAATTAAATCATTTAATTCCATTAATTGAACGTTTTTGATTGTAGTGATAAATTATGTGTACCCATATCCATGTTATTAGTGTTTTTTACTCATTCTTGAGAAAAATCTTAGCATTGACCTGATAAACCTTCCGCAGTGAGAAGTGACACGTTGCCAAATATCAGGACCTGAGAGTCTATTTTTCTCTTTTGATCCCTAGCGTCGAATAGTGAGGGTCTAGACGTGTCTTCATTATCAGGCCAACAAAAGCAATCATGCTTAAAAAAATCCCAAAAAAATTCTCAAAAACACCACAAGTTATTAGAAAAAGTATTTCTAAGTGTAATTTCTAGCCGAAAATTTCAGCCTCATAAATTGCAACACTGTTACAAAGCAAAATTTAATAATCAAATAAAACTTCTTAGTTTTTGTAATATTTGATTCTACATATACATTTTCTTTAAAATATTCGTAGCTATTTTAAAGTTTGTTTTTATACATAATTCAAATAGGGTCATTAAAATTTGATCACGTGATGCAAAATTTATTTTATTTTTAGCCTGCTAAGTTAACATAAAAATAATAAATTAGTTTTGTATTCACTCATTTAATTGAAGATGTGTTTAAATAAGAAACACGTGGTTAATGAATTTTTTTAAATATTCAAAAAAAATAAACATTTGTTTTACATCAAGCGCCCTCTTGGTTTGATTAAATTTTCTTCAATTTTGTCGGATAATATTAAATATTAAGCTTGACCAAAATCAATTACTAAATATCCTTCAATTAAATATGGCCTCAGAATTTTTTTTTATTTTATTCGACCAAAAAAGTAAATAGAATGGGGTGTTAACAATTTTGGCTTTGAATTTTGAAAAGGTGAGAAGTAATTAGAAACAACAAGGTAGTATAAACTACTGATATTTTACACAAAAAAACCAAGCCTGTTTTTGCAAATCGAGTAATTTACCAAAATTGTCCTTGTGACGTAACAAATGAAGACCGACACGATCGTAATGAAAACTAGAACAATAGATACATTAAACTTGTACGACAGTTACATAATATTTTTTTAACATTTTGTAATTGGTTCTTCCATAAAATGAAAACAAGAACTCTTTATTAACAGAAATATTTTAATTGTTTTAATTTACCTGCAATTTATTAAAAAACTCCACGTATTTGATGTGACCAAAATAAAAATTTGAGTTTTTATTGTTGTTCTTGTTAGTAATAGGATTCGGTTCTGTCGTTTACGACCTTGTTTTAGCGGAATAGGTCAACATTAATATTCATGTTTGAAATCACTCAAATTCTACTACTTTTCTTAACGTTAATGTTTCTTTTTATGGAATTGTAGACGGTGTGGTGTTTACGAACACTAGAATTTACAATAAATTTTTGTTTTAAATTTTTAAATAAATTATGTATGTGTTGTACTGTTAATAATATTAATTGCAAAAATAAATTTCCTCTATTACGTAGGTATGTAGTTTGAAGAAATATTATCATATTGATGAATAATATACGTAATAATTAGGTAACTACACTAAATCAATTGTAATATATCTCTTGCAATGACAGTCTAAATTTATTCATCTTTATCCATAAATTGGAATTGTCTAAAAATCTGTAACAATGATTGTTAACAGAATTACGTGTTGCTTCTACATTCATGGCAATTCACTTATTATTTATTACAAATAGACATACCGCTTGGGAAACGATTGTATTGTGCGATGAATTAATCACAATTTTCTTGTCATTGCTACAATTGTGGGCGGAACCACAAACCACAAATTCATACTGGATTTTTGTGTGTTAACTAATACATACATTTGCAAAAACAATAACTGCGACGTCATTGAGGGTCATTTTCAAAATAATGTACATATTAATATAACATAATATTAATTTAATAAAAAACAAATAAAATAATAATAAAAAAATGTCACTGTCACAGTCGCAACCAATATCATCTGAAAATTATGGTTTGTTTCAAAGATTTATTGACTTTAAATGCCCAATTTCCGCAGTATTCAAAAACAACAATCGACTGAAAACTTATCTTCAAATACTTCAAAGTTGAATCCAGATATTCTGTCAACATCCAATGGTTGCTTAGGTATTCTTTCGAACCTGGGCAGATATATTAGACCTAATTATAAATATTGCTATGAAGTTAGTGAAGGCGATGCTGAAGATCAGCCATATTCCAAAATGCGTCAAAAACGTCAACAAAGAAATCGTTTTAGAAAATACCTACAAATTTGTCAGCCTATATTTTCCTATGCGATAGTTTAAAACCGAAATTCAATTAAACCGCCACCTTAAGAAATCAGACCATGATCAATTTTCTATCATAGAATCGGATGAAAATTTACAATTGTCAACATTGCAAAATAAATAAATTTTTTCACATAAGAAGACACTAAGACTACTCAGCAGCGGATAAATTAGCGTCCGTAATAAACATCATCATCATCATCATGATCATCAACCAGCCCCTTCAAATCTACTGCTGGATATAGGCCTCCCCCAAACTCTTCCACCTTTCTCTGTCTTGAGCAGTTTGTAGCCAGTTTGTGGTTTATGTCATCCGCCCAGCGTGTTGGTGGCCGGCCCTGACTGCGTTCATCCGTTCTGGGTCTCCATTCTAGGAGTTTGCGAGTCCATCTAGGTTCTCTTAGTCTGGCCACTTGCCCTGCCCAGCTCCATTTAATTTTGGTAATGTGGTTCACTACATCGGTTTCACCGGTTCTACGTCTTAGTTCTTCGTTTCGGATCCTATCCTTTAATGTGACTCCCAACATCGATCATTCCATGTGTCTTTGGGTTACTCGCAATTTATGGATCGATTTTTTCGTAAGTGTTAATGTTTCTGCTCCATAAGTCATGACTGGCAGTACGCATTGATTGAACGTTTTACGTTTTAAGCATATTAGGATGTCGCTCTTGAAAACATCTCTTAGTGTTCCGTATGCTGCCCAAGCTAAGGTTATTCTCCGCCCAAATTCGCATGTTTGGTTGTCTCTGCCTATCCTTTGTTCGTGTTCAAGGTAGATATATTTTTCTACGAGTTCAATGTTATGGTCTCGTATCGTTAGTTGTTCGCTGGGAACAAGGTTGGTCATATATTTGGTCTTTTGATTTGATTTGATTTTTGTGCATGCTTTATCGAGTTCACTTAACATTTCTCTTGCGTCGTTCAGTTTGTGAGACGTTAAGATCATATCGTCTGCAAAACAAAGATGACTGAGGTATTCTCCCTTATTTTTATGCCCCTGTTTTCCCAATTAAACTTCTTGAAGGCATACTCTAGTGCTGTGATGAAGAGCTTGGGGGATAAGGTATCCCCCTGCCTGACGCCACGTTCTATTTTTATAGGATTGCTAGTATCATGCAGTTTTATTGTTGCTGTTGCGTTTTTGTAAATATTATATATAAGTTTAGTATTACGGCTATCAATCCGGCTGTCGTTCAAGGTTTCTATTATGCTGTCCAGCTCCACAGAGTCAAAGGCCTTATGAAAATCTACAAAGGTCATTACTAGGGGTCTATTGTATTCTACTGTCCTCTCTATAAATATCTTTACTGCTTGTAAGTACCTTTAATAATAATTTAGTAATAAACACATGCTTGAAATCTAATTCAATACCTGCATGGAAAAACGGTCCACCGGTTTTAAGTGCTACGATCTAGCCCTTAATTAACACGTTAAAACCAGAACTAAACGTTGCGTATTTGGATGACGGAACAATAGGAAAAAACACAGACATAGTTTTAAATGTTGTCATCCAAATTATCAACCTTGTAGCTAAATTTGGTCTTTCCGTAAATATTACTAAATGAGAACTGTATTTCTGCAGTAAAAAAAACCATGAAAACATAAAAGTCCACGGGTATCCGCATCTGAGTACTTGAAAATCGTGAACTTCTCGGAACTCCAATTTTTAAAGTAACGGATTTGAGATTAAATTAGGCAAGTCAAACCTTCTTATGCCTCGTCTAGACCAAATCAGTTCTCGTATTGCTTATTTTTTTATTTAAAAAACTCTTTTTGTTCCCAAATTTACATATTTCCATAAAACTTGTGCTATCTGGAATTTTTCACTTTTGTTAAAGAAAATTGATTCTCGTCTTTGCCTTGGCTTAGAATCCCTTCCTAATATTCATTTAAACAAAATTCAGTGGCTACAATCGTCTTTTCCAATATCAAAAGGTGGAATATGTATTCGTAAGATCACAGATATATGTCTTCCTGCCTTTCTTAGTTTTCTTTACGGTGCAACGAATCTTGTTTCTACCATATTCCGCATGAAGAATACCAAGATTCAGATTCACCTACTAGAAGAAGCCTTAACTGCATGGTCATCTATAAATCAAATAATACCAATAAATAAGTATGTACAAGAAGAATGGGATCTTATCAACATCGAAAGAATTATTGAGACAACGCTCCGTTTTGACAGAACCAGTGATTCAGCTCGTTTTAAAGTCTTCAGCATTCAGAATATGGAGCATGGTTGCATGCGATTTCTTTGGCGCTTTTATGGATCGTCAAATTTTTGAAATCTATGTAGGCTTAAGACTCGGATGTGATTGGTACCACAGCTATATTTGCAATTGTGGCGCCGTTGTTGATGAAACAGGCACGCACGGCCTTAGCTGCTCTAAAAGCAAAGGATACATAGCGACCTGAACAACATTATTCAAATGCCCTGAGTTCCGCTAATATTCACTCTACCTTAGAGCCGACGGTACACCTGATGGTGTAACAATTACTCCCTGGTCAAAAGGCCAATGGTTAATTTAGGACGTGGCATGTGTGGATATTCTTGCCTCATACATCCGTAACACCTGAGGCAGCAGCTGATGCAGCTTGTAAGCAAAAACATATAAAGTACAAAGTAGCTCATATCTGCCGGGTTTACGTTCAAAGCTTTATTGGCGCAAAACTAGTTTCGACCACTGGCGATGAGAAGGCAAGACTTTATCTCAAGCAGAGAATTTCCCTGAGTATCCAACGTGGAAATGGGGCAAGCATTTTGGGGAAGTTTGCCAGCTACTCCATTGTCAGAAAAAATTGTTGTTTATAGTTATATTATCTATAAAGATTTGCTAGTATTTAAATAAGTCTATGAAATGTTTTAATATCAAAATATATAGTATACATACATCAGAAAATATGATTTATTTAAAAAACCTTTTAAATCACATTATATATTTTTGTAGTTTGTAGCATGCAAAGTTTTCATCATTGTTTGGAAATCTAACTAACAATTTCAATGAATAAAATTGAAAACGAATGAACAACGAATATCACAGGAAGTAGGTACTAAAGACCATTAAGAAATGTTTGATGTGGTCAGTATTTGTGTGAGTTATATTTTTGAAAGACATTTTCTTAAAAAAGCAAAACGTATGGTACCTACACATACATAGATTTTGTGTTATTCAATGGGCAACTTACTTAACAAACTGTACCGACAAAAATAAAAAAAATCTATTCCCTAAAAAATCTACTAAATATAAGGATTAATAGTTACTTACATAAAATTCAGAAAAATCTCACATTAGTTAAGAGTAAGGACTGAGGACGCAAAACATTAACATTTAAAAACTTGCATAACTTTTAAACCGCTAAATAAATTTTCAAAAAAAATTTAGTTTTGGATAGGTTATTTATTATATAAAAATTAAGAAAAAACAAAAAATCAATCGTCATAAAAAATTTTGAGCTTGTCGGGAATGGTCTCTATCATGGCTTTTATGGTGGTGCTCGACACTTTCTTGGTCGCTACGGTCCACATTTTTCTAAAACTTTCAATTGATTTTGTAGTCTTTTTTGTCTGTTTTAAGCTTCTTTTCACCAAAGCCCAGTACCGCTCGATTGGGCGAAGCTCAGGGCAATTTGGTGGGTTAGCCTCCCTGGGTACAAAATCGACATGATTCTTTTCGTACCATTTTTTTGTCTGCTTACTGTAATGGCACGAAGCTTAATCCGGCCAAAAAAATGTGGATACCTTATGTTTACTCAGAAAAGGCCGCAATATTTTTTGAAGACACTCCTTCGTGTAAATATCGGAGTTAATTGAAATAATAAATGAAAATATGAAAGATTTGCTTCTTTCATCGCAGCTACAAATCGCCTGCCAAACAAAATATTTTTTTGGAAACTTGGACTTTATTTTAGTTCTAAACTTCTTAGGAACATTTCCTCGTCCACAGGAGACATAAAACTCCTGACCAGGTAGTTGAGAAAAATCGGCGAGCACGTCCATCGTTCATCACGCAACATTGACGTTTTTGGAAAAAATCTGCTCTCAACTTTTACATCAATGAACCTTTTTAAAGAAAGAAAACGTTGAATGTCAGATTCGACAAGTAACAACTGACAACGACTAAAGCAGAAACTGGAATATAACCTCAAACTACTGTGAAATTTGACATTATATTTGACACAAGAAATGTCATTACCCTTCTGACAATACCCACATAGGTGCAGTGTCACTGCGCATAACTTGTTAAGTGTTTTGTTATTTGATCATAAATGAGCCAATCGATGTAAAGTATGTTCTTAGTTATTAAACTATCATAGCGATTATAAAAACAAAAAAAATTTTCTTATTTACTTGATTGTTAAAGCCTCAATAAATTTGTTACTTTTACAAATTAATAAATAAATTAATTAATTTCATTTATTACGATTATATTGTTTCATCGAAGATATTACATTAATGAAATTTAAATTGAAATTTAATGTAACTCGTAATATCATCAATAATAATCTTCCATTCGCAATATTATTATCAATGCCTTTGCACTAGCTCCCAACTATAACATCCTATTTGTGAAGGTCTATTGAACGCAGACACGTCTATGCTATGAAATTTTCAGTTTCGCGATTTTACTTGACATTGTGCTATTGTATTAATGTTAGCTTGTTTGGGTTGAACTACTACCGAACTTATTACTGGAGTCTTGATATTCTGTAACGGTATCTCTCACTTTTGAAACCAGCGTCTCCAAATTTTTTATGTAATAAGACTTACCGGGATGAGATGCAAAAAAACGGATAGATTTTCCTTTGATCAACATTCATCCCGAATTGATATTATTAATGAGAAGTGATTACAGTTTAATTAGAATTGGCCAGAATGTAAAATATCAGTAGAGAGAATAATTCGAAACATTAAGAAGGCAGGTTTATTGTACCAGCAAATATTTAAAATTCAAAAAATGGGTTCAACATGTTAAAAATAAATAAATAAGTACGCGAGTACAAAATAAAAATATTAAATTAAATAGCTATTGTTACATTTAGTAATTAGATTTGGATCCAAATTTACATTGGATTATATCAAAAGGTTATTCATTTTAATTATTTATTTATTCGTATTCGTTTTAATTGATATGAAACAATAATTAAAGCAGCCACTTAAAGATTTTGAAAGGATGAATAATTAATTTATTAACGGTAAGATATGAATGTTATAGCAAGGCACAAAATAAAGAAAATGGATAGGTGTGTAAATACCAGTAAGTATAAAAATCGGCGGCTTTTAGACGTGGTTATTGTACAATTGATGATTCTTTAATCATTTTAAGTTCTCAAAAACTTGCAACAGATAACCGATAGGTACGAAATGTTGGCGTAATAATCGTAAAGACCGAGATAGAAAAAAGATGACCAAGACAAAGACCCTAAATTAAAAGAAACCTCATTAATTCAAGAATAGAATTATAAATATGCTTACTAAAACAATTTAGGCAAGAAAGATAAACCTTCATAATGCACGTGAGTTCACCGTGCAGGTTTACGAATGAAAATGGCTTTCCGCCAGTTCCATAGTTTAATCAGCTTACGCAGACGGAAAATGTCTACGGTTGCATTCTATGGCGTAAGGTATAAGAATGTATATTCCGACTGAAGCAAAATTAATTATTAAGTTTTGACAACAAATTATGAACACCAAATATCATAGAAAGGATTAACACAAAAAAAGAAAACAAAATTACAAAGCAACAATTCCTCAAAATCTTTATAAATACCATAGCGTTTCACCAAATCCAGCATCGTTTTGGAACTCCTAATAACACGAATCAATCTACACGTTGGTAAACAAGGATGTACATATATGGTTCAATCACCTTAGTTTTTTTGTTGTAGTCCAAAAGTTTTGGTGTACTTGGGAATTTTTAAACATACTAAGACGACCTGGTTTTCTCGAATTCTTTTTCATAAATTTTTGTTGTATTTTATTGGTTATTTAATCGTTAAGCTTTTCGAAATTTGTTTGTAAAATACAAAAAATTTAAACCGGACCTGTGTTTTAGTATCTAAGCTATCATCATCAACAGCAAACTGATGTGCAGTTTAGTGTTTTTTTTTCTACAGATAACACTTTTAATATTGTACAAAAAATTATTGGTAAATAGGCCAAAAGAAGTTGCTGAAAATTATTTTTGAATTCAAGAAATGGCCGCCAGGTGCAATTTTTATAGCAACAGAAAACCGGATTTTTCTAAGTAATTTAATACTATTCTCATTATTAGAAACTTTGCAATTTTTTTTTGTTCGAGGTATTTTGCTCTGCCTTATGAAATAAAGTGGCGGGGAAAAGTCATCCATTATTTTTTAAAAATACCAATAACTCCCGTTAAACTCAACGAAATTGAACGCGTAAGGTTTTGTTGGAAAGATATTTATTTCCTAAATCATTTGCATGAAAATTGTCTGAATCACTCTTATCGCGTCAGCTAGGGTGCACTAAGTGGTGTTACAACAATAATTGCCCATTATCATGAAAAATTTAAATAGGACGCTATATTTTCGTTTACAGGGTTCGATAGACGATGAAAATTCCAAAAAGTTAGTGCAAACCACAAATTTCTATTAACAAATATTAATAAAACAAATACCATTAGCTTGACAGCTATGTCGTGTTTTCGAAACCTGTAGTGAAAAAGCTTTCGAATCATAAATTATAATATTTTAGTGAAAATACTCAAGATGTTATGCCAGAAATTAAATTTTGAGTCTCTGGAATGGCTACTAGGTGGCGCAATAGTCGTTCATACGCAGAAAATTGTCAATCTCTTCCCAAAACCCTATTGAAATTATTTGTGATTAATCTTCTGGTGGACTTGTTTTCTCAATTTATTAACATCATGTGGAAGGAGGCAGGTGTTAAAGAATTGAGAAAACACATTCCTAAGATGAACCACAAATGCAATATTTGCATCACTCTGTTATCTTTTTCGCAATGTTGAAAAGTTCACAGTCGGGATCTTACATTCCACAGATTTCTATAAATATTACATTTTGATTAATCTGAGCACATGGCAACTAACCATGAGGTGGTGACACCAACTATCTATGCTTGATGAATCACAAATAATTTTAATAGAGATTGACAATTTTCTGCAGATGAACGGCTACTGCGCTACCTAGTGGCCATTCCAGAAACTCGAAATCTAATCTTTGACATTACATTTTGTGTATTTCCACTAAAACATTATAATTTATGATTTGAAAGCATTTTCATTACAGGTTTCAAAAATACGACATAGCCGTCAAGCTAATGGTACTTTGTTTTATTAATAACTCCAGTTAGAAAAAGAATAGAAATTTGCGTTTGTACCAATTGTTTGGAAATTTCATTGTCTATCGAACCATGTTCCATTTAAATTTTTTATGATAATGCAGAATAATCGTTGTTACATCATGTAGCGCCCCTAGTTGATACTAAAAGAGTGATCTGAATCTGAATGTCTGAACAAAGTTTTTTTGCAAAATGATTTAGGAAAAAGATCTTTACATGAAGATTTTACTCGTTTAATTTTGTTTAGTTAAACAAGAGTTATTGGCTTTTAAATTGCGCCACCTGACGGCCATTTTTAAACTAGAAAAAATTTCCAGAAATTTGTCTTGACCTATTTACCAATAAACTTTTTTTGCAAGTTGTAGGACCAATGGTTATCGAGATATGGCCGGCGTACATTCTTAGTTGGAACCCTGTACAATTAATTCGACCACAAGAAGATAAAATTTTGAGTACAATGATTTCTTTAAAAATTAAGTAAGTGGAATAATTTTACTTCCATTATAACGCTTACATAATTCCAAATCCCCTTAAAAAATCGACTTCTTGAGAATTTTTTGGATATGCGGGTATAAGCAGTCGAAAACTAGTCTGTTCCGATTTTGGTGTGCCACCCGGTATAAATTAAATACTATTGAATTCAATGTATCATAAAGTACTTAAGATTTTTGGAGTAAAAGAAGAAGAATCTTACTGGGACTTATAAAAAAAGACATACATTATACATAGGACTCAATATTCCATAAAATATTGCTGTGGAAAAAGATACTGGTTGTTAAATTAAATTTTTTTTTATTTTTTGTTAATAATTTTAATGTAAATTTATCAATTTTATCAAAATCGGCAAAGAGGCATAACTTTAGACCAAGAACATTACTATTTTAGAATTTGTTACAGGGGGCGCCACTTGAATGATTCCAGATGATGAAATCGACTAGGAACTTTTTTGACGAAACTTTTTAGTGATTCTGATTAGATAATATGACGTAAACATCATTTCTTCACATTATTGGTACTCCTGTTTAAATACGATAATTTCATATGATTCCGAGAAAAACATTGAATCTGGGACACTCTGTATATATTCAAAATATTTTAATGATCCAACACATACATATTGCTTAATTTAATTCTATTTTCTATTCATATGAAAGTCACTCTGTCCTGAATTACGATTCTGCAGCCTGAAATGAACAACAAACTTCTCGCCCGATTTCAAGTAAGATTCTTTCTGCCTTGTTGTGAATGAGTTTTGATTTTAGGTTTAAAATTTGGTATAGCTATGACTTGTGCTTTTTCTCTGAAAGCTGATGTCACACTGGCACACGCGCAGACTATTTGTTAACAATATGTTATTTTCGGTTTCCAGAGATCGTAAACCGTAATAATTATAACCTCTAGAAAAATAAATAAATATCGAATTATCTAACTATGTTTTCTACCCTTTAATAAGATTTTCAACTATCACTTTAATTTAATTAATTGTAACAATCCGGCCTAAAGGACCAAATTTACAATATTGTATTATTCGCTAAATAATTCTAAATATATCTTATGCAAATTTAGTATTTTTAGTGCGAGTCCGATAATATTAGTTACAAGTTTGCATTTATTATTATTGTGATTAAAATTAAAAAAAAATGCAATAAAATGTCAATTTATTTACCATGCAATTCCAGTCCACAACAATTTTTACACGAAACAAAAATGTTATACGTTTATCAGTTTTGTCCTACATTTTCTGAATACAAAATTAACAACTGTCGATTTTAAAAGCATTAATTTCAAACACTTTCTAATGTTTACTTAATCGATCTTTCACTTTATTTTCTAAACAATCTATACCGTTATATGCATTCACGAATACTTGTAAACTATAACGTATAATAAAAATGTATTGCCTGCGAGTAATGAGTTTCGCATTCTTTACCGGAAGTGGATTAATGAATTATTAATACATACAAATTTCATTAAGATTCACTTAATAACAGCAAGGAATTAAATACCTTACTTAATTACTTCATTATGTTTTTATTGAAACAAAATTGAAATCTTTATCCATTTACTTAAAAAAAAAAACACGTTGGCTACTATATTAGATTTTGGTACGATGAAAGTTTATAAAATTGAAGATGATAATTTTAATTATTTTTAAGAATGTTTTGATAATGTGATTGGATGTATTAAATCATGGAATAAAATACCTATAAATATATAGTAAGAACGTAAAGTAGTCTTTTTTTCTAATTTTGAGATATTTTGAAATTAATATCATGAAGATCTACTTTTCGTAACCAATTACGAAGAGTGGAACATTTAAATCGTTTTGGAGCTGAGAACCCTGGTAACATCGATGTACTCAATTAAAGTTTCAATTTTACACCTCATTTTTAGACGTATAAAAAAGAAAATGAGTACATCTGAGTAACTTTTAGTCAATCCTAGGAATAAAATTTGAATCAAATCGTTCTATTCGTTTGACCTCTAGGTCAGAGTACATACATACAAAATACATATATTTTTTTTTACAATACTTTCTCTCTAGGTATCAAACAATTAAAGGGATTTAAAAATTATAGATTGAAATTATTGAAAAGCAGATGATGTTAAAAAAATTGTTTGGAGAACAATAAAAATATGAAATATTAAAAATAAAGAAATAAATGGAACAGAATGAGTAAGAACAGCAAGTACACGCTCAAAAAAAATTAAAAAAAGGGAGATGCTAATGAAAAGCTTAAGTAGGTATACAGGGTGATTCATAACTATTGGGCCATAGGCTAAGGGCAGGTTATTTAGGCTAAAATATGACCATAGGACCCAATATTCCTTAATAAAATATTGTTGTGGAAAAAGATACAGAGCGTTAAATTAAAAATTTTTTTTTCATTTTTTGTTAATAATTTCACTGTAAATTTATCAATTCTTATCAAAATCGGCACAGAGGCATAACTTTAGACCAAGAACATTATTTTATGTATTATTTTACAATTTGTTGTAGGGAGCGCTACGTGAATGATTCCTAATGATGAAATCGATTTTTTGAGAAAACTTTTTAGTGATTTTGATTAGAGAATATGACGTAAACATCATTTCTACACAATATTGGTACTCCTGTTTAAATACGATAATTTCATTTGTTTCCGAGAAAAACGCAGTTGTAAACGTGATACAGTTTGTTTGGCCGAAAGAGTTTAAAGATTGAGATTATTGGATAACGAATATCAAGAGTATTGAAGAGATGACTTGTGAAAGTAAAGGAAAGGAACTTGTGTGATGAAGAATTCGTATTTAAAGGAAGAATGAGTCAAAATATATAATAGTTTATAAAAAACTATGTTTAGCAAAAAAGAAAAAGAACTAGATTAGAAACAACAAAATATTTAGTAAATATAGTGGGAAACTTTGAAGGAATGGAGGGTAAATTTAGACTAAAAATAAAGAAAAAGAATAAAGATGAGAACAGAAGAGAATATTGAAGTGAACGTAAATGCTAAAAGGTTAAAACAAGTATACACGTACAAATACCTAAGAATTAAATTAACAGTGGAGATAAAATTAAAGTAATGTTAGAACGACATAAATGAGCTTATAAGTAAACAATAGCGGTGTCGTCACCTTATGAATTCCCCAATATTGCCCAAAACCCTAAGCACATTTTAACGCCTGTGCACCAAACAAAAACAATTAACACTGATAATTGCAGAATCACAGACAGCACTTGCAAACATGTGTTTTGTCTTATTTCAGGCTTTGAAGTGTAGGGTAGCTTAATTGGAAGTCAACTAAAATCACTGGAAATTGATTAGGTGGCGATACTGCTACGTTTGCTTATAAAGCAAACGCACGATGCGTTAGAATTATGTAGCTATTCCCAGTAATTTTTGTAGACTTACATTCGAAAGAACAATCACACTAAAATGAATGAATAAAAATATTCATTAGTTAAAAGAAAGGATAAACTCGAGGGAAATAATGAATATCGTGAAGAAGACAGTGATTGATAAACTAAGAAAGGAGAGATAAACGAGAGAGATACTAATGATGTAAGATAAGAAGAAAAATAGGAATAAATGTTATGGTAACTCTTGGTAAAAGGGAAATTCGTGTCAAAAGACCGCCCCGCAGTTGATGACTCCGATAACTTGAGTAATGCACTGGTGTTATAGGAACCATACATTTGAGCTTCGAGAAATCTGAATGGTGAGACCTCTTTCAATTTGCAAGTGTAGAGTTGATTTTTTCATTTCCCTCATAAAATTTTTTTTTCGGTCTTTTTTGTGTTTTAAGAGTTGTCGTTTCGTTTTGTCTTTACCGTCCTCAACAGGAATATCTTTGTCCTTTGAACTTACTAAAAAGTCAGCGTTATCTAGTGTGACAATTTCTCTGTCTCAAGGATCAACAGTTGACCTTCTTGCCGTTATCAACAACTAGTCCATTTGGATGG
Source organism: Abscondita cerata (assembly GCA_030710515.1). Lineage (NCBI taxonomy): Eukaryota > Metazoa > Arthropoda > Insecta > Coleoptera > Lampyridae > Abscondita > Abscondita cerata. The sequence continues at coordinate 65,223 of JALBCR010000823.1, forward strand.
GGTTAGATGTGAGTTGTTCGGAAATTTCGGGACATGCGGATCTTTAATTCGGTTAGCATTTATGTGTCATACGTTTTTGGAATGTTAAACAAAAAATTCCTGAATAACCATTGGTTTAAACTTCCAATTAGAAATTTCGTCAAACACATAAGCTTCGAAGAACCTTTATCCAGCATCTGTTTCGGATGAAATTTTTTCAAAATGGTGGAGAATGGAAAATATAGTTAATAAAAATATCTGTAATGTAACCAAGGTCGGATTACTACATGCTGAGAGGGTTACAACATTTACTATCGTTCTCAGACTATGGAATTCTGTACTGGCTAAATTTTTGAATACAATAAATTTCTTTCTCTAAAAGGGACATCGCTTACTGTAGTCATTGATGAGCAAGGTGGCATTAACATCTGTTCGATTCAGTTGGCAAAGATAACACCTACCTGGAAACGATTCTTACAATTGAGATCTTGAATGTCGCCTATTCTATAATTCACAGATTATTAGATTTCCCATTGTCAAAACAAAACTTTGATAAAGAACTGCGAAATATTAAGCAGATCGCATCATACATTATATATATATATATATAAGCTTCCTATTGTTTTTAATTTTGGTATCGGTTGCTGATGATTATAGCTTAGGTATTGAAACACGTGTCCGAGTAAAGTTTTTTGGTGCAGTTTTTAGTGTTTTCTGTTTGTTTCCTTTTTTCAACTTATTTTTTCAAAATTCCAAAAAAAAATATTGTATGTAACAATTAACGAAATACATAGCTATTCGATAATCACTGTTTGTAGTGTATGACACTATTTTGTTTTTTGCTGCCATTTCTGAATAGTATTTGGGGATACTTTACACCATTTTATTTTGTGGCGTAAAGTAATCCGTCCTATACCTTGTGTTCTAAATTTCTTTTTCTTTTATTCTTGCCGAATACCACGACGATATAAAAGCATTCCGGGTAGTACAAACTACGCAGACTACACACAGTCTACATTACATATCGGGAAGCCTTGCTGCTCGCACATGAGGTCCCTATATGCTTCCTCACAATAATTTGAAACATAAGCATTTCATTAACCTTTGCCTGTATTTACAAAGTAAGAAAAAACATTAATTTGTTTTTTGTATCATTATTAAGAGAGATCATGAGTTTTCTGTAACTTCCGATGATTTAAAAAATGGAAGAAGATGCAAACATTCATTAACTACAAGAATAAAACTGGAAGGGATTTGGTTACTCATTTTTTAGAAATGTATCCCATTTGTAGTGATGTGCTTCCTACAATTTTGGTTAGTCAAATTTGATAGATAATCCGGGAAAGTAAACGAAAAATTCAAAACACATTAAAATTGCGACATTAATGTATGTATTGCCACCACTTGTTGCATTTAAACCTTTTGCAAGAATGGGTTAACACTATCTTGATACCATCTCTGAAAAAGAAAAACGGCCAAAAAGTGATTCTGTGTGACAAACTCTTCGTCCATACCTTAATTGAGGCCATTAAAATGATGGGCAAAATGATTCTAAGTTAGTGTGCTTGCCAGCAAGTAGTACCCACATCACTTAACCACTGGACGTAGTATTTTTTTTGTCCCATGAAGAGACTATGGAAAGAAATTCTGCGAAACTACAAGGAATATGAAGCAAGTGGAAAAAGCGGAGTGTTACAGAAATCTCATTTTTTAAATTATTAAAGAAATTAATAGAAGGGCTGCCAGAAAATGTTGAAATCAATTTGAAAGTAGGCTTTGAAAAGTGCTGCCTGTATACCCTCACAGCTAATCCACAGGTTAACAGAAAACAATCCTTCTTACATTCAATTTAAGAAAAACGCGTTGGTAGGAATCCCATCATCTAACAGGAGGAAGAAACTTAATGTTGCTTGAGCAATTTATAAAACTTGGCACATTAAAAAAGAAAATCACATAAACATAGAGACTACCTTGAATATAAAAAGAAAAATGTTCTACGCAAAGACACTGACGATAAAGATCTAGAGGAATTTGTGACTGGGATGAAAGAAATTGAAAAAAAAGAAGATTTTTTTAATGCCCGTCGTAGAGAGAGAACTTTTGCCTAAAAAGAATAAATGCAATGACGTGGTCAAAAAACTTGGGGAATACGTTGAATTTGAGTACGAAGCGGAGTTATTTCATGGTGTAATAAAACAAGTTGATGAGAAAGGTAAATTGATTTCAGCCGTGCTTTGGAGGTCACGAGAGCAGTTGGTCCCGGTTACCATACTAACTAACAGTTTGGTAATCGTTACAATGAATCACATCCACTTCCAACTTTTATTAAATGTTTGGAATTTAGAAAATAAGTTTAATTTTTGGAGTGTGGTTAATTTTTGTGAGGGCGATCAAATTTTAGGGGCTGGGTCAACCTTTATTATAATGAGTACTAGCGACCAAGCTAAAGAAACCTCAGAAAATATAATAACTCTGAAGCGCACATTATAGCAAATTCATTATAGTACATCCAAACTCATAGAAGACACTTTTTAATTTATCTTAACATAAGTAGTAGGTCTATAAAACACTAGTAAACTTATGAATCCATTATCAGTCCTTCGTTGTTTCGTCCTTGAATCACAACCAGGTCCTCTACCTGAAACCTTATTTTGCCTACTTAGTAATAATTATTTTTGATGAATAATTATCAAGATATCTACAGTATTTTTAGCAAAAAATATTAAAATAATAGTTTGTTATAAATAAAATTATTTAATTTTTTCCCCTAAAACTGTCATACTGTTTACGTTAAGAGGAAACGAGTGGGTTAGAAATAACAATAATCTCATAAAAGAAAGTTCCGGTAGTAAAATAAACAAAATCATGCTCCAATGAACATTATATTTCGCTGCACCAATTTAAGAATTAAACAGTCGAGAATTCTTTAATTAACAGTTATTTATAATACGCCAACATTATCTAATCTAGAGATAAACGCTTAACTATTTCCAAGCCCCACTGTGTGAAATACCATCATGTACTATTCACTCCTCTATAAAGGAGAACATTGTTTCATAAACGTTCGACTAATAAGAAAGGAACAACAATTTCTTATGCTTTGCTTTTATTTTATTGCTGATAATGATCTATTATTTACATCGTTGTTTTTGATGCGGCGTATCTGTTGAAACAACTTGTCGAGTTTTATTAAGAAGTTTGAGAAAAAAACGTATACAATAAAATATTCGTTTTTACGATTTGGGAATATCTCGGTGCTAAGGGAGGTAGAATGTTGATAGATTTATCTATTTGGAAAGAAATAATGAAACCGATAGATCACTTTCGCTGACAAGGTAGATGCATCTTCAGAGGATTACGAATGTGTTTCTTTTAGCAACATTGTTTATTTTCCAATATAAAAAAACGCAATAAATCACGAATATGGAGCTTTTTGCATAAATCAATAATTATCATGACGTAAAGTGTAAGACGTGGGCAAAAAATACTAAAATTCGATCACAATATACGTGATAATATTTACTAAATGCTGCCTTTATAGGTTACTTTAAGTTAATTTAAGGAAAAAGGGATTGTGTAAAGAATATTGACTTTTGGGTTTCTAAAATCTGTTGCTTTACCTTTACGTCACATTATTTTCAGATTATTTATTTATTTATCTAATGGTACTTTATTATTTTCCATTATTGTATTGCAATGTATCAGTGCATCTGTACAGTGTGGTGACAAAACCGTGGGCAATTGTGGATTGGTTCGTCTTGGAAAAGCATTTTCTTCAAGATTTAGGAAAATCACCTAAACCTAAACATTCCAATCCTTCGGTACTCACCTTAGTATTGATATGGAGTAATATTGATTAAGTGTGTAAATATTTTAGTAGGTGTAAATAAGAATATACCTAAAATATAACAGCACACCCATTGAATCACTATATATAATGGACCGGTCCAAGCGCCAGTCACCACAATGACGAAAAAGCAGTAGAATAAAGAAATAGAAAACAAAATAATGGAAAAACAGAAAATTAGGACAGAGAATACAAAACTTCAGATGTCCTTCGGTCGTTAATTATGGATATTATTCCAAATTGGTAAGTTTTTGTTAAGTTGGCATTTATCCCATTTTCGTTTTTAATGTTCGATGAAGTTATATTACAAAAAACAGAAACAGGAATCGAGAGCATGGAATACGCATGGTGCAATTCAAGTGCATCTATTTCTTTGGATAAGTATGTTGCTGTACAATAAATAAATGCTAATGCAGCTGTACGAAGTGTCTTTGCATTTGCTCCCTAACTGGTACTAGCTGATATTTAAATGACATTAGGAGAAGGTGGGGTAAGATGACGAATGGTTTTTATCGAAACACCATAAACAATTTAAAATTATGTCATTGATTTCATGCGGTCAAATTCTGATGGAGTTTGAAATTTTCTCGTTGAAAGTACATGTTTGTAATCTCATGTTTGGTTTTAAAATTTTACTTTCGGTGTTTTATTCGTAAAGCACAGGTAAGAAAAATTTGATTTTTGATATAGGTTCTACCCTAACCTGTATAACAATGGTGTTCTATTTAAATTGAATAAATCTTAAGACGCTTTTTATATAAATTTTAAAACTCGTTTTTATCTGTAGTGGGATAAGATGACGGGGGTAAGATAGCGATCCCATAATCATCTTACCCCATAATTTTGTCTCAGTAACCAAATGCATTATTTTTATTAATAAGTTTTTAATGTATGTAGGTAATCATGCCAAGAACCTGTAAACAGAAGACCATTTGTGGGAATTGGTCTCAAAACGCAATGGTACCGGCTATGAACGATGTTGAAGAGTAAACCCGATCCTGCAATAAAGCTGCAGAAAACTATGAAATACCTGAAGCAAAACTTCGGCGTTACATGAAAAGGACGAAAAAGAACAAAGATTTACCTGAACACTCAGGAAGATATCGCAAAAGCTGTAATGCCCAACAAAATTCTGAATTTGTAACTTAAGTAAAAGAATTTAACTACCGGAATCTAGGCAGTCTCCAAAAAGCAGAAGCCATCTATCGGCCGATCGATATGATTCAACAGAGTCGCCGTTAGCCAATTTTTCAATCTTTTAAGAAATGTCTGGACGAAATATAATTTTTCTGCAGGTCAATTATTCAACGCAAATTTATCAGGCGTCTCCACTGCCCCTACAAAACTACCCAAAATTTTAACATCCATTTGTCATCGTAGAGTTGTTAAAATAGTTTCATCAAAAAGGGGCCAAAACACTACTGTTGTATGCGTTATGAGTGCAGTAAGTCTTTATATTTTACCTTTTTTTATTTTCACTCGAAAGAGAATCCTTCTGAATGGTACTCCTCCATGTACAATCTTCATCGCTCAACCCTTTGGATGGATGACAACTGAGAGTTTCGTTAAGTGTTTGAGACTCTTTGCAACACCATGCCAAGCTTTCTGCAGAACGTCCGATTTTACTCATCTGGACAACCACTTGCTTGACGCCATTTACTTTTGTAGATCCAACAACATAGTAATGGTAGGAATGCCTCCTCACACAACACACAAACTCCAACCTCTTGACGTCGCGTCGCTTATTGTCGCTTTTGGTCTATTTAAAACCTTTTACAGTTGAGCATGTGATTCAGTGATGGTTAACCAACCAGCTACTTCGTCAACTGACCGCAATTTTGGGTCAATGTTTGGGTAGGCATATGGGAAAGCAGCAACAGTATACTGGGTTTTGATAAATATTTTAAATAGAAAAACATATCATACAAAATCGATATCTTGAGTAGTATCATTTTTTGAGTAAGACTCGTATATATGTTACTGTGAAACACCGAAATCCGGTGAATGTCGAGATACACAAGTGAATGTCAACACTATCTAAGTTGTTAGGCGTATGTTCAAAATATCGAACTTCCACCGGAGAATGTTGACATTCACCATGCGCTCATGGTATATGTTCAAAAGAAACCTTTTTCTAATAAATGAAAACAAAAATAAATTGACGTGTTATATTTATTTATTAAATCGATAGAGGAAAAAGTTTTCCTTAAAACAAACAATAGGACATTGCAAATCACAAGACACAACTAAAATAGTATCAATATAATCAATTTTAAACTGAAATGTCAGAAACCAAGACAATGTTATTTATTGCAACAACTTAAACTACCATGACACTTGGAATTGCAGAAATTGCCCTTGCTCTTACAGCTGCATTTAGCCGTGAAACACTTTCTTTTACAGTTACGAAGTGTATATCCATGCCCTCCACGTTTTGAATTAGTAGAAGCTGCTTCTCTTCATTTCTTCAGTAGAAACCTCATCTATGGAAAGTAACTTTTCTTTACAAATTGCGAACTGATTACGGGTGAAAAGCGGTTTTAAGGTACCATGTTTGTTTGTTAATTTATAAAAGTCTGAATTGTTTATTCCAACTACAATTGCTAACACATTTCTAGTGTCTGTACGACCACGATCGACATCCGGGACGTTCGCAACATTTTGGTGGCTTGAAGTAAAATATTATCTTTTGCGGCTAATTAGTTCGTGTTGTTCAGTTAGTGATTGACATGGAGACGTGGATCGGTCAGTTCTCGAGACAATGATGTGTTAGGTTTTGGACCAGACAGCGCTTGAAATGAAGATGTGCTAGGTTGCAGATTACCTTCAATAGTATTTTGGTTATTTACCTTGCTTTCATCTGAAACATGGTCATCAATCTGGACACTACTTAAATTTTCTTGTAAAAGTATTAACGTATGCTTTTAGCTGTTCTTTGGTTTCCGCGAGGGAGATATGACGTAGCTATGCCCCTTTTTGGTTTAACGCCAAACAGGGCTTCATATGGAGTCTGACGTATTCATTCGTGATATGTAATATTTTTGGCGAATTGGACAAACGGCAAACCTTTTGACCATTTATCTGAGTCATAATCTTGCATCTACCCTGTTAACATATTTTGTAGGTCTTGAGTGGTTCTTTTGACTGAGATTTGTGTTTGACTGTGACGAGGTTTCCCGTGCACCATTTTTACATCCTTCCACATAGCGCATAGTTCACATATGAGTCGATTACTAAACTCTCTACCATTATCCGAATGCAATACAGCAGGAGCACCAAATATGAAGAAGGTGAAATGCTACTTCTTCCTCTCATTTGCTTTTTAAAAGACGTAACTGCACAAACTTAATTAGATGAGCTTGATATACCATTTTAAACTTGTAATCGATATCCTTGTGTGATTGTAAGTCTATCAAGTCAACTTGGCATCTAGAGTTTAATTCGGAACTGACCATTGGTTTCACAACGGCGCACTATGTTTCATTTGACATTGTTTGCACAAATTCAAATACATCATAATAACCTCATAAGTAGGTAATATTTTTGTATCTAACTTGCAATTCTTTAAGCATTCGTGTTCTTCCTCCATGGCCTATTCTTATGTGAGTTTCGGAAAGTATATTAAACAAATCATGATTTGTAACGTAATGTTGGATATTCGTTTCTCCTGGTTTTAATGGCTCAATTAACATTTCTTCATCGCTAACTTTCAAAATGTCAAAACGTTTTAAACATCTGTAGTCCAAAGCACTTACTTTTACCTGAAATCACTTCAGAAACGATTTTAGGGTACATTTTCTTGCGAAAAGTAAAAACAATTGTCTTTCCCTTTACTTCTAATTAAGGCATGTAACTTTTCAAAAAACTGATCACAATTCACAGCGGAAAGACTGACGAAACCTGTAGTTTCTGACATTCACCGAAGTTCGTTTGAGTTTATCTAATATAAAGTCACCATAGTTTTTTATTCAGAATAAGAAATAAAAAATAAATTATTCTATTTAAAATGTCAAAGTTGACAGGTGGTCCATAAAAGCAGAAATACATAATCTCCTGCGAAATGTAGAACGTCCCATAGATACAAGCAGTAGATTCTCTGTACGTATTAAGTGTTTCCTTCAGTCACCGATAGATGGCGGTATGCGTTCTCTTTCCGGTTTCGTCATTGATTGAATATTGCGAAATAATGTTATCGCACGACGGAACAACGCAATAATTTAAAATTCGATTTTTTTAAAGTAATATTTCATTTGTATAAATGTTACGACGCTATACTATTCAGTTTGTTTGAATTAATCTTTAATTTTAAATTGAGTGTTAGGTGTGAAAATAACAGGAAACTAAAATATTATAATAATGCAATACGTATCGCCACCTTTCGGCAACTTCGGGAAGTTCATATGCAAATATAGAATCATCTGGGCTTTATACATTCCGGGGGAGATGATGTATTTCTGATAAAAGTGAGATATCCTGTATAATTGAAAATATTTTCAAATTGTAGCCACCGAGGAACCTAAAAGATAGTCAAAACCGATTTTGAAAATATCTAGTTTTTAAAGGCAATATCGAAGGTTTGCGTACTACACGTACATTATATGCATTAAACAGAATATGTGCAATGCCTATGGAAAAATCTAATTTTACTGCTTTTATCTTCAACAAAACTTTAAACTTCCGATCTGATAACATAAAATAACGTTAAATAATTTAAAAAATAAATCTTTTTTTCCACACTGTATCATGTGCAGCACTTTTTTATTTTTGTGATCATCGATTGATTGTCTAGATATGTTATGATTTGTACAATCTGTTTGTTCTGTCGACCAGCATCGGGCATATTCCTTTACTTTACACTTGGAATAGATTTCTTTGCTGCACATTTAACAGCACCTGCAAGCCCAATTTGTAATGGCGAAGGTCTATGTTGACTTCTTGGACTTCTTTTAATATCATACGTTTTGATGATGATGACCATGTCATGATTCATTGACACGATTATTCATCAAAATTAAAGAAATAGATTTTAAAAAAATTTGTAAATGTTATCAGCATCAATTTAGTTTACATTAAATGTTCTAACTTGCACTACAATGCATAAGGTTAATAGGTCAATTTGTATATTAATTTGTATTCGATAAAAACTGCAACGTAAGAACCAAAACTTGATTTTAAATGCGTAACAATAAATTTGCTTATAATTTGCTATAGTTAGTGTTGTGATTTGTGTGAGGAAGGACGCTAATAAGGTAGGAAATTGTATTACTTCTAATTTGAAACTACGAACGACGAAGTAGATGTGATTCGAATACAACTATTTCTTTAATTTTTCCCCATTTTGAGAATTTAGAAAATTGCATTGTTTCATAAAAAAAATTTTTGCTTTTAGTTTATTTCAAAACTTTATTTGTTATTTCATATTCACTTCAGGTTACTAAAGCCTTAATTAATATTAATTATAAATTCAATCTAAAATAGCAGTTCTTTAACCAGTGACTTGTTTGGTACATTTTTTTCAGGTTCTCAGCTAAGGTAAGAGATTTTTTTTTTTTTAATTAATCGGTAGTGTCGTTTATTCACTCACGTCGCGTTTAAAAAGTGCGTAGTGAAATAGTGCGTTTAATTTCATTCTTAAAAAAAAACTAATGCTATGTTAGATAATATGATCGGATACGGTAAGCAAGTTAATTTTTTCTTCAGATACGTAATCTATTTTTTAGCAGGTTTTAACGCAGATTCAATTTCCATCTACGTGGAGTTTACTACCAATTGTGGCTCCTCATCTTCATTACTTTTATTTTCAACATAAAACCCCAAACCAAATTAAACACCTTTAATTTCTAATTTACTCGTTAAGTTGTGACGATCAAAAGCGAACCAATCAATATTCAGTTTATTCTTATGCCATTTACTACAATTTTTCACCATTCCGCAAAATCTCAATAATGGCCATTCCCGATTTAATTTTTTTTAATAACAAAAAACATCTTAATCATAACTGTAGCGTGTATAACAAAATTTTAATTGCTATACATTAGTCTAGTTTTTTTAAATCACGTACAAGTATGGATTTGCAAGTAATTTGGCACGTTTAAACGCAGTAACTAATTTTATGGGTTGCATGGGTTTTTTAAGGGTGTTGGTGGATGTAATGCTTATGAACCAATAACGCTTAAATTTGAATGTTTTTAACAATAAACAACTTTCATCAGGTACAAAGAAGTGATAGAAAAACTAATGGATCACACAACAATGTTGGAAAGCGTTTAGAAGAGGAGTAAGAATGTTTAGGATTTAGAGAACCAATTGTCAAGCATTGATAATCACAAAAAGTAAAGAAGAAAATCGATTCAATTTCAGCGGTAAGCCCACGCTCAGAAACAAAATAAAATTTGGTTGCCACGTTGTTTTCGTGTAAGCCACTAATGATACTGTGTGTTGATTTAGTAAGCTTGAAGGTTCTTTTACATTCACAGGGACCACTTGAGTTTACTGCGCGTAAACCAACTCCCAGAAACTAAAACAAAATGTAATTATCGTCGTTACTTAGGTATAAGCTGCTAATGATACTATGTGTTGATTTAGTAAGCTTGAAAGTTCTTTCATATTCATAGGGACCACTTGAGTTTACTGCGCGTAAACCAACGCCCAGAAACTAAAACAAAATGTAATTATCATCGTTGTTTAGGCGTAAGCTGCTAATTATACTATGTGTTGATTTAGTAAGCTTGAAGATTCTTTCACATTTATAGGACCACTTGAGTTTTCTGCGCGTAAACCAACGCCCAGAAACTAAAACCAAATGTAATTGTCGACGTTGTTTAGGCGTAACTTGCTAATGATACTGTGTGTTGATTTAGTAAGCTTGAAGGTTTTTTTACATTCATAGGGATTTACTGCGGTAAGCCAACGCCCAGAAAAATAAACAAAATTTAGTTATTTTTGCGTAAGCTGCTAATGATACTGTGTGTTGATTTAGTAATCTTGAAAGCTGTTTTAGATTTAAAAGGTCTACTTGTATATAATGATGTTTGCAAAAGGTCAGAAACGACGCGTAATCTGTTGATAAGTAATGGTGTTCATCTAGTAAACTAGAAGTATTTTTTAGTGTATAAATTCAGACTTCCACTGCCCGAGTCATTATTGAAACAAAAACGTCTTCCGGAATTGGAAATACTAACCGTAGTTGCTAACGTTTTGCCAATTATCGTAAGGGGCTTCATCGGGCCGAAAAACTTGATCCAAGAAATGAGAATTTGAAGTAAACAACTTTTGAATGCCAGGTAATAAACTTGTGAACCAAGCCAGATTCTATACTAAAAAGGTTTGTTTTTTAGATTCAAAGGGACCACTTGAGATTACTGCGGTAAACCAACGCCCAGAAACAACAACAAAATTTGTTTGTTGTCTCCAAAAAACAAATTTGCAAGGTAAGTTCCTATAAAATAAAAACTAAAATATCTGCATATATTTTTAATTTTTTTACAGTGCTAGTAGTAAGGAAAGTGCTGGATAATATTTCATTAAATATTGCAGAAACTTTCTTTGTTCCAAGAAAAAATTTGAATGCGAACTGTATTTTCATGTGTAAACAGTTAAAGACAAATATTTTGGCTACTCCAAAATGACTAATGAAAAACATCAATGCAAACCTTGATTGTACTCATGTTCTCTTTTATGATTGGGGCTTTTATTACACGAAAACGAGATAGGAATCAACAGACGGCTTTAATTCGTTCTACAAAAAAATAGAGTTATGACTTTTTTGGTTAGCACTCAAAATTAGTAATTTTAATATTAATTCAAACATAAAAATGTAAAAAATTAATAAGTATTCTCTTTGTTTACAAAATATATTGTTGTTATACTTGCATCTGAAAATGGAAAAAACTTAAAAGTGTGACTTTTTATTTAATAAAATTTAGATGTTTATAAAAAAATCTTTTAACTTTGTCTTCTAAACACTAACGCAAGATTAAATTAATATTATAATTTAAAAGTAGAATGGGGTGGGGGGTCCAAACTTACTGACGAGAACTGACTACTAGCTGAGATTACTGACGACAAGGCAAGAAGTGCGTTCTGTTCGGGGGGGCTAATATATTGAAAGGGGGAAAGGGGCTTATAATGATGTAGCTGCGTAAAATTATGCTGCATTTATACCCCAGTCAATAGGGCAAATAATTAGTAAATTTTTGACAAAAATAATAGTAAAATATCGCCTGCGCCATGATATTGTAAATAGTATAAAGTACCCTATATTCATGTTTTATACCGAAAATGAATTGTCATTATATAGTTAATTAACATTTATATGGAAAGAAACGTGTTTTTTTTCAACTTTTTTTTTCTGAGTGAAAAGTAATAAACCAATGTTAATGGTGTAAAAAGGAAAGTTATAGAAGATAAAAATACGAATAAAATGAGCATCAACTGGACTCAATCAGGTAATAACTTTCCAAGAAAAATATTTGGGTTTTTCTTTTTAAATTCGTAGATTCGTCATTTTTTGAGATGTAGCATAAATATTTCAGGAAATAGGAGGTAATTGTACGTACTTAGTGTGTGCAAAACCCTAGAATTGTTGGGCAATTAGTTTATGCACAATTGCGATTTAAATTTTTTAAAGCAATATATTCAATCGAGGCTGAATGCTCGTGTGATCATCCAATTGTCAAAAATAAAAAAGTATTGTAAAGTGTAAGTATACGGCGGAGTAGTGGGGGTACTCGTCCGCTAGCGCCGTTTGAGAGGATTAAGAATTATATAAGCGCGCTGCGGACGAGTACTCCCACTACTTCTCCGTTTTCTCTCACTCGGTCATTTTCAGTCATCTTTGCATGCAGTTTTTGCGTGTTAAATATCATTTTATCAAAAAATCAGGATATACGTTTTGTTTCTTTCTATTTCTTTACAATATTTTTTTATTTTTGACAATTAGATGATCACACGAGCATTCAGCCTCGATTGAATATATTGCTTTAAAAAATTTAAATCGCAATTGTGCATAAACTAATTGCCCGACAATTCCATGGTTTTGCACACATTAAGTACGTATCATTACCTCCTATTTACTGAAAGATTTATGCTACATCTCAAAAAATGACGGATCTACGAATTTAAAAAGAAAAACCCAAATATTTCACTTTTTCCGATTTTTCTTGGAAAGTTATTACCTGATTGAGTCCAATTGGTGCTCATTTTATTCGTATTTTTATCTTCTATAACTTTCCTTTTCACACCATTAACATTGGTTTATTACTTTTCACTCAAGAAAAAAAGTTGAAAAAAAAACACGTTTCTTTGCATATAAATGTTAATTAACTATATAATGACAATTCATTTTCGGTATAAAACATGAATACAAGGTACTTTATACTATTTACAATTACATGGCGTAGGTGGTATCCTACTATTATTTTTGTCAAAATATATCTCTATTTACTGCACTATGATGTAAAATTCTTAAATCGACGCCATCCTGATGCACAAACTATACCACCGGTTGAACAAAGGGTACTGGTAACAGGTAATTTAATTCCCAGATTTAATAAGTGGCCATTTGTTTGAACATTAATTTCTTGTTTTATAACAAATATTCGTTTGCAATACAATTTAAAAATTAAATTTTAGATTTTGTTATCAATAACAATATTTATAAAGCCTCGAATATTTCGGTACAAAAACATATTAAACACACAAATATGTTAATTTTAAACCATATGATTTTGGAAGAGGACTCAATTCCCTAGTATTTAACCCAAGAAGAGATTATAACTTCTGTAGTTCAAAAATCAAAGTTTCAGCAGTTCGAATCACACAAATTCGTACATCCAGTATATGAAAAGCAAAAATTAAGACAATACATTTGTTAGCATAATCTATGCTCAAACTAACCTGAAAATTTATATCCTTTTGTTATCCGATGAGGTGCATCGTAGGATTCACTGGCTTATACCCAAGCGACAAACAAGTGTCAAGATGAAAGTCGCATGCTTTTAATACTGTGCATCAGTTCCGTTGCAGGTGGATAGCGACAAGTTCCACCTCATAGAAAAATACATTCAAAATATATCGCCAGAAATACGAATGTATAATAGTAATCCAGTTCATAGGCTAATTTTGCCTCCAATTAACTTGTCCCCCAAGTGCAAGTTGGCATTCGAAAACACGTGCACGATTCACGATGCCAACTATTGAAATGAGGGGAAACGGAAATTCAAAAAAATTCACTTTCTATTCCATTTGTTGTCTAATAACCGAAAGCAACTTTAATTTGCCTAAACACCAGGCGAAAAAACATCACGGAAGCAAAAGTTTTTAAAGCAAACATTCCCAAGAGAAAAAAGTGTCATAAGGTTACAAGGTAAGATGTTTAAGGGTACATTTTCTAAGTCACTTAATTCGAATCATAAAAAGTGTCGGCGTTGAAATCTCTTATCAGAAAAGTACCGAAATATCATGCAGGTGAGTTTTTCTCCAAAAATTGTAATACTTAAGTATGCTCTTCTTGGTAGAGGTGGAGTGAACACAAACAACTTAGTTTTGAGATAGTCTTGATGAAACCCACACACTGATAGGCAAACCGTCCGTAAATTTAACGTACTCAGTGGTTTTTTTTTCACTTCACCTCCGTCAAGAAGGTCCCGATAAGAACATACCTAAGTACTGACATAAATCATGTTTTCTCTCAAAAAACAACCCAGACATGAATTGACCATTGATGTAGGTGGTCTACAGTTCTCATCAAATATGGGTCAACGGTGTTACAGTGTTCAATGTACTGAAAGTTAGAACTTTTTACACAGTAATTATTGTAGAGAGTAACTTCATCAAAAAAGCATACTAAATTTAAAAAAAAACTTCAGGGTTTATTATATTTAGAGCCCACTGCAAAAATTCCACTCTCCTTTAAAAACATATTTTAGTTAATTCTTGGTGTAACTGGGTTTTATACCCATTTAATTTATTTCGCCTTAAAATCGTAGGTTGAGATAATACTATTTCTTCATTTTCTACTGCCATTGTTTTTTCTTTGCAATTTTTTTACGCCACGTTTTGATGGAAGTAACTCCATTGAAAAATGATATTAAATTTAAAAAAATAGCATGGTGTTTAATTTGTTTAGAACCCACTAAAAACTACCATTGTTTGAAAATCTTTCCTAGTTGATTCTTGGTGGAATTGAATTTTATTACTCATGTTAATTATGTTTTATTTAAAATCATAAGTTCAGTACATTTCAGCAGAGCTAATAGGCAGATTCGCTACCATTGCTGACAAGTAACACTTTTGTTTATTTCCTCTGTATACATTTATTTTATTTAATTTTACCATTCACTCCAGGTACTGGCTGTTAAATGATTTTTTTTTGATAAAAACATGATGGCGTAAAGAATTGCTTTTACGTATATGAAATAGGTATTTATGTAAGTTGTAGCAAAACCAATGATTTTTTGTAACAAATTCACTACCACATGAATTACAAATAATTGTTACATATTACAGACAAGACTTTAAACTTGAACCTACTCTACCGATATGAAGATTGTAACCGTTTTCAGAACAATCTGCAAATGACAAAAAGTAGATTAGACTGATTATAAACAAACGTTTCGCGTAGTACTTCACATCGTTCTGACATTCGCAAACGTGTAACAGAGTATCGAAAAGTGTGCGGCGATATAAAACATATTGATCGAAACCCTCCAACAACATCGTAAGTCGCAACTTAATAATTTTGATAGAAAAAGTGAAAAACCGATTAATTGTAAAAAAATCAACGTTAAGTAAGAAAAAACTGCAATTTTAAAATCGAACTATAAATTTCAGTAACACCAACAATTGTTAATTGTATCTAATTGATAAGCCATTCATACAAAATACCTTACCTACTATCTAAGTAGATAGAAATAAAAAAGTACCTCGCGCACGTTACTTTTAAAATGAGAGACAACATGAAAATTACTTAAACAAAACATATGGACATAAAATTTCCAACAACTTTTCTTTAAAATTTTTTTTTGTATAATTAATATTGGTGGAGATTTTGTTGAAACAATTAGTGTCACACAATACTCATATCCGATCAAAAAATAGTTTAAATAAAAGTTTTTTGTAAATAGTTAGATTTTTCGAAAATCTATGTAGTTAATTGCCCTTTTGGTTTGATAAATTACATGCAAAATCTAATCAAATCTGCATTGGACAAAATGTTTTTTGCTTTAATATAACGTATTCTTCGGAAAAAAATGAAGAAGAAGATGATACAATTTTGGTTTGGAAACCGTCGCATAACTCCCGATACTAAATTATTATACAGCTTATTTCCAACATTTATTGTTGTCCGATTTTCAACTGTTTTCGAGATATTTATGTTTTACTGTTTTTTTGATTCTTTGCAACATTGCTTCATATTAGTTAAAATTTCAAAATTTCTAAGTCTGATTTTAACAAAGTATTAAATTACTTATTTCTGATAAATTTTCTGATAGGTTTTCTTGCCGTTCATAAGTTTCAATTCAATAGCTCTAAATTCTTCTAAAATATATTTTTTGAAAATCTATTTTTTATAAATGAGTATAATTTTTCCAGTTGGTGGTTTAATTGAAAGTTATTCCTTTCCTTAATTTAAGGATCTTTCTCAGGTGGAGGTAGTCAATGACACTGCCTTTTATAAAAGTAGTGCGTCTTGCTCCTAACAAACAACTTGATAAAGCGTCTACTTGTTAGCGGATTAATATTGCCGCTACTACTATAAATGGTAATTACGTTTTTTGCTTCCACCTGAGGAGGATCCTTAAATTAAAAAGGAATAACTTCCAATCATTTTTTTTATTGTTCTTGATTATTATAGGTATTCTAAGCATTGTTCCAAATTATCAACTCTCTAAAACATCAAAGGAAAGGAACACTAACTGCAGCGTGTATTTAAACTAAACATGTGTAAAACACCTATGGTGGGTTCCACCAATACAACTTAAACTTAAGCTTTGCTTAAAAACAATCGTTGTTGTGGCTTTAACAATTGTACCTAAGTTTTTACGCATTGCTTAAGCTTAAGTCGTGTTGGTGGAACCGCCCGTTACAGATTTAATGTTAAAAACTGATTAAAAAATATTAAAAAAAGTGGTTACTCAGAATACCATTGAGAATCGGATTCTACTTATATTTTAACCAAAATTAAATTATGAAAGGATTAAAACGACAGAACCCCAATTTGAAACTTCAAAAATACCAAAGCTTTTATAATCGTTTTCTAGCGTACTTGAACCATACCGTTTGTTGAAAACTGTTCGAATAAGCATTTTGTAACCACAGTATAATAAACATACAGTAAGATATCTCTCGAGCCGTACGTTTGAAGTTACTAATTAAAAAAATAGAGCTGTAAGCTATTATACTTGGTTTAAAACGCATCGTCGGAGTAGTTGGTTGCTTCACAAATTTTAGATAATTTCGAACCATGTTTAATTAAAATTTTATTTCTTAACAAAAAGTAAACAAAATTTAAATAAATCTGGATCTACTTAATTTAATTAATCTAAATTAGTTTCAATTAAATTGGTTTAGATTATTATAAGTACAGTACAGTAATTAAATCTTAAACCTTCTGGCTAATGTTTGTTTGGTAGAAGAAATTTGGCATGTCGCGTTAAAAATGCGCTTAACTTCTCTTAATGTCAATGAATACAATTTAGAGCAATAAAAAATAAATTTTCAAAATTGAAAGCTCTAAAAACGGGTTTTAGTTTATTGTGTTTTTCGGTTTTATAACTTAAGAACAATATAGAACAAACATAGGACAACCTCAAACAATCAACACATTGTTTAAATTTTTAAAATAGGGTGCTAACTTTACTACTATCAGAAATATGTATAAGTACAAGGATTATTTACTGAAACACTAAACTTTTATATTGAAAAATGTAGACTTTCACGGCAGGTGTCCAAATGTTTCATTTGCAGCTGAAAATTTTTGCCTTAGCAGCAAACGAAACGTTTGGAAGAAGTTCCAACAAACCACGGTTCAATAACCTGGAAAATCATACTATAATTTTTTTCCCGAAATCGTCACTAAAGTACAAAGAAATAGGCAGTCAAGTAATTTATTATACGACGATTTGTAAGTTTTAGTTTTCTTGTTTCTTTCCATTTTGATAACACGTTTTCTTAGAAGACTATGTGTGATTTTTACAAATCCATTTAAAATAAACAAGTACGTTCCAAAGTCATTTGAAGCAACTTTTTGTCTGCATAATAAAAGTAGAATCTAAAGAAAATCTATAACAATTTGAATTCAGTATTGAGTTTTATCTACTAACAAAAATTATTTCAATAGAAAAATAGTTATATAATGCATTAAAAGCATATTGAAGTAGTTTGCTGCTCGCACCGTTATATTAATGCACGAGGCGATAGCCGAGGGCAGTAAGACTTAAGAGCAACAGAAAAGTATTTGTGTGTATTTACCTCATTATAGTACATAATTTGTACTTTTGCTGCTCTAGAGCATTTTGCATAATTTTTATGCTCTAGAGAATAATTATTTTATTACATAAATATTCAACAATTTAATTAAACGAAAAATGTTGCATTTTACAATTATTAATTTGAATAGTAGGTGAATTTAATTTACCTGAATTTTGATTTTTTCGAAGTCGAATAATTGGACATCTGACAATTAATCTAACAATTACTAATTTTTGGCTACTTTGTAAAACTTACATTCTGTTCTTCATTGGATTATTGATGGCAGCACATAAAATTTTGTACCTATGCATTTCTTATCGTCTTACTGTCCTTAGGTATCACCTCGTACATTTATATGACTATTATATGACCTTTAATATCAAAAAACTCCACTGCAATTTATATTTTTATTATCATTCAAAAAAACATGTTTGTTAACAGAAATGTTTATATTAACTTTTGCTGAAATTTAAATAAAATTAGAAATATTTATTTAACATTTACTTGCTTAGATGTAGAAATAAATATTGCAAAAAGCTTGTAATATGCATACGAATTAAATATTCATTTTATCGATTGCATACTATTCATCAATGTATACATAAAAAATGTAGTAACAAATTTTGATTTATTAGCAACTGGATTCGTAGCCCTGGGTCAAAATTGTCAAGCTATATATAAATAAGAATATTATTAAAAGCCAGAAAATAAAATAAAACAAAACAAAGATTTTTCATGAGAAGACATATTTATAATAATCTTGAACAAATTTTAGGGCAAGCTGATAAAACTTTTTGTTATAAATACTAAAAAAATTATCAACTTTTTTTGGAAAAATAATAGTGGTGCATCTTACAATATTAAAATGGTTATTATTGAATATCTACCGATGATCATGGTTTCGATTTCGATATTAAGTTATATAATTATCAAATCTATTAGAATAGTAATAGAGTTGATAATGATACCAACTAAGTATCCAAACAATGGTCATCATCATGTAGATATTCAATAAAAGCAATTTTAAGGATAATTATTTCTCCAATGAAAACAGATCCCAAGTACTGGAACTTTAATTTCAATTAATTTTCTACCTTTTATCGCCAAATTTTTGATATTTTGCCTTTTACTACATTGGGCAATAATGAAATACCTAGAAAGTACTTCCATAAGTTCATAATTGACGTGCACAAGATTTATCTAATTTCTTAGATGTAGCTTTTTGATTAAAGACATTTTACTCCACATCTCATATATCAAACGGGAAGTTATGCGACGTTTTCAAAATCGAAAATTTTAACACCCCATATTTTTTTTAGTTACTGACGTATATTTGAAGACTTCTAATGTATGTGGATGACACATTTGCTTTAGATTAATATTATGTTTTTGTTTGATAATAGTTGTAATTTAAACCGCTTTTCTCCACTTCTTAGTATAGAAATTCTTACAAATATATACATTTTATCAATAATTTAATTTAATTTTTTATTGGCATTAACTACTGCGTAATTTAAAACAAACAATATTTAAAAAAATGATCAGTATTATATATGCCTCATCCTTACATCTTTTTTACAAGTTTATTTATATAAATTATAACCATCTATTATAACACACTAAACGTTTCTAAGTTTGTTCAAATACACTTGCTTATGCAGCACATCGTACTTAGCTGTTACGTAAATTGCTTAACTACGAATAAAATTATAAGTAATTCCAGATACAGCGTCATATTTGAATAAGTTTTTTTCACAGAAATCTAAAATATGCAAATCTTAACAAACTTAATTTGTTACAACAAAAAAAAGGTAAAGTCGAAGGTCGAAAATAATGCATCTTTAACAGTATCTGGTGTAGCTAATAAATGAAATAAATAAAAAACAATTTCAAAAAATTAGACATTCATAAGCAGTTGTGAAAAATTTATGTTCTCTTGCTTCATAATTTTTCTTCTATGATTTACTATTCACTTATAGCACTAAATTGTTTTTAACTACTGACTTCAACATTCACTTCTACTATTGACTGTTAAATGCCATGCCCTAAAATCCAAACATACTGTTTTTGCGGTTTTAGATTTACGTTGACGAAATAGCTATTTACATAACCAGTGGGAAACGGATGATTTTTCTGTAACGAATCCAACATTACAAGAATTAGAAAAAAACTCGTTTCTTTCGTGTTTTTTCTAACGTTAAAAAATTAAAAATGGAATAAACATAACATCGTTATTGTTTTCAAAATAAATGTGAAAACTATCTGAAAAGTTGGTCAACAGTTACGAATAATAAATCAAGATAACACCTTCTTTGATTAGGAAAAATAATCTGAACGGCTTAAACGGCAGTTTCCTTAGAGACAGTAATCTATCTGGAAAAAGTACAAGTTTATATAAATTATAATAAAGTAAAAGTTTTAAATTAAAAAATTAATTTTCGTTTAAATAATTTTTTAATTCAAAAATTAATTAATGAGGCACGGCGATCAGTGCCAATTTTGTTTTCAGAATTGCTTAAAAATATTAATTATTAGAAAAAAGACATGATAGAAAAGTTAAATTTTAAATTTTTATTTACTTTTTTAGTGTTGTTTCAAACCAGTAAAACTGGGTATCAAATATGCTCTACTTAAAACATGCATGTAATCTAATAGGTACGTCACTATACTTCAATAAATACTAGAGAACAGAATTAAGCTCAAATTAGTAAGAACGCAAATAAAAACACAAGATCACTGGAATTTTTCAATGTCCTAAAGATGTTTCATTAAAAATAAGCTTGTCTTATGTTCATGTGCAAACATCAGGGTGCTTTCGTGAAGATAGCATCTTTAGTTCTAATAAGCTCTATCGATTTTACTACATCCATTTCTTGCAAATGACTAGAATATAAAATTCAACCAATGACTTGACCTGAACACAACTAGACTTACATATAACAATGTGAAATCATCCCATGATATCGCTTTGATTTTGCACTTGGGTCGAATTCACCACCGTCTGACATGGCTGTACGTAAATGATCTGGAGTGGCTTGGTGCGAAAGCATCCTTAGACGTGAATTATATCAAACAAATGCTCATAAATTACCTGAAAGAAAATGCATCAAACTGGAACTGAAACTAAAATCCAGAAACACGGTGGATTTTTCCTCGTTTAAAGTACGATCTATCGATCTATAGTAGATCTATAAGTAGATCTGTTTGTAATCCGTTTTTAACGCACCTGCTGACTGATGGTGGCGTTGAATCTGATGGTTTGCTGTCCAATCGAAAATCTGGAAGAAATTCCAATCAACGATAGTCTTTAGACCCAAATATAAGCGACGTTAGAGTTAGTACGTTATAATAAAGTCTTGAGTCGACGTTCGTCCATATGTAAACACAATATCAAGAAAACAACTGGTGTGATTTTAATGAAACTTTGTATATAGATGTTCTTTATAATATCGGAGGTTTGATTAGATTTTGGACATAATCTAGTTAGCTAAAAGGTCACTTGACCAACAGTATTTTTCGTGTATGTACAATATTTTCAAAAATATTACAAAATAATCTATATTCAAATAAAACTTGTAAATATAATTACGTACAAGTTTCTTTTTAAACAATTAACTGAACTTAGGTGGCTATTATTTAACCATATCTTTAAAAAGTAATAATTATACAAAAAGTTACACAAGAAAAGTTTTAACAAAAGTTTTGCCTCTTTTTGAGTGATGTTTTTTAAGAAATTCATGGATGCCTTCTTAATCGCATTTCCACGTAAAACATTTTGTGTTTAAGATCGACATAATAACTCTACTTCAAACAAATGAGAGAAACGATATTACTAAAGGATATATAGACACTAGATCACAAAGTCCCAGATAAGTCTACCTGAAATCTTATTAATTAATTAAATAAGGTAAATAAGTACTTCATCTTACCAATCAAAAACTCACTACATGAAAAATGTTTCTTCAACGCTATTTCTGAAGTGGAAACGAAGGAAATACTAGAATCGTTACAAATGTGGAAACAACAGGTTGTCACATGACATGACTATTAAAACTTGCGGGGCAATTTCAAGCCAAACTATTGTCGCATCTCAGTACCGCTAATTTTTTTGAAAAGGCGATTTGCAAGTAAACCATAAATTGAATAATTTTGTTGAACACTCATTGAAATGTTTTGCAGATGGTCACTAGTATGGCTATTTTTCTTCACTTCAACCGGAGAATTTGATAATGTTCGTCATGAAACTTTAATTCGTAAACTAAAAGAAATCTAAGTTTAATCATATTAAAATTTTATCTATAAGATACTTCACAAACTGTAAAAATTACAAAATGGTGTTCTTCCGGATTTTATCTGGTGGCTGATCACAACGGCCACTTTTCACAAGAGCCATCTTTTCTAATTCATAACGACCACTTTTAACATTTGTTTACAACTGCACATTTTTAACAACGACCACTTTCTTATATGTTCACAACTTTTCATAAGGGCCACCACAGAAGTTTTTTGCTACTACTAAGTTGTTCATATCGGCCACCAATCTTTAAATATAAGAGTGTATGCCGAAGTCTTTTAGAATGCCTACATTTCTCATAACGGCCACCCTTGCCTTTCTTCAGATTCTCTAGCAACACCCACTTTTGTACATGTTTACAAACCCACTTTATTTATAACGTGCACTACTGACTTTTTTATTACGTTCATAGCTACCTATAATTTTAATCACCACCTTGTTTATATCGCACACCCACGATTAGTTACAAAGTGTATATCGGCGGCCTTTACAACCCCCACTTTGTTCGTAACTACCATCATAGACTTTTTTTTACTACGACCACCGATTTCAAATTCAAACCAAAACATTTTTAACTATATAAATATTTGAGCAAATTGTAAGGGTACAAAAAACTTATTGAATCAATACTTTACCATCAAACAGTTTCCAGGATTCACTATGCTAAATTTACGAACATAAATGGTCATTGTGGTAGTGATGGCCGTAGTGAAAAATCTCTATGGCGACAGCAATGAACCAAGTGAACGTTAAGAATGGATCCGGTGTACGCATTTGTAACTAAGCGGCTATAATCAATATGAACAATGTGGCCATAGTGAAAAAAAATCGGTGGAGCCGTTATCCAAATGTTTGCCATTATGGACTAACTACGACTAACAACGTGAGCATTATGAAACGGTTTGTATATACACTCTTATAATTAAAAGTCCATGGCCGATACGAACAAGGCTGCTGGCTGTTGTGGAAAAGTGTCTGTGAACGTCGTAAGTGGCCGTTATAAAAAAGTCGGCCCTTGTGAACAAACGTCAAATGTCAAAAATGGACCTCATTTTTATTTCACTTCTCTTTATAATCTACATTAATAACTTGGCCTTCCATTTAACGAGCACAAAGTGTGTCTACAATATGCACTCAAATTTGTTTTTGTGGAAATATTAGAGGCCACTATATTCTGTAAATTAAAGTTAGATTTTGATCTTTATTGATTGAAAAATTTTCAGTACACTTAAAAACTTTTCTCTAAATTTACCTGAACCTTTACTGATACAGTTTCAATTTTTTATCAAAGAGCTGAAAAAAACGAGTTAAAGAGCAGAACACTGCTGTTTTTTAAAATGATTTGCATTTTATGCAAACTCAATTATAGATTATTTTAAACAAAATCGTAAAAATAATAAAAAAAATTGTATTAAGAGATGTGGCTATAGTTATGTTACGTTTGCATCTAGATTTTCTCAATACATTGATTATTTATTAATAATAATAATTTATTGTCTAACAGAATTGAATTCCATTTACAGAACAAGTAAAAACTAAAGAAAATTTGATACAAGATACAAAAAATAGAAATAAACCTATATATGAAAGTTAGCAGTGATTGATTGTTCTTACTAGTTTATCAATTGAGCAAATATTGATGTCATAATTCGAGCAATAATTATTAAAAAGTCTACACACTATTTCAATTGGAGCTTTTAACAGCAAATTAGTTTTAGGAGTTTTATTATAAAAAGTCAAAGACGAACGAGATGGGTAAGCAAGTACTGCAAAATTGATAGCCATTAATAAGTAAGGACATTCAACTTTATTATGAATAATATTAAAAAGCGATTTGATGGCACTACAAAATCTTCTAGATTCAAGAGAAAAAGCTTCAAATAGTTGCAAAGGAGATTTTGAGGATTACCTCTTGATGGATATCACAAACGCGATAAACTTTTTTATCAGTTTCAATGTGGTCTATATTTACCTTATCAGGAACCATATTAGGCTACAGTACTCTAACTTGGATCGAACTAGAGAGTAGTAAATTGGAATTAAAGGAATAGGAGATCTAAAAAAATTACATGTGCGAATTATAAAACCAACACCATTTGAAGCAGAAGACGTGATATTTTTAACGTGATTAGAAAACGTAAGACTAGAATCAAAAGTCACTCCTAGGTCTTTTATAACATCAACACGATCCCAAATATCAGAATTGACTAAATATTAAAATATGATACAATTTTGTTTTCTTTTAAAAGAGACAATACGACACTTAGCAGATAATTTTTGGCACACAATTCGAAAACTAAAGTGAGTCTTTGTAAATATTTTTTTTGTACATTTCTGTTACTCAAATATGAGGCAAAAAAAGATAGTAAAGAGTGACTAAAACCAAAGTTTCATAAGAATTATAGATTGAATTATAGAGTCAAAAGCGTTTCTAAAATCTGTATAAAGCACATTAACTTGGCCATGGTTATCTAACAAAAACTAGCTAAATTAGTTAATGTAGAACAGTGACTCATGAAATCATGTTGATAGGGAGAAGTATATAGTTATTAACGTAAAGAAATATTTGATTATATACCACTAACTCAAAAACTTTTGTAAAATTGCTTAAAACACTAATTGGTCTATAGTTTGACCAAAGAGTATTACTCTTTAGTTTGTCACTAAACTCCAATCGCCAGACTTCAAGATTGGACATATTCGCACAATTTTCCATGCGTTTGGAAAACGATTCTGTATTTTGTTATGGTTTTATTTTATTTTTATTTTAATAAAAAAATACGTTTTTCACACTTGTTCAGAATCAGTTTTCATAAAATAGTTACTTGTGGATTAAGACCAAAAAGTGTATTTTCGACCGAGTTTCATCTTCATGACGAGAGGTAACCGACATTGAAATAACAGTTTTTGGCAGGGCCGTACACTATTTTTTGGTCAGTTTTATTATAAGTAAGAATAATTGGACAATTATTATCAAAGGTTTATGTTCCATGAAGGTAATTATGAAAAAAATATGACGATATCGTTATGTAGGTTAAGAAAATTTAGATAGATGACGGCTAATAATGAAAACACATATTTTTTGGCTGTTTTTGAGTAACAAAAATAATTTTTTTCTTAGGTCGCATAGAAAATTTTTTTTTTGCTATGACATCAGCTATCCTCTCAAAAATCATTCAAACTTATTCTGTTTCTTCAGAACAGAAGGTTGTGGTTAGATGAGAACCTTCACTAAACAATTTCAAACCAAAAATGAAACGTGTTTTTTTATTACTATTGATGGTAACTTAACTGACGATAAATATTTACTTCTAATTTAAAATGAAATGATTTCTGCCAAATGAGTGTCAGTTTAAAAATATTCATTTGAACCAAGAAAGGCGATGTCATTTCGAATGTGATGTGACTGCTTTTTTAATGAAGTTGGATTTTCAGGACATCTATAAAAAATCTTGTCGTATTAGAGTAGTTCATAAAAGAGTAAGGTAAATAGTAAACAAATGTTAAGACAGCAATTCAGTAAGTACGACTCTCTGATTCATAACGTTTTTGAATTTGTACTGAAGATCGATATTATTTGCAGATTTGTAAGGAAAAAATGAGTGGATTTCAAATACAAACAACCATTTGAAAAAAAGTGTTACCCTGGTAACCAAATTACTGACTATAGAAATCAACGGTTTCCCCTGTATACTCGAAATCATTTAAAGTGGAAATATCAATATGCTTCAGACACTTACTCATGAACATTATTTAAAGCCGTGATCTTCAAATCAGATCCTGACTCACCACAAACGCATCGATTTCTCTAAATACTTTCTTCTTTAACTTTGCTCTTACATGACTGACAGATAGATGAAAACCAATAAACGTATTTGACCCACCGGAATGGTTCGACATCAGTATATTAGTGTGGTATTTAAACACATTGTTTAACAAACGCGCAAAGCAAGTCCAAAGAGTTTTTACTAATTTATGGAATTCGGGTTTTTCCATTTTATCTACAATATTTTGTGCGTTCATACTATAAACTGAGAAGGGCTACTGTTATCTACTGCTCCATTTAAGAGAAAATAATATTATACAGGGTATATTTAATTAACATCAAAAATTTTAAAGCTGATTCTGTGATGAATAGTAAGATGAGTATTTGGTATAAAGTTACACGCCTTCAGAAATTTAAGAAAAAAAGGTTTTCTTTTTTATTTTGCTTGTATATTTATTTATTTATTCGTATGTACATGTACATTTTAAATATTTTTTTAAATTTTCAGATCTTTTCCGGTTAGAAGTTTTTAAAAAAAATTTATACCAAATACTTTTATTTTCATCACAGAATCATCCCTTAAAATTTTTCGGTGTTATTTAGATGCACTCTGTATGTGATCTAAACTGGCATACTAGTACAGTGAATTAAAGGAGCTTCTGGTATTGTAGTTTTTAACTTAGATTAAACCAAATTTAAGTGGCCTGTTATAACAACAATTTTTGATGAGAATTCAGGTTTTCTATGGACAAGATCAAACACTGGAATTTTTGAAATGATTGTATAATTGGTTATCAAATACAGTAAAAGTAGTTTCCGCGACTACTATGCTACGGTTTTATTTTCTGAATATAAAACGTGCGTCGAGAGCAATATAAAACGTGTGTCGCGAGTAAAATTGACACAATTCATTTATGTGTGTTACAAGATTTCCAACAAAAATTATTGGTTAAGTATAAATCCGGCTAAATTCACCGTGAGTACACATTGCTTTTCTTTTTTCTGTTTGTATTAATTTGAATTGCCACGTGAAATGGTTTTAGTACGTTTCTCGACCTTATGATTTCGCTGTGTGTTATACCTAGATAACTCCTGAGGGTGCTGGTGTGGCTGATTAAGACCTTCCTTGTCAATTAAAGACTACACTACGGTTTCTCTGCAGACAACCGGTGGCTACCACGTCTGGCAGGGGTTGGTTATGCTTCATAACTTTATCGAGGGAGCCTACCGCCTTCCGTGTTTTTTTACACACCTCCACTAAGAGGAATCCTGGGGTTACCTAACTTCCCGAACTGTCGATATCGTCGCTAGCAGAAAACTCTTATTCTCGGAACTGCATCCATCAGATTACAGCTAAATGTTATTATTTAAGTAACTTATTTATTGTTAATACGTATGAAGCTCATGTACATATGACATGTAACGGCTTGATCTTTTAGTTCTTAAGTAAATCTTTATTCGGTGTACTCTACATAACCGAACGTTTTAACCAGCTCAATACGGGCTCGGGCGCTTTACTTAGAACGGTTGACGCGAAAACAAAAGCCCTTTTGGGTTTGCGCCTTTAATCTTATTTTAAGTCAGTGTTGTTGCATGTTCAACCAGATAAATCGCCGTGTGTACGTGATATGTACACGCAGAGTCTTCTTATTAGCCAATCTTCAATTGAAACGGTTAACATTAATTTTGGTGTAACTAAAGCTAAAGATTTGTTTGTTGTTTTATTGAATTGTCTGTCTTTCTCTTTTGTTGTGTTTGATCTAGCGTATTACGCTTTAAGTAAAACCTGTTGATCACTTGTTGGTCGGTTTTATTTCTTTCTTTTACCCAGCAGGTGGTGCTTTGTTAGACAGCAGTTTAATTTTTTAGAACTCTTTAAGGACCCCCCACTCTACGATGAAGTCGAACGCTGCTGCTCTAACTACTATAAATACGTTATTCTCCAAGAACCTAGTACGCTACATTGATCCGTATTTCCTTTGGTCGTTTCTTTTTTTTTTTTTGGTTGTTCCTCTAGAGCTGTGGTTAGTTGTAAACCACAATCGTTACAACTAGACTAAATACATTCATTATGATCGAAATACAACTTAGGGTCAATTTCATAATCAACTTAAAAGTTAATCATCGTATGTAAAAGGACACCTTGTATGTAGTAATAATTAGTTAAGCTTAGCTTGTAAATTGTAAAGAATGCAGAATTTTGTTCATGATGACCAATTGTTGTAATACATAAAGAAAAAGTGTTTCGGCACTTTTACCTGGATCACCCTGTAGACAAAGTTTTTAGTACAGAATTTCCGCAGTAATCGACGTGTCCGAGGTTTCTTCAGACATTTAGCCCCGCCATTGTTCCTTTCATCGTGAACGCACTGTATATGTTACAATTAGAATCGAAGTCGCTATAGTCTTCAATACATTTTGTTGAACAATCTAAAATTTTGCTGATTCTAATGACAAAAAAAGTAACATCGCAGATTCTTAAGAAGTGTCGATCAGCAGTTTTGGGCCGGGATATCAAAAATTATCTTGGTCAAGGGTGGTTGTGGAATGTAAAACGTTTGTCTTACTTTAAATTTTTTAATATGTTTTGTTGTGTCAGAATCTGTCAAGTCATTGTGCTGAAATAAATATGTATGAAATTTGTAAGTTATTGATGATGCCAGTGTGACAGTGACATAATTATTTCAAACGTTTTACATTCCACAACCACCCTTGACCAAGATAATTTTTGATATCCCGGTATTATTTCACCCTGTATGTATAGATAATTAGTCAAGCTTAGAAACACTGTTTGCATCATGTCTTTTTTGAGCTACTCGATCTTCCACATCTTTCTGGAGTAGCAGGTGATGTAAATGATTTTATGTTATTGTTCACATACTACCCTTAAAAGTCTATAAACTTTCGACAACATTCCTTCCCAACAAAGTCGAATTACAATCATCATAAAATACGATCAATACTTTAAATTGAAATTTTTACTTCATTTAAATAAAATAATTATAAAGTAGACATTAACTTATTTGATATATTCATCGAAATCTGCAGTTTATAAACCCCACTGGTAACATAGTAGCGTGGGACGCAAGGATGAGGGTAATATAGCAGTTTATACAATGAGGAAGAACAATCAGGTTATTTTATATGTTAATTGACCGCTATAATGGATGAAATGGAGCACTAAAGGTCAATTTACTTCTTATAATGGATGATTGTTAACAAGCTTTTTATTTATGTTCACAAATTTTAATGAATAATAAAAATACAGACAGGGTAAACGGAAAAAGGCATTTATTTCTGCCTCAGCATTTGTACGGAATAATGCAAGTGCATTAATAATACATAATTTTTTGAATGAGTCCGGAACGCACCGGCAAAATTTTGTATTAAAATATGCAGCTTTGTTGCTGGAGTTTAAGATTACAATATGAATGAATTTAGAGCTTTGCAAACACCTGCTGTGATTTACACTTTTATAACAGATTCAACTGATTTGGAACATTTTAAGTAATAAATCGGCCGGATTTAATAAAATATTAAAAGCCAACAATTTATATCTGCAATTCTTTTTAATTTTGAATTGCTAATATTGTTTCGAAAAAAACAGATGTTTATTTTCATATTGATTAAAATCCACACAATAACATTTTTTCACAATCAATACAAACGTACAACATTTACGACCAAGTTAAGATATTAATTGTTATGTATCGATAACAAATATGGATTGTAATGGTTTAGAAAGTGTAATATTTAAATAAATTGTGTTGTTACGAATGCAATAAAAGATGATAATTTATTTAGATTACGTTATTTTTGTACAATAATTTTTTTATTGTGTTGTTGTGGGTTTATATACAGTATGTTCGTGTAGTACACGGACTTTTGACCCATGTGAAGTATGTAAACATTGTCTATATTGAGTTAAATGTTTATAACTACTAAAACAATAATTAATCAACACAAATAATTCTTATTTCAACATTCGTTTATAAAAAATGGTTTAAACAAATTTGCAAAGTTCTCTTATACCTATTGAATTTTAAGAACTTTTTTCATAGTGTTTGCGAAAAATATTTGATTTCAAAGTTATGGCTACGCGCGACATACTTGGAATATGTTCGAGGGTGAATTTGAACGTGTTGGCGTGGATCGATTTTAGGCAAAAGCAATAAATAGTTTATATAATTATAAACAACATAACAAATAATAAAAATTGCTAACATTTACTTAATAGAAAGAAAAGCGTAGAAGAGAAATCCGGTGATATGTTGTATATAATTATAAAAACTATATATTGCTAAATATGCCTAAAAATTGACCCATGCCAACACGTTCAAATTCACCTTCGAACGTCCACTAAGTATGTACTTAATGTAGCGCGTAGCCATCACTTTGAGATCGAATATTTTCGTTTTAAAAAATTTAAGCATTTTTATTCTTCTATATATTGTTTATAAATATAAAAACTATTTATTGTTGAATTTGCCTAAAAATTGATTAACGCCAACACGTTCAAATTTACCTTCGAACACACTCTATATAGTCGCGCGAAGCCATAACTTTGAAATCAAATATATTTGTTTTAAAAATAATTAGCATTTTTATTCTTCTATATGTTGTTTATAAATATAAAAACTATTTATTGTTGAATTTGCCTAAAAGTTGATCCACGCCAACACGTTCAAATTCACCCTCGAACATACTCTAAGAATGTCGCGCGTAGCCATAACTTTGAAATCAAATATTTTTGTTTTAAGAAATATTTGCTTTATATTATTTGATATGTTGTTTATAATTATAAGAACTAATTATTGTTAAATTTACATAAAAATTGATCCACGCCAACACGTTCAAATTTACCTTCGAACACACTCTATATAGTCGCGCGTAGCCATAACTTTGAAATCAAATATTTTTGTTTTAAAAAATAATTAGCATTTTTATTCTTCTATATGTTGTTTATAAATATAAAAACTATTTATTGTTGAATTTGCCTAAAAGTTGATCCACGCCAACACGTTCAAATTCACCCTCGAACATACTCGAAGAATGTCGCGCGTAGCCATAACTTTGAAATCAAATATTTTTGTTTTAAGAAATATTAACTTTTATTATTTGGTATGTTGTTTATAATTATAAGAACTAATTATTGTTAAATTTACATAACAATTGATCCACGCCAACACGTTCAAATTCACCCTCGAACATACTCTAAGAATGTCGCGCGTAGCCATAACATTGAAATCAAATATTTTCGTTTTAAAAATATTAGCATTTTATTAATTGATATGTTGTTTATAATTATAAGAACTAGTTATTGTTAAATTTACATAAAAAGTGATCCACGCCAACACGTTCAAATTCACCCTCGAACATACTCTAAGAATGTCGCGCGTAGCCATAACATTGAAATCAAATATTTTCGTTTTAAGAAATATTAGCATTTTTATTCTTCTATATGTTGTTTATAAATATAAAAACTAATTATTGTTAAATTTACATAAAAAGTGATCCACGCCAACACGTTCAAATTCACCCTCGAACATACTCTAAGAATGTCGCGCGTAGCCATAACATTGAAATCAAATATTTTCGTTTTAAGAAATATTAGCATTTTATTAATTGATATGCTGTTTATAATTATAAGAACTAGTTATTGCTAAATTTACATAATAATTAATCTACGCGATCACTATAAAAGAATCTATTAAAGTTCGATAGGGGTAAGTGTACTTTGCAAATTTGTTTAAACAATATTTTTATAAACAAATGTTAAAATTAGTATTATTTGTGATAATTAATTGTTGTTTTAGTAGTTATAAATTTTAAGTCAATATAGATAATATTTACATAGCGTTACAGAAAAATTCATTTTTATGGCTGTATTTATGACTATAATTTCACATGGGTGGACTTTTGATATTGTCTTTAAAGTTTTTTAAAAATCAATTTTACCATTTTTTAGATTCCTCAGTGACTACAATATAAAATATTTTTTCTTCAAGCGACAATAAAACGTCATATTATTGAACTACTGGCAGACGCTAAAAACTTTTTTACTGTCTAGACATTAAAAGCAAAACAGTTATTTTGTTTTCACAACTATTTAGAGGTTGGTACCTCGGTTATGTCATATTATGAATGTAACAGTAAAGTACCAACTTCATTCGTTCAGAATAAAACGTCACTATAACACTCGAGAATCTCGAAAATTTGAAAATAACACATGAAAACTAGCAATAAACGCTTGAAGAAAAATAATATATTTCACTTGGAGTTAAAAATGTAATTGTTTTGCTTAATTTGCTGTCTCGGCTGACGCCTCGCCAGCAAACTTTAAGCTCAACAATTATATTGTTTAACTCCTAGTAAAATAATCTACTATTTTCTTCAAGCGACAATAAAACGTCATATTATTGAACTACTGGCAGACGTTAAAAATTATTTTTACTGTCTAGACATTAAAAGCAAAACAGTTATTTTGTTTCCACAACTATTTAGAGGTTGGTACCTCGGTTATGTCATATTATGAATGTAACAGTAAAGTACCAACTTGATTCGTCGAGAATAAAAGTCACTATAAGACTCGAGAATCTCGAAAATTTGAAAATAACACATGAAAACTAGCAATAAACGCTTGAAGAAAAATAATATATTTCACTTGGAGTTAAAAATATAATTGTTTCGCTTAATTTGCTGTCTCGGCTAACACCTCGCCAGCAAACTTTTAAGGTCAACAATTATATTGTTTAACTCCTAGTAAAATAATCTACTATTTAATTATACAGAGCGTCCCACTTTCGTAGTTTTTATTCTGAATTTACCTAAAAAACTATAAGGTTATTATGTATACGAGCTTTACTCAATAACTGATGCATACAGTTTTATACATAAATTCAAAATCAAAAATATTTGGTTTTATTTAAAATGTCAAAGTTGACAAGACGTCTATGAAAGCGGGACACCCCTGTATAATTGAAGATATATTTTAATCGTCCGCGTACTACATGGGCAGGCTGTATATAACACGTTTTAAAAAGTAAAACATTAATGGTTATGATGAAAATAATTATGCAAAATGCAACTTTGTTTAAATATTTCAGAAAAATGTATGAAGAAATCAGTACTAGCGGTTTCAAAGCACATTGAACAAAATAATTTTTTTAATTTTATTGTTTGGAATTAAGTGACATTCATTTGTATAATAAAAATTATGCATTATTTTAATTAGAACTTACATCAAACCAAGATTTGCTTTTCAAATAAATCTTTGCTATAATTTTGACTTGTTAAAGTCAATTGCAAAGGCAAATCATTTTTAGAACAAGAATTGTAGATTCAAAAATGACACGAAAAAAAATTATAAACAAAAAATATATCTGTATTGTCTGATTTTGGAAAAACTAAAATTTAGGAAATGAAATGAAAATTTGTTTCATCGTTCAATAAATAATCAGTATCGGCAAATTTCATATAACTGTATCTAAAATTGTTTACTAAATTTAGTGATTTGTGATATGGATGTATTAAAGAATGACTGGAACAATAAGGTTTATCAAGTATTACTATAACATATTGCAATGATATGAGGTTACAGTTTTTTATAAAAATACTTTTTTTGTTTTTTTGTAATTTTAATATTAATTTTTACCTTCAAAATCATCCAAATAAAATGACTCTTTGATAATCTCATGGTTTCTTTTATTGAGTAAAATTTAGTATGTACAACTTTATTTTTCAAAATTAATAATAATGTTTATCTCTGTCTTTAACCACCAAATCTGAACTGACTTTCACGATGTTGCTAGTAATTAAAACCCCAATGTAACCAACAACACAAATTCTTTATTTTCACACAAAAATCAAATTATCCGTTTTAAATTAAAATTTTGCAACAGCGCTTTGAACAGCGACCACGTGGTTATCAAACAACGCCTACGTATGTCGGACGTCCAACAAGTGGTGTGCAACCAATGTTTAAACAGGAATGAATTAATTATTATTTATAAAAACTACTACAATAATTAAAACTAACCTCTGGTCACCAATACAGATATGTGCCTTATTATTTTCTTTTCGTGATCTATCATATTCCGCTTTGCAGGTTACTCCGTTGCAACCCGGATTTTGTTGAATGTCCCTTTAGGTCTACCTTTTCAACACCCGGCTTATACTTCACAGTTTGTGGCTCAACACTTTATTTAAAACTTTCGACGAACACCTTATCGTGTAATTATTTTAGCTTTTATTATTTAAATTATTTATTTTGTTTGGTGCACTTGTATTTTACTTTCTTTTTGCATTTACTTGTTTGCGTGCAACTCCGATTAACTTCTACACGTCATTTTAAATTTTAATTAATTGTTTATCTTTATTGTGACGTCGCATCTCGCCCTCTCTTTCTATTTCACTAAATTTCCGTCGTTATTTCAGAACGATCTAAATACGGAAAGTCTCTGGCGTCTGTTTGCACACTTATTTATCAGTTTTCTGATCATGGTCTGCTTTTTTCTTATTTTTTGAATTCAAACTTATCCAAGTTTTCAACATTTCGTACCGCCATCTTTTCGTACTTTTCTTCATTCACTCAACTTTTGACTAGTTTTCTGTAATTTTATTTGTTTTCTTTCGGAGTTTTACACCCGTTTTGCATGAATTCGATGCGCCACAAAGATATCTTACGTTGAATTTTCACATTTACATAACCTTTGTTACTATTGGCGTTTTTCTCAATTATTTTGATTTATTCACTTTCGCGGACTGTTTTTGGCAGGTAAAAACACATAGTCTTACATACGCACATTTAGTTATTAATTTCCCGTTTTCTTATAAGACCAGTAACCTTGACATAATTGATAATTTCTCTAAAAACTATTTACTGAAACTAATTTATTCTAGGGTTTGGTACTGGATTTGTCTTTTAGAGCTGCTGAGGGATCATAATCAATTGATATTAACACGGGAACATGGATAAATGACATCAAATTACTAACAGCTACAAAAATGTCTCCGAACATCCGATTTCTACAATATTTTTAAGATTGGGGTTTATTTACACGAAAATCATTGTGAGATTATTTTTAATTATTAAATTGGACCTGGGATGCGGAATGATATCGCAATATTTTGCGAAAGTTGATGTTATTGAATTAAAATCGTAAGAGTATTTAGTAGAATTATTAATGTAAGTAAATGTTCTGTTAACTGTTTCATATTTTCTAATTGTTTTGCTAAAGTCTGTCCAGAAACGAAGCGAAGTAATAAATTAAAATAGTTCATTTATTTTACATATAAGCGGTACAGGATTTTGTATGAAATACATAAACTAGTTTTAGGATATACCGCTTCCATACTATAGTGTTACAACGTAAGTTATTTATGAATAGCTCCTAATCCGTTAACAATGGGACGTACCTGTTCTTGAGGTCTAAACTAAAGATCATAGGCGTGTGCATGGGTTTTGCTGACAAAAAAAATTACGATTGCGTTTTATTGTGTTTTATTGAAAGTAATTTTAAACATATCATTGTAATTATAAAACACATCGTTTGTTAGAAATCATTTTATAGAGTTTGAAAATTTAAGGTATAATAAAATATAGCAAGAACAAACAATAATTAATTAATGATGGAAGGTTACACATTTTCTACATTTTTAACCCCCTTTTCGAAAAAGTATCAATACATCGGTACGCCATTGGAATCTGTTAAACATGTTGATTTATTACTTCGCTTCGTTTCTGGACAGAGTAGAGTATTAAATTTTTACAAGAATGTTATTATATACATGATGTTTCTAAACTTTAATTTTTTTGTTTACCTACTTGCACTCCAGGGTTGCAGGGGTGTTAAATTAACAAACTTTCTTTACTATCTTTATTAAAACTTTTTTGCACGTTAGAATTTAAAAATTCAAAAGAACATGCATTACATTTGTCGAGCCATTTTTTATATGTTATTTTTTTCTCAAACGTTGATGGTATTCATGTATAAAATAAAATGCTTTGAAACGTTATGTATGTACAATTTTTATATAGTAGTAGACCTTTTCTGAAAATTTCGTTTTTAATTTCTCCTGTGACGTTCGTCTACGCGAAAATGACATCTTGTTTTTTTCCCGATAAGTGTAACTCACCAGAAGTTTAGGAAAAAAGTGTATTTAATTTTAATGTGGCATCATCTCCTAAATTTTTTTGCATAAATTTTGAAACATCCTGTATTTTCTAAAAGGTTTTTGTTATTTATTAATTTATTAGAAAAAAATTATAGTGAATTATTTAAAGACCTAAATATTATTTAGAAGAATTTGAGGTACACATTTAACCAAAGACGCCACATGTTAGCGTAACATTTCTGCAAGGACTAGTAGCTTATAATTATCAGTAAATACGCTCCACCTCAATGCCCAATTCGTACAAAAGAAAAAACATCACTGCATAACTAACTTAAGTACACTTGTTTGAATTTTATACATGCAATGGAAGATTTATTTTTGAATAATAAAAAAAATCTATTTCAAATCAAAAATTATTACTTAACAATTTATAATAAATCTTTCTTTTTAAATAAGATAAAATCAAATACATTTATAGTTTGAAGTTTTCTAAAAGCCAATCTATATTTTTTAATTATAAATTAATTTATTTGTACAAAAATAAATATTTTCCGTTTAATTAGTAAATTAAAAATAATGTTTAGTAGTTAAGTTTTATTCGTAGTCTAATAGAAGTGTTATCTATCAAAGTGTTTCTTGGAAAACAGAACAAACGATAATATTGATGGTATCCTTTACTAATTCCAATATTTAAAATGTCCAGCTGGTAGGGGCACGTCTGGATCCTTACTATTTTAATGAAGGAATCGAAATAAAACTCTTCAGTCTTTAACAGGAGCGTTAATAAAATAGTTGGGTAGAGATTTTACACGATAAAACTCAGGGTTCGTTTTCGATTGCCGTAACTTAATCGATGTTGTAATTCAATTTTTGTAAACTAAGTTTAAATTTTGAACTTTTAATTGTTACTAAAAATTAATAGTCTTTACCTTCACAAATTTCCCATATAACAATGCTAAAAAACCAAAATGAAAAAGTTAATTAAAACTGACGGCAATTAGAATAGAACCTTGGTTTTGGAGCTAAGCACTACCCGATGACAATGTAACCAACTCGTCCATCAAAGTGTTCACCAGGTGCACCATACCAGTTAAAAAATGAATTATTTTACTGATTTTTATTAAAATACGCTTTAATTACTCATTATTATACACAACTTGCAATATACAAATGACATCACTTTGCTGGAAAAAAAAAACAAGAAAGACCTTAAGACACTGTTGGGAAAAGAGGAAAGCAAGAAAAAAAGCCTACACCTCAACATCAAAATAATGACTACTGGGCATGGGTTAAAAAAGTAGTAAATCGAGAGCAATCAAAGGAAAAGTGGCAAAGAAACAAGTTGCAATAGTTGGCATGGCAAGAATATGGAGACGAGACCTGAACTCTCAAGAAGGTTGTCATAATAAGGATAGATGCACTTGAGTTTTGGTGTAAGAGACGACTGGTAAGGACTGCGAGGATGACCAACTAAGATGTATTAAACCGAATCAAACCGCGAATGTCACTGGAAGCAAGAATCACCAAGCAGAAGTTTTCGTATTTTGGGCACACGGAATACATGAGAAGTAAAATAGTAATTTGAGTGGATCTTTAGTAACATTAACATTTTCTTGTTGATGGAGAAACAACAAATTTTTAGAATTGTACTTAACTCATTTGTTCCCACTGTACTCATTTGAGTACAGGGGACATCATATTTTTTTAATGAAGACATGTTGCATTGATTCTATTTTTTACTGATAAGTTGAAGCAGATCGGTAGTATCGTTTTATGTAAAGTGTGGTAATTTCTTGCTTCATTTTATAGAAAACACATAATCTATGTTTTCGCCATAAATTGTGGGAGTGTCACGATAGGAAAAACTACATTTGACTTTAATTCTCCCAACACAAAAATTATTGTCACTACATAGATTTACTCTATATTTATCGGTGTACTCGTATGGGTACAATGAGAACAATACATAGTTTACTGGAAGCTCTACTTTTAGGTATAACCATGGATTTTGGAACTATAAGTAGTGGAACTTTTTATGATGGTAGATCTTATAAATATTTGGAATCAGCCATAGACGACATCGGTGATAAGGACGAACATGTCGACGTTATTCACATTCCACCTGATGCTGATTATCAAACCGATTAGAAAGATATGGACGAAGATGAACTTTAAAGGGACGTTTTTCCGTTTGATGTACCTGGACCTCTTCACACAGAATCCCTCTCATTGGAAGTCGGACGACGACACACCCTTGTCGACTTTTGCAAATAGGACAATTCTTCGTGAGCCTGCAAAGAAAAGGCCTTGTGTTAAAGAAAATTTTTCCGACTAGACTCGAGACATTGTGGATATAGCTATGACGGAAAGGCATGGATATCAAGTTCGTCAAAAGTCAAAGAAGAAATTACCTGACTGACGCCCGTGGAGATTTTTGAGAAATTCTTTGACGAAGAAGTGATGAATTTTATTACTGAACAAATTCTATTATAAGCTGGGCAAAAGAATAATCATACATTTACTGTGTCAAAAAAAGATATACAAATATTCATGGCCTTTTTGATCTTTAGTGGGTACCACAGATTACTAAGAGAAAATATTTATTAGAGGGTGGATGAAGATCTTTCTGTACCAGTGGTCAGAGACTGTGTATTATGAGATCAAAAAATATTTTTATTTGGCCAACAATGATACAATCGACAAAAGTAACAAAATGTACAAATTACGACCCCTTATAAAATTAATCAACAAAAAATTTGTGAAATGGGGTATGTTTCATGATAAACTTTTCGAAGCAATGGTAAAATATTATGGGCACCATTCTTCAAAACAAGTTATTCGTGGAAAACCAGTCCGGTTCGTGTACAAAGACTGGATAATCTGCAGCTCCACTGGTGATTGCTACCAGTTCAAGACATATTGTGGGGCTAAACAAAATTATCGAGGATTCGTAGAAAACAATAATAATTTACCCTTAGGATCGATGGTAGTTTTGGATTTATTAAAAAATGTAACAAACCCAGAAGATTATACCATATTCTTCGACAATTATTTCACCAGTTATGACCTTCTAAAAACTTTAAAAGAGCGTGGTTTTAGAGCAACCGGAACGGCGAGAGACAATCGTATATAAAAATGTCCACTACTAGATCAGAAAGGGATGAAAAAAGAAGTTTGCGGCTTCTTTGACTATTAATATGCCAAAAAAAAATTCGCTTCTCGTAGTTAGGTGGAAAGATAATAACATTGTAACAATGATGACAAACTACGTACATCTCTTTGGTAAAGTTAAACGTTGGTCTAAGGAAAAGAGAGAGAAGGTAGATGTGCCGTAACCCCATTTATTTGCGAATTATAACTCAGAAATGGGGGGAGTTTATTTGCTAGATCAGGATGTAAATAATTATCGGCCGAGTATCCAGGGTAAAAAATGGTGGTGGCTCCTCTGGGATGTTGACACTAAGAGGAGTAAATGCTTGGAAACTGCATTGTTTAGGAGGCAGACGGATTGATTTACTACATTTTATTAGAGATATTGGGTGGCATTATATGCGTGTACACAAAAAGACGACATTTTCCAGGCAGCCAACTTTTGTCTCAGAAAGTATGGTAAAGGATACTGGAGGATATTTTCCGAAAAAACTTGAAAAGCAGTTGCGCTGTCGTCAGTGCAAGGTGGATGTGCTCCAAGTGCAAAGTTACTCTGTGTTTGGAAAGGGAGTGCTTTGTAAAGTTTTATGAAACCGAGATAACCAGTTTTCTTTATATCTTTATAATTATAATAAAGAATTGATCTAGAACATGTTATTATTAAAAACGTACCCTTGTTCCCTTTGTACTCATATGAGTACACGAATTTTAAAAAAAAATTACAAAATTTTTTTGAAAACAACCTTAACAGTACGTTTAGTATACATAATATTTACCCTAAAAACAAGTATTAGCAGAATGTTAAGAAAAAAATGTTCGTGGGACCAAATGGGTTTAAAATAACTTAAATGACTCTTTTTTTGTACACGCGTTGGTTCATCGAAGAACTTCAGAAAGACAAACATGTTTAGTTAGTGGCAAGAATTCGGCAAATTTGCGTTAGTTAAAAGCTCATCTGTTTCAACATAGTACCGAATAATTCATAGAACGGAAAGTTTACCTACAGTTTTTTTTAAATTTCTTTTTGGTGTGTTTTTAATTCAAAACTGAAAAAAAAAACTGAAAACATAACTGAATGTGAAGAAATTAAATTGGATTCCACTTATCCAAGCTTTTTTCAAGGTTTATAGTTTGTCTGCTAATTTCCATACTTTTCATTCCTTTTCCTTTTCTTTTGATTTTACGTTGTTTGTTCAACGTTTCTAATTTGAATCAAAAACCAAATAAAAAAATTAATTTTCGACTATTTTCTAAATACGAGGGTGTATTGATATCTAGTTAGCCTAGACCAGTTCCTTGCATAAACAAAATATTGCGTTACCATAGCAACGAACAATAACTTATTAGAAGTGTCAGTGTAAAGTTTGACGTCAAAAAAGTAAACCAGAGTCACGCAATAAATTAAATGAAAAAAGATGTCCACCGAAATTGTGAAAATCGAAAAATTGGAGTATCGAGCCATCATCAAGTACCTGTATTTAAAAGGGTTAAGAGGTAAGCAGATTTACGAAGATATGCTTAATACCCTTGGTGATCAATGTCCTTCGTATGCGACCGTCAAAAATTGGAATGCAAGCTTCAAAAGAGGTAAATTTTCCATTGAAGATGATGACCGATCAGGAAGGCCAGTTTCTGTGTCAGTCCCCGAAAATATCGATGCAGTTCATGACATGATTTTATCAGACCGTCGAATTGGGCTAAAACGGATATCTGAAGCACTGAATATTTCATACGAACGCGTTCATCATATGGTTCACGTCAATTTGGACATGAGAAAAATTGCTGCAAAATGGATCCCCAAATGTTTGAATGTTGACCAAAAGCGTGCAAGGGTAGAAGCATCGCGTTCGATCTGTGCTCGATTTGAAAACGATGTAGACTTCTTAAACCGAATTGTTACTATGGATGAGACTTGGGTACATTTCTACGATCCAGAAACAAAGCAACAATCGATGGAATGGCGACACTCTGGTTCTCCAAGACCTAAGAAGTTTCGTGTCCAAAAATCTGCTGGAAAAGTTCTTGCTTCAGTTTTTGGGATTGCCATGGAGTAATCATGATTGATTTTTGGATAAGGGTAGAACAATAACTGGAGATTACTATTCGACATTACTGACCACTCTACGGAAAATATTAAAGAAAAAGACGCGGAAAGCTATCCAAAGGTGTTTTGTTTTGCAGGACAACGCCCTGCACACAAATCTCATGTTGCCATGCAAAAAATTCGTGATTTAGGGTTTGAATTACTAGAACAACCCCCTTATTCACCCGATTTGGGTCTAGAGACGTTGCAGGTTCTCTGTAATAAATGTATCCAATTAAGAGGAGAATATGTTGGTAATAAAATATTTTGACATTGAAATTTTGTTTGGTTCTATAGTAGGCAAAGAATTTTTCAATATATCCTCGTAGATTGTTTCACAAAGAATTGAAAAAATTAGAAGGAATATTGAAATCCAGTAGACTGAGCTGATACAGCTGAATTAATTACACATTTCTAGGATTTTTAAATAATTCAAGTACGTTTGAATGCATGAAAAGTTTCAGATATTAATTAAAAAATAATTAAATTGTAAATGATTCTGGTACATTATTTTGTAGAGTAGTGTTACAATCAAAATAAATTTTTAACGTAAAACATTGTATTACTTTTGCAGGCGAAAGTAAGAGGCAAATTTTTGAACAATGTTGAAAACAAATACAACACCGAACATATCTTAGAAAGTAGATTAAGTAAACATAATCGAAAAAAAAAAAATTGTTTTAAAAAGGTGCGTTGGTTTGAAACAAGCCAGAAGTGCTTAGAGAAATGAAAACAACAAACGCAGATGTGCACTAACCATAACATATCAAAAATATTTTAATAACGTTCCTTTGTGCGACATACCTTAAGTTGTCATACATTTGATTGACGAATTGTTTGTACGTGAATCACTTATGAAGAATCAATTTGGTAATGTGCATGTGTTTATACTGTAACATTTCAGTTGCTATTGTGAATAAGGACATCGTTTGACGCGCAAGTAAATTTAGAAAACCTATACGAAGTGAATCGAAGAAAATTTCGAAAACTTCCGATTTCCGTGATCGATATTTATGTTTTGATTCAAAATTACTATTTTTAAAACGGTATAGAAACCTAATAGAATAATACAGTAGTCCGAAAACTAATCATACTTATTGAAAAATGTATTAGACCGCCCTTTAAACTTTTCCAAAATGTTATTCACCTCAACCGTAACTGATATTAGAAACGACCTGCGTTATGAAGAAAAATTAATGCCAAGAAATTAAATATATTAATCAAGGTTTGTAACCGTGCACGACACTTTCCTTACAATAAATAATGTGTAGAATAAATACAATTAACTTACTCTTCTTCCTTTTTTTCGTCCTGCACTGTGACGGTTGTTGGTGGTGGTGGTAGATCGTCCAAAGGAAGCGTTTCTTCTGGTGGTGTCGGAGGCGTCTTGTCAAATTCTGCAATGGGCGCCAATTCCGGCATCGGCGACACTGAATTTGTATCCATTATTGGCGAAATTGTTGCTCCGAACTGGCGTCCGAATCAGACGCCTCAATCAAACACGATTAAATTTATTTCACGAATTAACGCGCGAGTACGTTGCACTCCGAACACAAAAATTTTTACCACAATCGCGTTTTGCGAATGCGAAAAACTTGATTTAGGTGAAATAACTGTAGAAACACTAATAAAAATTATAATAAACTTGTTTTATTCCAGCACTTGCACTAATTTTTTTATAATAATTTAACAATCAATAATTAAAGTTTGACGGAAGTTTTGGTAGGGAACCGACATGAATGGTCATTTTCAAACTTCTACAAAACGCACGTGCGTGTATTACACCCGTGTAAATCCAATAGGGTAGCTGCTTCTGTAAGAAAAAAATTGATTAATAGAGTTTCTGACAGTATAATACCTACTTAATTGCATGAAAATGAAGTGAGAAGTAATTGAATTATACTCGTGAGTGATGTTTAATGTCTGAGAGCACGTAAGCGTTTAAAGAAAATGAAAGTAGGGATCAATTTAAGTTGTATTGTAGTGGTTAGTTACATAAAAAAAAACGCATCTGGAGTACTTTGTGATTAGTACGAACAGGAAGTCGCAGTTATTGGTAACGAAACTTTTAGAAACATAAAGTAAAAAATACGTTCATTTATTAGAAAATGAACCATTTTGAAATTTTGAACTACATTGATTTTGAATATGAAACACCTTCCATTTAAGTCATTTAAACGTATTTAAATTATACCCTATCTGTACTGTTGAGAATATTTTTTTCCTCCAATTGTTGGTTTATTATTTAAAGTTATTATCCTTCTAGGTGGGGTAGAGTTAAAAATAACGGTTTAAAATTACATATATAGCCGACGTTTCGTCCAAACCTGTGTAAAATAATCATTAAGGGTCGATGATGTTAAAAGGATTAAAAATTAATAAATTATATTACACACAAGAATACAGGCTGTTTCATTAAGCATTGGGTATAGAAATTTGGAAAAAAAACGGCTATGAGAAAATCCTGGAAGTCTTCACCGCAAAGGAGCGCAATTGACAGGGCGAGGCATAAAATTCCAGGTTTTCCAGAAAATTTTCATATGAAGCTATGACTTTAATAACATCATTCGAAAGCCTGAATAATTCAGCATAAGTTTTGTCTGAGGGTCATTGGCGTACCGACCTTAATAAGACAAGAAGAAGCCCCACAATGTCTAATAATTTAAAGGACTGTATTTTCTAAATGACTTATCTGATTACAGCAAACTCAAGCTTGTTTGTAAGAGAAATGTCAGTGTTTTCAAATATCGTCTGCATCGGCACTCGACAATTTCAAATAAAATTGCTAGAGGACGCACTTCTCAATAATAACAGTTTTTTTCAATTTTGCC
The DNA here is from genome assembly GCA_030710515.1 of Abscondita cerata. Lineage (NCBI taxonomy): Eukaryota > Metazoa > Arthropoda > Insecta > Coleoptera > Lampyridae > Abscondita > Abscondita cerata. The sequence continues at coordinate 109,761 of JALBCR010000823.1, forward strand.
ACGAAAAGTCAAACCATACAGTATAATTTTGATGTCATAATCGAAAAGTAGATTAAATTTGCTAGAGAAAACGCAAAAAGCGCAGTTCAATATCTTCGCCCGTTTCAGAGTTATTGTCAAAAGATTACATTTTTTCACACTTTAATTTGAAACAATAGTTATTTTCCTAATTTTGTAGCTAGGATTAGTAACAATTAGTTTTGTATTATGTTATATTTTTATCAAGAACACCAACTAGTGGTGTTTTTCTGTTGGTTATATTTTATGCCTCCCTTCACACTTTATCTAAGCTTATAGGACTAGTCCAAATTATGTAAAAGACGACATTTGGAGGGGTTTAAAGGCCAACGGGCCATAACAAAACAACAATCAAAGCATTTAGCATTAAAGTTTTTAAGGTATTAATGGAAAGGCTTTTATAAATGTTTAAATGACCTCCATTTTGCAAAATACAATTATCAATATTTGTCCTACATTTGTTAACAGATGTTTCAATTTCAGCTCGTGAAATCGAATTTATAGCGTTTTCAATTCGCCCAATCATGTCGTCCCGTGTGGTTGGTCACGTTTATAAACAATGCCTTTTGTTCGGCCCCCAAATAAAAAAAAAACACCATTAAACCCCGGGAACCGGGGGGACAAAAAACAAAACACAACCCCACCAATAAACGATCTCAAAAAAAACGATCAATAATTCTGTTCCTTAAAATACCACACCAAACGTTTACACTCCAACTGTTTTGGTGATCCACTTCGCGCATCCAATGCGAATTGGTTTATAACCAATAATGCATGTTGTGCAAATTTATCTTACCACAACCAGAAAAAGTGGCTTCATCAGTCCATAAAACCAAGGATAGGAATTGAGGATTTTCGTTGCACATCTCTCTTAACCAATGGCAATAGTCGAGCCGCCTGTCATAATCAGCTTCTGAGAGAGTCTGGTGCAAAACCGTAGGTAGGGATGTAGCTTACAGTCTTCAAAACACCGAAACGTAACTTACTCCTACTTCTAAGGACACTTCCCTTGTGCTTAAATTTAGATTCGCTTCCACGCATGCACGAACGTTAATCACGTTATCTTTACACCTTGACGGACGTCTTCTAAAAGGGACTGGAATGGGTCGTATACTTCCCGTTTGCTTTAAACGTAGTGCTAGTTGTTGAAATACCCTCTTCTTATAGTGTCTTCGTTCAGGACATTTGACAGCAAATTCACGTGCTGTGATAAGAGCATTTTCGAAACACTGAAAATAGACGGCGAGCATATCGTAAGCTTTAGCATTAGTGTAAGCCGTTATTGATGGGTTATAAGTAATACAAAATTCAAAAAAGAATCAACGACGAAGTTTTGTCAGCATCAAAATTAAAAATGTTGACAGTTACTTATTCCAATTTGTTAATCTCCATGGAAACCAACAGATTTTGTTTCAAGACTACCTATTTTAATTTACTTTTTAAAACAGCATCAACATCAATGGTTTATTAGAAGTTATTTGTGTGGTGTTTTTAATTTAAATGTAGTTTTGCGCCACTGAAATGAGTGACAAACCTACACAACCATAAAATTAAACCAAAAACCCCCTGGAATTAAGAAAATAACTATTTTAACAAATTAAAGTGTAAAAAATGTATTCTTTTGACAATAACTCTGAAACGGGCGAAGATATCAAAATGCGGTTTTTGCGTTTTCTCTAGCAAATTTAATCTATTTTCCGATTATGACATCAAAATTTTACTGTATGATTTATGATTTATGAAAAAACTGTTATTATTGCAAACTGCGCCCTCTAGCAATTTTATTTGAAACTGTCTAATGCCGATGGATACGGTATTTAAAAACACTGACATTTCTCTTACAAACTAGCTTGAGTTTGCTGTAATCAGGTAAGTCATTTAGAAAATACAATCATTTAAATTATTAGACATTGCGAGGCTTCTCCTTGTATTATTAAGGCCGGTACGCCAATGACCTTCAGACAAAACTTATGCGGAATTATTTAGGCTTTCTACTAATGTTATTGAAGTCATAGCTTCATATGAAAATTTTTGGAGAAATCTCAAATTTTGTGCCTCGCCCTGTAAATTGCGCCTCCTTGCGGTGAAATTTGGAACTTGAAAATAATTTCAAGGATTTTCTCATAGCCGTTTAGTAATAAATTTTTTTTCCCAAATTTCTATACCCAATAGTTTTCGAGGTATGGCCGCGTACCAAGCTTAATGAAACAGCCTGTATACTAAACAAACGAACGATTTATTAATTTTTAATCCTTTCGATATCATCAACCCTTGATGGTTATTTTAAATTTTGTGACCCACACGGTTTTTTAATTTACTTTTAGCCTCGATAAAGCCCTCACAGATTTGGGCAAAACGTCGGCCATATATGTAATTTTAGACCGTTATTTTTAAGTCTACCTCCACCTAGAAAGATAACAACTTTAAATCATAAACTATCTGTACTGTTATTTACCAGTGTATTTGAGCATCCTAAACACATTTTGTGAAAAAAAGATAAAGTAAATGAAAATTCAGAGTAACAGAATAAAAAATTTGGTCAAACGGTGAAAAGAAGAAAATTGCATTGAAAAAAAAAATAAATTCAAACAAAAGTTGTGTAAACGATAGAAAAATGTATCTAAGTTGATGCTTAACACCTACAAGCCAGGTTTTATAAAAATTGAACTAGTGGTTTTTAGATATCGTGTTTACAAACACAAAGGACGGACAAAATGTGTAGCATATAAAGCTGTAAAAACCATTTCACCCGGTACGTCCTGGTAAACAGGCGCTTTATATTGATTTTCATATTTGGTGCAACCATTGTTGCCAAGTGCAAACTTTATCAATTCGTTTGGATTTTTGCTTTTACTCTGTAGTCCTCGTTGCAACAAGCACATTTTTCTTGATTGTTTTTCGAATCAGAGCGGTTGGTCTCTTTAATAACCAAACTCATCAGATCATCTCCAGGTGAAGAGGAATACTGCGTAAAGTTTTATGCCTTTTGTGTGTTTGCGTTTTCTGGCGATATTAATTCAAAAGCTACGTTTTTTTATGCAACATAGGAGCAGGTAAAAAGAATTTACTTGCACTTCCTTTGTGAAGATCTAACTTCTGCAATGATGTGTGTGTTGCGAGTTCTCATTCAAATCACGTGATAAATTTTGTCATTAGTTGTTGCTGGTTTTGGAATAACTGATCTTCATAGAAGTATTGATAAATTATTGAGGGATCTGTTCCACCATGTCTATAAATACTAGGTCACTGAAATGCATAGTCTGGAATAATTTGATGGTTGAATCTTACAATTCCGGTACAATTAAAAGCTTTGTTTACTGTTGCTGATTCTGTCAGTTGGCAAAAATTCACCAACCTTGAAATTTTCTACTAAGAATGTGTCTTTGTAAAGATCCCCCATGTATTGTTATAATGGCTCTTCAGGAAATATACTGTTAAGGGGCTGTAAGTAATGTGTTAGAGTGAACATCTAGGGGAAATAGCCACATCTACATATGGGGACTTTTTAGACATGTAGATATATCTTTGATCAGGAAGGTAAAAAGTTTTAAATTGTTACTTTTCATACTTTCCTTTATAAATGACAAGTTATGTCTAGGCTGTCATTAGTACTTCTTAAAACGCTGAAGTTTCTAGCACGAATACATCAAGTAACGATGAGGTTTTGTAAACAACACCAATGGATTGTTCGCTCTAGACTCCATAAGTATTATTACAGGAAGCTAAAAATTTGCATATAGTATTTTCTACAAAATATCTAAGGGATTTTCGATTTTCAAAATGGTTCCCGCTAAAATCAGTATTTTCCATGTGCTTAAATTGAGACCGTTCAATTTTACTGCTTATATGTGTTTTCATTCGTAGAACCCATATATGATCTCATAATTTTCAAATAAAAATTCATTTTCAAATTAATTACTAAATACTGATTTGACTGGCACTATTTCAAAAAATTAAAATCTCAAAAAACGACCCTTAGATATTTTGACAATTATACTATAGCAAATTTTCAGCCTTTTACGATAATATTTGCGGCCTCAAGAGCGGTCAAACCATTACTGACCTTATGACCCGTCCTGGATGAAAGAGTGCATAACATTTCTCAATTATATAAGAAATTTGAAAGGATTCCAGCAAGATGGGACTTCACCACATAATTATGCTGCGGTCGCCCAATATTTAAATCGCAGTTTTCCTAATAACTGGATGGGCACGCATGGACTTGTAGCTTGCTTCTTCGATCTCCTTACTTGAATCCCTTGGATTATTTTTTGTAGGGTTGTTGAAAGGACAGGGTTTATTACACCGTTTGAAAACATAAGATCAACTGAGAGATCAAGTTTTGGACCGCATTTCAAACAATTTTGCCCTAAGATTTGAGAACACGATTGTGCCTTCAACAACATGGACGACATTTTGAACAATTATTAAAATGAATAAGTACCTAGATTAAGTTTTTCTTTGTTACTTTAAGTTTTTAATTTCAAATTCATTTTTTGCTCACTATTCAATGTTCAGCAAAAATAATAAATGCATTTTAAATGAATACCTAATTTAAATTAGTAAGATTAATAAAAATCATCTGTATGGAGTGGTAGATGGTTTTGATAAGAATTCATTATGTCGAATGCTGAAAACAAGGTAAGAATACTTATCTAAATTTTGGGACACACACACAAGTATTGGGATTATTTTTTCAATAAACAACTAGGTAATTTTTTGAATAACAAATTTTACATATTGTTGTTTTGTCAGTATTCAGATTTTATATGTAATGACTAACACAATATGACGTATGTTCTTATGCAAGACAACTTGATTTTGTTTAGTACAATTGTATTTAATTTCTTTTGAGTAGTATCTAATCAATAATGATACACATGTGATACATTGTTGAAAAAATGGCGCCCATAAGAAAAACAGTTGACTATAATATCTCGAAAACCAGTGGGTGTAGAAAACAATAATTGATCCCAGCAGACGTGCCATCTCAAGCAATGTCAAAACTTAAAATTTCAAAATGTCAGCTGCCATAGTAATAAAGTTATAGATAATTTTTAAATTGGACTCTTTCAGTTTTTTCAGAATATTTCAGAATTTGTCAAAGGTATCTTAAATATCTATACATATTTGAAATAAGCATAAGATAACGTAATATTTTTGTAATTTAACCAACTTTGTATCTCTTCGGTTCATGAGATGCCAAACATATTCGCTGGGTGGAGCATTGATAAACGGGAGGCAAACTTATTTCGAACATTTCACCGCTGGTTCTGAACTCCATAAAACTAGTTTATTCTATAACTAGATGAATGATGTCTATATCCGCTATTGTTCATCATCATCATTCATCAGTAATGAATATGGCTGTTAACGACACCTTCAGGCGGGCTGCTTCACATTCGGGAAGTTTCCGGGGATTATAGCCATGATTTCTGCCATAGCATGCAATTGGTTGTATCTATCTAAAGGATTAACATTAAAGTCATGATGGACTGTCATCATAATTGCATGTGACAGAGCAAGGTATTTTTTTCGAAAATCCAAGAATACTCGTTGTCGTCGTGAAAGAAACAGCGCCTCTAAAATTGCAGTACGCGCACTACCAAAAAAGTTGTAAATTAAAAGATATTTAACTATGTCGAACACTTCAAATTCGTGTTTGCGCAATTTCTAATACTTCTAAAGATCAGACATGTATTTTATTTGTAAAGGAGGAGTTGAAGCAAGTGAACTAACTGTGGCAAAAATCAGAGGAGTTGCCATACTATTGGACTCCAGTGTGAAAAGGATATTTTTGACAAATAAACAGTTCCTGCGTGGGTTGAATGAAGTAAGGGTGCATAGTGTTTGTCCAAAACAGGTACAACAACGATAAATTGATTGCTGCCTTTGCTCGTTGTGGATATTGAAAGATCCATATTTAAATTCAAATTTTACCAGCAGATTTTTTTTTATCTAATTGGTTTAAAATATGTCGATCTGCGCGAGAGATAGCACCGTTACAAAGTCCCGTTAAGGGGCTGCATTTTTACCGAAAGATTCAAGAAAAGAAGTTTTAGCATCTGGTCTCCGATTGTTAGAGTGTGAACAACGATATTTGTTTTACTACGTATTATTTTTGGTCTGTAAAAAATTTGTAGGCAATTTCAATAATTTAAAGATGCGCGCTTTTGATTGTAACTTATATTTAAAAACTAATTATCGAGGCCTCGTGCTTTTGGTGTCAAGTTTTATTTTAGACACGATGGTGACCTTACATCCGGATTGCATATTTTTTACAAATAAAATAGATATAATATTTTTGTTATGGCCTATTCAATTTGTTTTATGTTATGTACACTGCGTTCAATTTCACGTTGTAAAAATAATTTAATTACATGTAATGATTGAGGGAACCGTTATTTTGTTGGCGCTTTTCTTTTTTTTGTTCCTATACAATTATGAGAATGTAAGATGCTTGTTTTTTTATCTTTTAATTTTAGATAAACATTTTAAAGCGGTCTATTAATTAAAAAATATGAGATTCAGAATGTAGTAATACCAGTGTGTGAAAGAGCCTTTTTGTACGATTAATATTTTCTGTTTCGTGAAAGACAAAGGTCAAGGGATAGATCATTGTCACATTTATTTCTATTTATTTTAACATCTTTATTTTATTGTGTAAATGTGATAATTGTAAAATTTTCTATTGTTAAATTGACTGCATTATATGGCCATCTCAAAATTGACGCTATCTCAAAATCCAACTGAATAGGCAGGTATTAACTTTGACACTGGTGAAACTCGCCTTTTTAGGGACGGAGTTATACACTGTTATCTAATTTTCAGCTAATAGTCAACTTTTTTATAAACCACTAACCCTAACGAAAATCAGCGAGAGAACAACAAAACGAAATGAAAAATTTAATCATGCACCTAATGCAACATACTTTATCACAACCAAAAGAAAAAATGCGTCCGCAACATCATGACGTCTGGAAATTCAAAACAATGTACCATTGACATGAGTACTTTGCATGAGTCCTTCAAAGTAGATGGGGAAAATGTAAATAGCTGTGCAAGAGAATCTTACGGTCCACCAATTACACCTGATGAACAGAATCAAATCGATGATGGCTTTTCAAAAGTACATCTGAAGAAATTAAATTGTCTATACGTGGAATAATTTCTGACACTTCCCCAGGTCCTGACGGAATTTTTATCAGAACTCTTAAAATCTTTGGACTGCAGCAAAGTCATTGCATCAATTGCAAATATTATGACAACTTGGGGCTTTGTTCCTACTCCACTTTGTGAAGCTCGGACTGTTCTAAATATATAAGGATGGCGACAAAAAATTACCCGGTAACTGGAGGCCAATCTCAATTTGTTCCATTGTTCGACGAGTGATTGAACGAGTTTTGGATAAAAGACTCAGGAATTTTATCAATTTCAATCCTTCCCAAACTGCCTGGCACACATATCAACACATCAATAATTGCAGCCCTTCTAAGAAAAGCTAAGTCGGACAAAAATGATTTGTTTACTGTTTTTTGGACATAACTAAAGCATTTGATTACGTTGGACACGACCATTTGGAAAAAGAACTCAAGAGTAGACAAATTCAACGAAATCTCAGAAATTTAATTCTAAAACTTTTAAAATCTAACTTTACAAGGATTGAAGCTAATGTGAAAAAGTCACCACCCATCAATTTTAATCGAGGCGTGATGCAAGGGTCACCACTATTTCCGGCACTGTTTAATTTGTCTATTGATTTCATTTTTAATGAATTAAGTGACCCAACAGTATCCAATTATCATGGTTTTCAATTGACTGAGGAACTTCAAATTTGACAGTCCTCGGCTTTGCGGATGACACAACAGAATATTGCAAATTCAAGAGAGTCCGCAGCAGAATTAGTCCAAATGACTCAAGAAATGTTTCAATTGATAGGACTGGAAATTAATTTTACTAAAAGCAAGGCAATTTGTATTGAAAATGGAAAACTTAACAACAACAGCTCAAAGTTAACGAAGAAACAGAAGTTCCAGCTCTACAGCAAAATGAATCAATAAAATATCTGGGTGTCACATTTGAGGATGAATTAAGTTTTGACGAAGGAAAGATTACAAAAGACTTCAAAGAAAACATAGAAAAATTGGTAGGAACTAGTGTCCTTTTCCCTGGTCAAAACTACAAATATTGAATCAATACATTTGGCCAACTCTAATTTATCCGCTCCAATGTGCTCCGCCAAATAAATTGAAAAAATCTTTCTTGGAAAATATTGACAAAATATTGAAAAGTGCTGTCAAAGAATTTCTTTCACTGCCAAGTGATACTCAGACTCGATGATATACTCTCCATCCAACTTGAAAGGATTTGGTTTAATCCGTGCCCAATGGGAGGCTCACATTCAAAATTTTAATATTTGTCTAAAACTTTTTACATGTAATAATCAATACATTCCGTTTTGCCGTGATTTAATTCAAGAAATAGAAAATTCTTTGAAAAAACTTGATATTAATCTAAAGATCAACTTCAAGATTCAGTACGTCCCAGCACTCAAATCAGAAAAATTCTTCGAGAGAGAGAATTTGACAAATGGTGTTCATTAACACAAAAAGGAAAAGGTGTTGTTTTATTCAAAGAAGAACCAGAATATAACAAATGGTTCAAAACATTGGAAGGAATGTCAAGTTCCGAGTGGACCAGTGCAATTAAAATGATTGGAGGAGTCACCGCTGTTCGTGCAAATCCAGGAAGAAGCAGAGACGGAGCTCAGTGTAGACATTGCTGCACTGAAGTAGAAACCCTTGGTCACGTCCTCGGCTTCTGTCCTCATGGTTTGTTACTTAGAAACACTCGTCACCACCAAATCAGATCTTTAATTGCCAACGAACTTAAAAAATTGAATTTCTCCGTCGAGGAGGAAGTACATTGTGTTAAAGATAACGGTTCATCTGTTCGAATCGATATTATAGCTTATTCTCCAACAACAAAAACCGGATACATTCTAGACCCAACTGTTCGATTAGAAAATAGTATCGATCAACCACAAGCCGTTCACCTGGAAAAGAAGAATTACTATGACCCAGCAATTCCCGATCTTCTTGAAAAATACCGATTGCAACAACTGGAAGTAATTGGTCTCTTTGTCGGTGCAAGAGGGACAATCTCAACATTTTTTGAAGATTTTAGAAAGAAACTCGGAATACCAAAATCTCTATCTGAAAGTGTAGTAAAAATTGCCATCAAAGGATCGACACACATCTTACATCATCACCTACACCCTCCAACTAAACAAAACTTTAAATAATCATCTAAACTTCTATTCAACAATAACCATTAATGAAATTGTCTTATCTTTAAATTTTTATTTTTGTAATTTTTATTTAAATTTTGATGTAAATTGTATTGGTATACTGTGTCATGAATTGGCAACCATCAATGTGATGGCAGTGTCTGGTAATAAATCAGAATGTCTCTCTTAAAAATGTATGTATCAATGAGCTGAATTGCTGTATTCTGAATCGGAAACATTTTTGCATCTACATTTTAATAATGGTGATTGTTCGAGTTTAAATATGAACTGATGAACGGTTTCCAACAGGATACATGTATTATAATGTTTTTATAATAACAGTAACACTTTTCTTTAGGAAACTGGTACTCCACCAAAAGGAAAGGAGACGCAGAGGAAGAAAGACGTCAAATTATGGAGGCAGCTAAAAAAATAATCTTGAAGGACATCCGCTCTAAAGTATTTAACACAGTTGAGTATCTTCTGATTGACAACTTCTTGGGTAGTGCGCGTGATTCTTATACTTCACCTTTTGCGTTTGACCAACAAACAAAGATCCTTGAACTTTTGGGGGATTACCACGGTTGGTGATTGTAACCAGGAACCATAATTATAACCACATTTTATAATAAATTGGTTATAACAGAAGAAATGCCTTTTTTAGCTAAATTTGAAGAATTATCTTTTTGGAAGCGCCATATCTAGGTAATGAATTGACATAGAAATATGTTTAACAATCAAAACTGTAGGAAATTTTGGGCTATACAAAAAGTATAAAAATGCTTTTGGTGTAGGACGTAAGGAAAAAACCTTGTAACTAGAGAAATGTCGAAAAATATGCAGTTTTCCCCCTCCTTCTTTTCGCACAGTATCCAAAACTGTAGAAAATGTTAATTAAGCATCTCTGAACAATATAATGAAATGTTGACCTTTTTCTGCCTAACCCTACTTTTTGCAACCTGTCAACTGGACTATGATTGACATTTTTGCTTCTTTTAGGTATTTAGCCATAAATACACTGTAAACTCAATTCCATAAGCAAACATCAATAATGGAGTTTATGAAAGTGATCAGTGTAAAAGTTTCTCCAAATATCTGTCACTAAGTTGTTGTTACCCACTTTTTTTTTAAATTATATTAGGTTTATAGACGCCACAAATAAAATGTGAGTACTAGTTGGTGAAAAAGTACCGCAAGAATAGTGATAGAATTTTACCAAAACTAAATTAGTAACAACCTCTTAATAATAGATAACTATTCCAGATTTATATTTTCACTGACATTGTTATGAACAGACTCAGAACATCAAATCGTTTAATAGAAAAAATGAAAATTGAACATGAAGTTTTATGTAAACAGCGTATAATATTATTATATTTTTGACTTTACGTGTTGTATACTATCTTGACCTAATCTTTTTTGTTCTTTGCCACTTTTTTCTTTTGTTTTATGTCATTCCTTGTTTTTCAGGGACTCTTCCACTTCCTTATCCCATGATTTTTTGGCCTACCTCTACTTCTCTTCTGTATAGTTCTCTTCTCCCATATTTTTCTTGTAGTTCTATTCTCGTTCATTCTACTATATGTCCAAACCATCTTAGTTGTTGTCTATTTATACAATTTCTTACTGATTCCACTCCTAGTTCCTCTCTTATTGTGTTGTTTCTAATTTTGTCTGTGTTTGTGATCCACATAACTCCGCGCAAATACTTCATTTCTACGGTTTGCAGTTTGTTTTCTAATTGTTTTGATCTATTAATTGTTTCAAATACTACCATTTTAGTTCTCCCTATAATTTCTTTTTTCTTTATAAGTGGGTTTGATAGTGCATGGTATATTTTAGTTGTTTTTTCTATTCTTTCGTTTATCTCTGCGTTATTATTCCCAGTTCTTTGTATTTTAACTCCCAGATAATTAAATGATTTTACTTGTTCGATGTTCTTCTGGTCTATCTTTATTGTTATGTCTATGTCTTCTTTTCCTATAACCATAACTTTAGTTTTTTCTACATTTATTTTTAAATTCTTGCTGCGTAATGCATTATTCCATACTTCCATATTGTGTTGCAGGTCTTTTTGGCTTTTGGCATAAATTACGATGTCATCTGCAAATACGCTTTCTGTTATTGATACTACTTCCATGTTTCTATATCCTATTTGAACTTTCTTTACTTTTGGTTTTACGTCTTTCAATACGTCATCCATCACAATGTTGAATAAGGCTGGACTTAAAACACCTCCTTGTCTTAATCCTTCTGTCGTTATTAATTCTTCCGATTATAAATTTCCTGTCCTCACTATATTTCTTGTGATTTTGTAAATACTTTTGATACAGTTTATCAATTTTGTTCTTATTCTCCGCCGTTGAAGACTGTTTCATATTGTTACCCTTGGGACGCTGTCAAATGCTTTTTCTAAATCGACAAAGGCTACACATATTTTTTCCGTTGTACATTTTTCTAGCAACTGTTTTATTACAAATATATGGTTTTGTACATCTCTCCCTTTCCTGAACCTGCACTGTGAATCTTTCATTTGATTTTCTGTTTCCGTGGTTAACTTTTTCACTAGAACATTTTCATACAGCTTTAGTACAATGGATAATATCGTAATTCCTCTATAATTGCCACACTCTCTTCTGTCTCTTTTTTTTTATGTATTGGGACTATTATTCCCATTTCCCAATCTTTAGGAATTCTTTCCTCTTGCCAAACTTTGTTAAACAGTTTTGTAATAACTTCTAGTCCTGTTCTACCCAAATTTAAGATCATATCTGCTGTTACATCATCATACCCAGCCCCTTTGCCTTTTTTAGCTTTTAACGGCTTCTCTTACTTCTACTAATTACATTCTTTCTCGGTCTTCCCGTTCTTCTTGTTGATATCCTGTTCTATTTGTATTATTTACTTCTTCTTTTCCATATCTTGTGTTTGTTCTATTTTTAACATGTCCTCAAAGTATTCTTTTCATCTTTTATTATTTCCTTTTCCTCTACCAATATTCTTCCATCTTGTGTTTTAATATTTTTAACTTGGTGTGATTCTCCTTTCGAAGGTCTTTAAGTATTTTATAGAACAGTTTTGATTTTCCAAGCTATCTTTTTCCATTTTCCTGCCAAAATCTTTCCACGTTTTTGTTTTGCTTGCTTCACCATTTCCTTTACTTTAGTTCTTTGTTCTTTATATTTGCCGTATTTATCTTCAGTTTTACAACCCAAATAGGCTTTCCATGCCTGTTTCTTATTATTTATTTCTATTTTAACTCTTCCACTCCACCAGTTGGTTTTTTTCGTGTTGTCATTAACTTTAAGTTTTCCGCATACTTCGCCTGCCGTTGCTATTAATATTTCTCGGATACCCTTCCATGTGTCTTCCTTTGTTAGAATACTTATGTTTTCGTCTTTGAGTTTTTTTATCTTCATTTCTGTTAATTTGTTTGTATTTACTTGCTGTTTTTTTTTCCCTTAGCTTATATGTTTTTATTTTTTCGTTGCCGTTGTTTTTATGTGATACTCTATTGTTTATTTTGTTATATTTTTCTTGTTGTACCTTAATTATTGTCGTCACCAAGTAATGGTCGGAATAAATTTCTGCCTATTTTTTCCCTCTATTATGTCGTTTCTAAAGTCTTATTTATTATTACGTAATCTATTATTGATTTTTCGTTTTTCTGCTGATTACCTCTCTAGTATATTTGTGAATGTCTTTAAGTGCAGAAAATGTGTTCGTTATTATCATGTTGTTTATTGATGCAAAATTCTATTAGTCTTTTACCGTTGTTATTTTTGTGGTTTTTTTGGCCATATACTACCTATTGCTTCCCGAATCTTCGTCATTTTTGCCTACTCTTCCTTTTTCAAATCGCCTATTATTAATACTCTTCCGTTACTTTCTTCTAATGTAATAGATAGTTCCTCCCAAAATTTATCTTTGCAGTTTCGTCCTCGTCGGGTCCATATGCCACTATTATATTTGTTTTGTACGTCTATCTATATCCATTTCTATCTTTAGTATTCTCGGCGAGACTCCAGTCCAATGGCTAATGTGTTTAGCTTTTCTTTTTAACTATACAGCCCACTTCCTTCTTTATCTCTATCTTTCTCATCTGTCCCACTATATATTAGAATATGACCTCTTTCTATTTCTTTTTCCCCATTCCTTTCTTTTTAGTTTCTGTTATACCGAGTAAGTCCAGTCCTGTTTTTCTAAATTCTTCATCTAATTCCTTTTCTTTATTTGTTAGACTTCTTATATTCCATGTCCCAATTGTCCATCTATCTTCTCTTGCCTTTTTTTTATTTTTCCATTTATTTGTTCTATATTAAATTTGTTTTTTGTTCTCTATTTTCAGTTTCCTGTCCTTCTTTGCCATTTTCATCATCTTGTGCTCCTCGTCCTTACTAACTAACATTAGTTTTTTGCATTTTTATCCGTTAATAATTGGTTAAAATACTTGTATTGACAAATTTTAATAAACAAATAAAAAATTTTCTTTCTGTAAACTTTTTTAATTTCTACAGCAAGCGTTCATTAAAATTTCTATAATGCTTGAAAGTGTTTAGAATTATAAAAAAAAAAATTCAAGCAGCAAACTATTTTTAATTTCACATTGTCATAACCACGTAGAACCTTTTTGTAAAGTTCAGAACTGTAAGTACATAATCAACTTTAGTCACGTTTCAGTTCAAAATGAATTCTGTCATATCGATTCAGTTTCAGCATCCTTTATTAGACCACTAGTATGTAATGCACGACTCAATCTATTATACTCAATGTCGATTATTTAAAAAGAAAATTACTGCGTCAATTGCATTTAAAATTTCAGCATTAAACGTAATTTGGAAATATTTATACAACGTTGTCGAACATAAACATTTATTGATATGTACGATCACGAAGCTCAAGTTTCAGATGAAAAGCTTCAGACTTCAGTCACAAATTTTGATATCATATTTCCACGTTTACAAACAAGAAAGAAATCCGTTTTAACAAAAATGAATTTCTTTTAAAAGTTTGCTAGAAATGAAAACTTGTTGAAATATTAAATAAAGCTTCAGGACCACTACAAATGTGAATGGATTTTTACGAAATACGAAGTTCAAAATTTCTAACTTGTTTTATATTTACAATTAGTAAAGCTTTAACATGTATGAGATAAATGTAGTTTCTGATAATGTTCAAATAATAAACAATTGTAGCAAATCATCACATTTATTTATTTCCAAATAACTTTTGACTAAATATTTAATCAAATATTGTTGATGTTGATACGAACGCTAAGTAACGCTGTCACCAAAAGCCGCTGCTATCTAGGCACTAAAATTAAACTAACAATAACATAGTATACCAGTATTTGCAATCGTGATAAATATTGTTTAAATAAACCTTGTAGGCTACGGCGTGAATCATCATGACAAGTACGTCGTGATTATTAAATCTTTAAAAAAATTAAATACGGTTTGTAGATTATTGTTTATAACTAGTGCCAAATGTTATAAAACAAATAAGTGTTTGAACGCGTGGTTTATATTATTTTGCGGTTTATACCATTTCATCAATTAAAAATAAAAATTTTAAATGTAACTAATTTTTCTGAATTAACTTTGTAGATGAAATAGAAAATTGTCGTTATTAAAAAAATCTCGTTTAGATTAAAGCACCCTATGCATCCACTCATCTTCCTAATACAAGATTTTATAAATTTTACATAAATTCACGACCAAATTTTACTTTAAATAAGTGCTGTTATATAATTTCCCAGAGGTCTAATAACGACCCTTACTAAAAAGGTGTTACAGCCAACAAATTTCGCAAAAAAATATTCTTTTCTCTACTTTATTTACCTTATCAACTAAAAAACTTGTTACGAGTTAATGACTATTATATTTCCATTATGCTTTGTGTCTAAGGGTGTAGTGAACTCATTTAATGGATATTTGATTTCCGTAAATATAAAAAGCGATACTAGGTATTTTACGTGATTAATAGTTCGAAATCAAAAATCAAATATATAATATGTTGGGTAATTTGTGTAAACAAACTCAATCTTATTATTACATAGGAAAACATTTGTAATCGATTAAGTTCAACTTTAGAGCTCATAAAACTAAGATGAGGTTTGATTCTTACACAAACTCTTAACAAAGTTGTAAACTAGGCCGGTGGGAAGAAGTTTGCTCTAAAGATTTCAATTGCAAAGAATAAGTTTCTAATACCAAGCTCTACCACAGAAATCCGTTTACTGTTAAGTAATAAATTATTATTTGTGAGGGATTTTGATTGTGCCATTAAGGAAATCTGAATACGTCGATAATGCCAGTGCTAAACCCAGATGAACGAAGAGATTTGGGCGTGGAAGTAAAGCTCTTTTAAATGACACTAAGTTCTACACAACACAATTTTGTACGGTGCTGAAAAAAAAATATATTTTGCTTTTAATGATGTTTGGATAAATCAGTTTTTCTTTGGAAAAGTGATGAACAATGTAAATTTTTGTTATTGAAAAGAATATATTTTTTTTTATTTTCAAGTATTGTAGGAATATGTGTAATTTGACAATATTGTTCTAAATAATTCAATTCGATAATTTAATTCAAGTTGCTTAATATTATGACTTCTGTGTGTTTTTGTGAAAACCCGTTTGATTCAATCTCTTAATTGTACAAATAATTGAAAATGAACAATAAGTGTTGCGACACCTATTCGATACGTAAAACGTAACAATTTGCATTAAAGGCAACTTTGTCGACAGATGTGTTAGCACTTACATAGACGATCCTTCAATTACCATTGCCGACTATGAAATGAAAATGAAGTAATGAAGGATATTGTAAGCCTTGTTGCGTAATTAACATTTCTTTATCAATTATGATGCAAACGGTCTATTCGTGTTCCTAACTGAATAGTGACATTATTCTCTTAATTTTACATTTTTACTCCACTTCTTATGAAATAAGATAGGGAGTTATGCGACTGTTTCTAAATTTTAACGCCCGTTTTTGACACTTTTTCCGAAGAATTAGAGTTAGTACGTTATAATGAAACAAAAAAGTTTTATGTCCGATGGCCGGCCGACCATTTTACACATTTTTGTTGCAAATAAAAGTTGTTTATAATTTAATTCTACACAACTTTTGTTTAAATTATTTTTTGATTCAATAAGTAATTACTGAGATATAATAATCACATGACACTAGTTAAAGGGAAAAGTTATTAGAAAAGTTTATGTTTGAACAATTTTTTTCTAAAACGCAATTTTATTTTCGCTTATCGGGGCGATGTGAAGTTTTGTGGTAAACGTTTGTTTTATTATGTTTATACGTTTATTAGATGTATCTGCTTTGTTTTTCTATTATTTGTTTGAGTCTAAGCAGAAGCTTTACCGGTTTACTAAGCAGGATTAATATTTTGAAAACTTTTATCTAAATTATGCACTTATTATTTTATCCTTACGATTTAGTATTTTGTTTGCTAGATATTACCACATTAATCATTTTATTTTAACACTAATTCGAGGATTAACCGTTAGTTGGGTTGTTGCACTAAGATTTTTTTGTGTTTGGTGGGGGATTATTTAAATTAAATGCTTTTGTCAGTATGTAACAGCAGTGAGTTTTTCCTGCAATTGTGGAAGTATTGTTTGCATTTTCAATTTTGTTTAAGTTATTCATAAATGTACCAAAATAAAATGGTTAGTTGTGGTTTAGTTTCGGATTATTAAATTAACCAGGAATGGTCCAATTTTTGTAGAAGTGACTCTCTGAAGTTTTTCATACAGGGTGTCCCACCGGGAACGCCATCGATAGATTATATAAATTTTTATAATTTTATCTTATTTAGCATCAAAATAAGGTTGACTTTTACAAGGTTGTCTATTCAAAAATTCATGGTTTTTGAAATATTGGAAATTTAACATTTTTTTTTTGCCAAATGCAATTGATTTCTTTTAATATGAATGGTTATTCCTAGTTGGCCATGATGGCGTTTGAAAACAATCATCTGTCAAGGATATGTCAAACTGTTTGTATCAAACTAAGAATACCAATAGTTAACTGTACCGACTATTAGTGTTAAAGTGCATATCGTTATCAAAACATAACTTATTATGCTTGAAACTACACGTGTTCGATAAACCAAGTAATTCTTGTACAGTATTCACACGCAACGAAAGAACACCTGGTTTTTTCGACCTTACTGTTTTAAGCATTTAAGTTATCGCTTTGTAACGACATGCACTTTAACACTCACAGTCCGTACAGTTAACTGTAACACATGTTCTTAATATAACTTTATCACATTGTCCATAAATAGTAAATAAATTTAAAGTAATCTTCGTTTGTATAATTTAGCGTCCCGGCATGACTATTGAATTTTAACAGTTTGACATATCCTTGACAGATGATTGTTTCTAACGCCTCATGGCCAACTAGGAATAACCATTCATATTAAAAGAAATACAATAGCATTTTGCAACAAAAAAAGTTAAATTGCCAATATTTCGAAAACCATGAATTTTTGAATAGCAACTTTGTACAAAGTCAACCTTATTTTGATGCTAAATAAATAAAGCTATAAAACATGGTGCTTGCATTTAAAAAAATGACTCTTTGACGTTTTTTGAATTTAATTTTAATCCTTTTTTTATCGCCCTGTATTAATTTATTATCAAAATATCGACATAGCCCACTAAAATAGGTCCCCTGCTACAAAAACCTATTTCAATTTTAAATAATAAAAGGCATTAGTATAGGAAAATTTTATAATTTTGTTTAGCCTGAAACGTCATTTTTGACATAAAATTTAAAAATAAGTCCAAAACAGTTAGACTTGGTATAGGACATTATACACAAATGTGTCTAGAATTTTGGGCAAAATTCAAAAAAATAGAATAATATATAGGGTGTTTTATTTAAAATAAGCAATTGACACTACTTCCGGTATAACCGGAAATGTCACCATCTTGAAATATTTTAGCGGAACTGCCCCTGTCGATGTTAGTATACTACAAATTTTCAAATTTTCCCATGTACAGTTTTCTATAATCTATCGATAGGCGTTCCCGGTGGGACACCCTGTATAGAGATTCCTTTTCGAGGTATTGCGTTTTAAAGTTGTCAATCGTACTGGGTTATGTTTTCATGTTTTTGTACTTAAAATTAACTTAATAGGTCAAAACAATAAAAAAACCTTGGATAGCAATTTACAATGAATTAACAAACTCAACTTTTATTAACGACCGAATAAAAGAAATTAACCAGATTCTCAACGTAACCCCCCTCCCTCCCCACCAACACCTTTGCACATTTCAATTCTTTTTTTATTAAGTTGCTCATCCCCATTATAATTTTTCAGATTAGTCTTGATTTGGGCAAGTGACTGTCCTTTCGTTCTTTCTTGTTGGTTTTTGCTGATAAACCAGAGTTTTCGCATGACCCCCGAAAGTAAAAATCAATGGATTAAAATCTGCAGACCGTTGTGGCTCACCCCAGCTCTCAAGATTACAAAATTAAAATAATGCATTGGATTGTTTTTGGAATCCATGTTAATGCTGTGCTTTACACTAGATATGACAATGGTAAGCATATAGAGAACTTAATCATACTATGACCATGACCCACTATGGCTAACAACTTAGAAGTGCAATATCTCAAAAAAGAAGCTTTATATGAAAAAACTTCAGGAGATCATTTTAGCTTAGAATTGGTCAAGGAACACCTATACAAAGTTTGGACCATTCCTGGTTGGTATAACAATAAGAAACTTTGGTTTCTGTATTTGGACATAATACCCATTTTTAAAAAGTATTTTCCTAGTATAGAAGTCATTAAAATGATTGGTTCTTCTTCATGGAGGAACACTAAAAAAACACTGAAGTGCACACTTTGACGCATGAAATCCGATAAAATAATTTAGTGATTTTTTGATGCTTTTCCTCGATTAAGAACCATCATTTAAATAAAAGTTACAGGAGGAAATATTCACCTATCGTCATAAAAGTCATCTTCCTTTTAATTACTATCGGAATTAATAGTTCAAATGAGAGCACAAATTCATACATAATTAAAAAAAGCATGTAAAAAATTTTGTGGTCGTTTTTTAAATTGATTGTAATACGTACCGAATTCTTGTGTCGCCACCGATTAATTGAGTTTAAAAAAGTTTACTCTTGAAAAACTGCTGTATGTAAAATTTTAATCGTTACTTACTCACTCACTAACGTCAAAATAATAATATTTGTATTTGTTAGTCATTCGTTTATTATACGTTAAATAATATGCCCATAAAAAAGCGCAATAAATAGCTGCCAAGAAAAAAGCAGACAAGAATTCGGAGGAAACAAAAACCGGAGGCGTGGTCTAAAATGTCATTTTAAGACAATGATCGAAATATTTTCGGTTTGAAAAAGCTCCCATCTGATAGGGGCAAAACGTTGACAATAACTTTATACTTAACAATATAAAAATTTTTTATTGAAAAAAGTTTATCAAAACAAAAATTACGTTTAAATATGTATGAAATTACATCCAATTAAACAAAAAAATATTTTTTCTTTTTGTTTACAAAATAATGCAAATGTAACTGTATTGAGGAAAAGGCGGATATGTTGAATTATTTTGTTGACGTATTTTTACTTTAATACTGTATTAATTAGATTTTATAAATAAATTTTCTTAAGACTTTCTGAACGGAACGGAAAAGTTACCGTGTTTGAAATAAATAAAATGTTCGAAATCGATAATTTGGGTAAAATTAGTAAAAAAAGTTTTTTAAGTAGAAGAGTATAATTCCATATTTAATTCAAGTTTTTATGACTGCAGTTTTTATTATTGGTACAAATAATGGTACTTTACTCCTATACCAATTTATATTTTTGTCAAATTTGTAAACCATTAAAAAAATTGTAGCATTTGATGATTGTAATTTAAATTTTAGAATATGCAGAACTTTTGTGAAGAATAACTTTTCTTCGTAAAGTTAATAATAAAAAGCTTCGCATATGTTGCCAACTTAAGTTGACATACTGTATATCCGTCACCTAACTAAATTTGTTCTATTACCAAACATAATTGCTGAAAGGTGTTTTGTGGTTTTAAGAATGATTAGATTTTGTCCTTCATAAAATTTAAAATATAAAACAAAACAATTATTTTAAGGAGAGTGGTGTGCAGTTTCTCAAAATTTACACAAATTTGTTCTATTTCTTACTCGGATCGTTCAAATGCGGTTTTTTTAAATTATTTTTTATGGTATAGCTAAAACTACAAAAGTCTGAAAAAAGATACATATTTTGGCTTTGATATACAAATAACTATTATTGGTTTTGTTCATCTGGTTCTCATTTACTTAGTCGAAAAAGATTTAACAATTGTCTGAAGTACTTGGTTTCCGGCTAAAAACATGGAATCTTCTTGAAATCAATCCAAACAATGCTTTGCAATTGCATGTCTTCTTTTACTTCCTCCATTTGTCATTACCATGATTATCATTACCTGTTTTTCTGCCAGTTCATAGATCTCGTACAATCTCACTATGTAGTTAGTTATCGCAGTTTCTTGTTTTTCGGCTATTAAATAAATAAAACGTTTATTTTTGTTTGAATCGATTTTTATTTTTTGTTTGACAAATGACAAGAATCTTAAGCGTATTATTTATTATTCTATCGCTTTCCCGAAATACTGCAGTTACACAATTCAAACCGTTGAAGACTAAATTACTTGTCTTTAGGAAACGAACATACCTGGAAGTAGCTCCAGCAGAGCAATTAATCTTTTTTCTCTTCGACATTTGTCGTTCTTCTTTAATTATTTTTACCTACCTTTCATTTCAATCTTTTTGCTTTATTTCTGCTAATATTCATTCTATATTTATTAAGTTGTATGTCTAGATTATTTAGAACGTTTTACAAGTTTTTTACTTTCTTCATCTTCATGTAGAATCTCTTCTTCTACCTTTTAGGCACTCAAAACTTTCTCTAAATAAACGTTAAAAAGTCGGCGTAGACATGTGTCCACTTAACAACTTAAAATCAATTTCCTCTATATTATTGTTTACTTCGATACGTTTTTAATAATATCTTCATGATTTTGATGATAAATGTTTCTATAAATGAATCACTTCAATGATTTTAAAAAAATATTGTACCAATATAGTTTTTCGGCACTCTGCTCAAAATTTAAATAAATCTACAACTAACTCTTTCATTCTCTTTCTTTTTCCGTTTTTAATTTCTTTTATTGACGATTTTCTTTTACTTTTTTTTATTGTAATTCTTTCTTTATTCTCAGAAACTTTAATGTAATTGGTTGTTTCTCCTTTTCATGTAACTACTCGTATTCTGTAGGATCAGTAAGAACTGGATCCATCTGAAAAGTGAGTAAAGGCAGTATCCATCGATACCTTCTAACTGCTCTCAACAAAAACTACATACATGAAGATTATTCATTCACGTTGTTGATCTTTGAAATGCCAATTTTTAATAAATCGAACACTTTTAATTTTTAAAATCTACATCATGATCTGAAAGAAATCCGATTTTGAGTGACGTTATGAATTTTATGCTAATCCGGTAAGGTTATATTAATTATTATGGTCTTTGAAGTTGGTTGAGTTACATTAATTAACATAATGGTTTTATGCTCCCTTAAAACTATTTTTATCAAAATTTTCTTAATTAAGGTGAACTCGGGGAACTTTTTTTTACATGCTAGAATAGTTTACGTCAATATACAGGGTGATCTATGGATGATTGTACCTTAGACGTTTACGGATAACGAGCCACAGGATTATTTTGAAAATTTGGTTATTTAAGTAATTTAAGTAATCTATCGACCTAAAATATTTTCAAGGATGCGACGTTGCCGCTTCTTGTGGAAATATGTGGTAACTTCTTTTTTTTTCAAATGTCACATCCTGTATATTTTGGCTTTATAGATTCGCTATTACTTTCTGATTATTTTTGTTTAATATTGTCCTATAGCGATCTGTAAAGGTTTTCGAGATAATAATTATTTTCCAAAATTTTGTTAAAAACATTGCCCAAAGTAAAAGTTAATTGTAGCGGTATTTGGATTTGTAAAAATCTAAAATTTTGAGTGTGGTTTACCAAGTTCCTGTACATTGATCTTGTGTTGAGAAGTTTGCTTTGCATTTTTGAAATGGAACATCCTGTTTATTGTTAAATATCCTGAAAGACGATTAAAATAATTTTTAAATGACCTATCATCTTTTCATACTTAAATAGCAAGATTTCGAAAATAAAAGCAAGTTTCTGCAAAAATTTAAATATTTTGGTATTATTTATTATAGATAGCCATGAATTGTCGTTATGAATTTACATTTTAATCGTCCTTTAGGATATTTGATATTATATGGGGTGTTCTATTTTAAAATGCACTCCCTCTATATCATAAAGCAAACTTCTACACAGAACTAATGTACAGGAACTTAGTAAACTGGACTTAAAATTTTAGCTTTTACGAATCTAAATACCGCAACAATAAACGTTTAATTTGGGCAATGTTTTAACAAAAATTTTAGAAAATAATTAATATCTCCAAAACCTTTACAGATAGCTATAGAATAATATTAAACAAAAATGATCAGAAAATAATGGTAAATCTAATACAGCCAAAATATACAGAATGTGCTCTTTAAAATAAAGAAGTCACTTATTTACACAAGAAGCGGCAACGTCGCATCCCTGAAAATATTTTAGGTCGATAGATCATCCACCATCCATTAAATAACCAAATTTTTAGAATAATCCTGTGTCTCGTTTTCCGTAAACGTCTAAGGTACTATTGACCGTGGATCACCCTGTGTAGTGTTTGGTGAGGGTTCCTCCAAAAATTTTTAACTGTTTTGAATTTGGTTTAAGTTTCTTTTTAGTGCCCAAGAAAAGGTTTTCGATGAAATTCAAAACATACAGTATTTGTATTGCGTATTATTAATTAGTTATGTCCAAGTGTACTTTTTTTATAATATTTTAATTTATTTCCTTCCATCTTAGTATTTCTTTTACAACAACCTTTTTTCGATTCATTTTCAAAACCACAAGGTTCGGTATTCTAATCATCTTTTCTTTCGACAACCACAGCATTCCAATGCTCCATTATCAATATCATTCCACCTTCTCCATTCTTCCTTTCCAAAATAACTATAGTACTGGAAATCAATTACTCAACTCCTCCTTTCCAGCTTACTTTACTGATACCTAGTAACTAATATTTTTATGAATTTTGCATTTTTTGACAATTATTTTAGGTTTCACAGTGGCTATAATTAAAAATATTTTTAATTATAACAATATAGGGTGTCGCACTTTTATGGACTACAGATCAACTTTGATAGTTTAAATAGAAACATATATTTTTATTTTTATTACAAATTACTTGAAAAAGTATGATGACTTTATGTATACGAGTCTTACTCAAAAATGATATTTTTCAAGATATTTAATTTTAAACATTTAATTGGGTCAATATCGATTTTCAGATATTTCACGTTTTTACATTATTATTTGGAATATCAAATTCAAATTTTATTCACATTTAAGGCGGTAACAACCTTAACTGTTCATGATTTAAAATTTGACATCTATTATACAGGGTATGAGAAAAAAATATCAAACTTTGTAATCGAAAATGATGAAATCAAACGGGACACCCTATATATTTTTTTGCCAGATCAATGTAAAATTAAATTCTCTACAAATTCTCTATTTTTGCTATTAAGTAGGCGATGAATTGCGAACATCAAAAATTTTTATTGTAACGATTGTGTTAGTAATTGTAAATTGGTAAACGTTCAGGCTTCGAAAACTCTGTAAATAAAGTGTTACGGAAAAACAAATTCCATCCTTATCGACTACAACACCATATCAGTATCTAACAAAAACCGCTTTTTAATGCTGACACGTTTACTAGAAATTTTTCTCGTATTTGACATTTCTAGTTTATTCAGATATTCCTTTCGGCCATTGAAGATAATCTGTCTAGCAATTTTGTTCTAATTTTGATGATTTATTTTATAATTTCGAGTTGTCAATAAAAATGTTTTGATGAAGCGTGTATTTTTGAAAGAAAATACATTTTAAGGCTAATGGTTGAGATTTGGTAGACAGACATTAATAGAAAAGTTGTAGAGAATTAAATTTTACATTGATCAAGAGAAAAATATACAGGGTGTTTTATTTGATTTTATCAAATTATTCGTTGTTCTCGATTACAAAGCTTTAGAAATGAGTGCAATAGTTCTTAGTTACTTTCTAGACTAGTAGGAAAAATTGAGAATTGCCACCTACTTCTTGTCAGTACTTTAATTTCTGACTTAAAAATTAATAAATCAAACACAAAAATATTACAAATATTACAGTAAGAATAATGTGTCAAAACTAAGTCAATGCCAATGTTGTTAGTGCAAATAAAAAAACTGCTGGATTCTCTAAAACTCATCTCCTATTTTATTTCAGTAAAAATCATAATCCCTTATTTTTCTTTCTCAAAAAGTTTCTATTTTTGTTCCTCAGTATAATCAAACATTTTTTTTGGAATATTATAATAACAAAATGTTAATCACCAAATCTGCTGTTTTATATACTACCTTTTCACATCTGACAAAAGTTACAAACTGTATTAGGGCTTTGCATAATTTGGCACCCTTTTAATTATAAACCGCTTAAAATCGATAGAGTGTATTACCATAATAAACTTAAGGTGAACTATGCTCATCATAAACTTGTCAAGATAAAATTTAATGTAAATTATTTGTACAAACTAAATGCACACAATTTTAATTTAAGCACTTAAAACAAATATAGCAAAGAACATAAATACAAAATCAAGATCACCTAAAAATACCGAGCGTATGGTATTTTAAACAGATTTTCGTGGTAATCAAATATGTATGACTCATGAGTAATCGAATTAGATTATAAATTATAAAATTGATTGTTAACAATTTGTTAAATTTTTTATTAACTTCCATTTCATTTCTATTCTACATCGAAAGTAATTTCCTGTTTTTAAATTGTAATTTTAAAAATTTTAGAATTTTATTAAAAGTGCTAGGTTTTTGCCACGTCTACGCATATTAAGCGCTTTATTTAATAGCGCACCACTTTTCGCTAATTGAGGGAGTTCCAACGTCCCGAGTAAAAGATCGTTAACCCTAAAGTGCCCCTTTGTTAAAAAAAATTCCCGTGTGCTTGTGTAACATCCGTTATTCTACTTAGTGAAATTGCAAGACTGATTTTAGACAAAAACCCGACTTAGGAAGCTCGATAAAGCTTGGCGCTACTTCTTGGTAACAACTAGAAAATTGCGATGTCTTTCGTGCAAATCTAGTCGCTGAAATTGCAGTGCCGCAATTGAAGGGATTTTCACAATGAATAAAAAAACTTGCAAAGACGTCGTAATTTATATTTTTCAAAATAAAAATATGAAAGCCCTTTGAATAATTAAACGAAAAAATAAATCCTACCACCCCTACAAATATAATATTTTGTTTTACTATGTTTTGTTTACCGTTTTTCATATTGTCCTGTTTAATGCACAAAGCATGTCTTTTTAATTACAAAATTTCAAGTACACGTTAATGTTTACATATTCATGTTCAATCCTAATACTTCCACTTAAAAAACCTCTACAAATAGAACGATATTTATGATAGTCATTTAACCATCAAAGTTCTATTTTTTTTCAATGCAATTGAACACAATCATATTTTTGTTGTTGAAATTGACATTTAATTTTGAGTAAATTCTCAAATTTTGCTTCTCACTTGCTTAAGTTTCAGCAAAATATAGTAAAATTCAAAACATACAAATCACATTATATTTTATAATGAAAGAAATGACACCGTAAAATACAGGGTCTATCTGAAACTGCACAACAAAAACCATATTCGTACACGTGTTCACGATAGCTAAGCTGTCATCATCAACAAATTGAGACTGAAAGTAAAATAAGCTTATATAATCTATCTCGTTACGTCTTACTGAACCCTCTATAAGCTTGAGTATTTCTGAAAAACCTAATAATCCCTGATCATCATAATTCATTAGCAAACTTTGTTTTTGAAAATTTTCAGACTTTTATAAGAATCAAGTTTGTTTGTATTATCTACTTCTTTAATTAATTTAATAACGCCTTTTGAAGCATATGCATGGCAACATTGAACTTGTCTGACGGATGGTATTTGACATGAGCTACCTGTTCCTTTAAATAAGTTTTAATATGTCTCTTGTTTGACCTATATATTCTTGGTTACAGTCTTTACAATTTATTTTATAGATTCCCGATTTATCATATATCATATATTTTGCAAGTTGTTACTACAAGAAATTATTGTTCTATAATCAAACCATGAAAATATTTTTTTAGTAATTTGACATATTTTTACCTACTTTCTAATGTTTAACTTACTTCATATTTTCTAATTTTACTGACTTCCAGAAAAATTGCAACAGCTAGAAGTTGTTGAACAAATTTATTGAAATTTTCAGGAAACGTCTATTTTCATGAAACAAACTAAAGATTAAAATTTAAAAAAAAAAAACTTAAAAAGTTTTTCAATAATGACTTGCTCCGTCACGATTTGTAATGCACTCATTTAGACGGCTTGGCATGCTATCAATCAAGTGATCTATAGCTGTTTGTGGTATATCGTCCTAAACTTCTTGAATCCGTAGCTGGAGATCGTGTAAGTTATCTGGAAAGTGTGGTAAATTACCCAGTCGCCTACCGATCATATCCCATACATGATCAGCGGGAGACAAATCAGGCGACCGAGCAGGCCATGGGAGAACGACAATGTTAACTTTTCAAAAACCGTGTTATCACTCTTTTGTCGTATGAGGGCGCGTATTGTCCTGCTGTAAAATGGGATTTTTAAGCCCCTGAAGATATGGAAACCCAACGGATTGTAGCACATTAGTAATGTAACAAATGCGTTTAGGTTGCCTTTAATAAAGATTAAGGATGATCTGCTAGAGTGAGGGCTGTGTGCGTTCTATAAAAAATGTTGGATTTTTACGTTCTCCACGCATCCGTTTGACCCTACTAGGTGAAGTGGTGTAAGAGGAAGACATAAAAATCGACGATATAAACGCAACTCATAAGATCTTATCCGGCGATAAACAGATGACATTGACATTCTGAGTCCTACACCTCTCATTCAATTATTTGCAATTGATCGAGTTGTTGAAAATCTGTCTCTTGTGGCCAAAACTCTTAAGGGACGTTCTTTGGGATCTGTAGTCCTCCGAGGACGTCCACATCCTCGGCGACGATGTCGAACCCTTTCTTCGGACCATTTGGACCAACATCTCAATACCGATGAAACATTTCGGTTTACACAACGAGCAATTTCTCTTAGCGAAAGTCTGGCCTCTCTCATACCAATAATACAGTCACGTTCAAAATCACTTAATTGGATAAAATGTTGATGTTGACGGACTTTTGTTATTGTTATCAAGTTCAGAATGAAATTGTGAACAAACAAGAACAATTTGCAAACTTTACAGTTACTAAATGGTCCACTACTTAAAATTTATTGTTACCATATCCTATGGAAGCAACAGCAAACTACTGGCTAGATTTTATTCAAATTTTAATCATCACTTTGTTTTATGAAAATAGACGTTTTCTGAAAGTTTCAATAAAATCGTTCAACAAATTCTAGATGTTTAAATTTTTCTGAAAGTCAGTATACCTTGTGTCCCATTGAGAACGCAACATAAGACTTTATTAAGGCAAAATATAGAATGGATCTACTAGTGCTTTGAAATTTTCGACCAATGCAACGTCGGTATGTGTCATTTTGATTGCTCTGAAGTTGCAGCAACCAACTTAAATTTGAATTATTAGCGCTACTTTTATAACTTTCTGCAATAATGAGTGTGTATACAACTCCTGAAAAAGTTTAAATGGTTAAATGGGTATGCAGTGGTGAAAGCTATAGAAACTGTTTAGCATTATTTGCTGCACTCGACCGAT
Source organism: Abscondita cerata (assembly GCA_030710515.1). Lineage (NCBI taxonomy): Eukaryota > Metazoa > Arthropoda > Insecta > Coleoptera > Lampyridae > Abscondita > Abscondita cerata. The sequence goes on from JALBCR010000823.1 coordinate 138,060, forward strand.
TCCAAGTGCTAGTACAGTCATGCAAGTATTTCAAACCTTTGAAAATACTGGCAGTGTTCTAAGCGGCCAAAGCTGGTGCAGCTTGACAGGCCTAACAACAACAACGACGAGATTGATGTACTAGCAGCAGTTCAGCATAATCCGATCATAAGTGTTCGACAACTAAGTGTTGACTGCGGTCTAAGTAAAAGTCGTGTACATAGAATACTAAAGAAACACAAGTATAAGTCCTACCATTATTCTCAACATCAAGAGCTTTTCAGAACGGATGCTGAAAAAGACAAGAATTTTGTGAAATTTTAATGGAAAAATCTAATAATGACGATAACTTTATTAAAAATCTGTGTTTTACTGATGAATGCACTTTTACATTAAATGGAACACCAAACATTCAAAATTACTGTTTTTGGAGCACAGAAAACCCTCATCTGTTTATACCAGCTCACACCCAATATCCCCAATCAGTAAATGTTTGGGCTGGGATATTTTCCAATACCGTAATAGGTCCTTTCTTTATTGAGGGTACACTTACTGCTGTTAAGTACCGTGACCTATTAATTGAGCATGTGCTACCAGCATTGCACGGAGTTGCTGAAGAGGATGCTGTTGTTTGGTATCAGCATGACGGGTGTCCAGCTCATAGTGCTAATCTGGTAAAAGGCCTCTTAAATGATGCGTTGCCCAGAACTTGGATTGGAAGAGGCGGTGAAATTGCTTGGCCACCGAGATCACCAGATTTGTCTCCTAATGACTTCTTCTTATGGTCATACATTGCCTCTAAAGTGCATTCAGATCGACCACACATCACTGTCGAGTCATTAAAGGACATAATTGTAGAAGTTTGCTTTAATGTTCCGGCAAACGTAATCTCTAATGTGCAACGCAATTTTTATAATCAATTAGGGCATTGTTTAGCAGTAAATAGACAGCAGTTTGAGCATTTAATATAAGCAGTTGCTGACTTAAATAAAATGCAGCTTTCACTTCTGCATACCTACACAAAAACCAAAACGGTCCTTTTCAGGACCACCAAAAATCACAAAAAGAATTTTACACGACTTTCAAAGAAAATCAATTTTATTAATAAACATAATTTAAATTTATCTTACAAAGGTTAGGCGATTGTGTGCATAGATCTCATGTGTGCATTTGCAGAGATTATGAAACAAAGAAAATATTTTAAAATACAAACTTTATTCTTTTGTGAGTTCAAACCGAGGTTCAAACATTCAAAGCTGTTAACTATTTGGCATTCTCAAATAATCACAACATTTTTGTTTACCTACATTTAGCTTGTACGACTCCTGCAAATAATATTCCAAGTTAAATCACTTTTTAGGTAAGTACTAAAATAATAATATTCCTTGCCTATGAAACTTTCTTCCTTCATCGTGTTTTACACAAGTATCGGTCTTATATCGTGAAGTTCTTAACATGCTGTATAAAAATGAAACCTGAATCCGTTTACATAATTATACTTTCATAGGCACTTTTAATCATATTGATATATCTGCATCTTAAATCAGCTTAATATTCTTTATAATACTAAGCACCACAATGTACTTTTGTTTATAACCTAAAATTAATTTACGAAAATAATTGTGCGTAATTATGTAAAAGAATTAGTTGTACTTACTTGAGAAAGCGATCACATCAAAGAACTAAACAATTAGAATTTTTGGCAAAAAACAAAATAATAAATTTTTAGGTTAAAAAATGTCAAAAGGAAAATTACAGTTGTGGTAGACATGACAATCGTCACACACACAAACCGCTCTTTCTTACTTTAACTGACACTTACAACGCACGTCGTATCGCGACTGTGAAAAATATCATAGCACAAGTAGGTTCGTTCTATATTTTGCCTTAATAAAAATCTTATGTTGCGTTTCCCACACGGTATATAAATAAATAGATAATGGACAAACAAACACTGAACGTATATGACCAGAACTATGAAGACAAGTGTTATAAATTACATAATTATTACTTTTGGTTTAGGTTATCATTCACCAATTAATCAAAAAGAAAAACAATCTTATTAACTTACATTTCATTTAAGTTTTGTTATTCAAACCTGGATATTATTATTTTCATAAAATTTAAGCATAAGTTATTAATAATATGTGTTTTTTTTTAATAAATTATATGTAGAACAAAATTGTTAATTATAATTGTAAATCACTTGTAATATGTATAAATGCAAACGTACATTAAAAATGGCGTTAATAATTTTATCATCTTCCGGCACCTCTAAGTCTCCAAATTAAATTTGCACATTTTATCATGTATAAAGACTTTGTGTCTTAACATTCCTTTTATCAAAACTGATATGAATTTATAAACAATACTATACTAATTTAAACGCATATAAAGTTTTTCATTGCTACTAAATGAAATTTTATTTACATGAAATGTTTTTAATTACTTTCTTAAAATAAATTTAGGTCGGTTATTAGAAATCTCATTTAATTTTGCCAAAGTATTTGATTTGCCCAGCGCTTACATGGCGTGTATCTGTGACGTATTACATGTCATTGATACGAAATTAAGAGAGCCCCCCAATTCATTACAAACATCAGAGAGTAAGCGCACTTTGAGGAAGCTCCCTAACAGATTAAGCAAACTAGGTATCCGAAAAGTGAAAGATTTGGCAAACCCAACGTTTCTGTCGGGCGTCATTACTCTCAAATGTTTTGTCTCCACACTATACAGGTTTATACTGATTGATCTTCGTGGCACCATACATCACAATACAGCAATGAAAAATAATGTACCATACGAATAAATAACCGAGATCACCAGATTTGTCTCCTAATGGCTTTTTTTTATGATCATACATTGCCTTTAAAGTGTATTCAGATCGACCACACATCACTGTCGAGTCATTAAAAGACAGAATTGTGAAGTTAGCTTTAATGTTCCGGCAAACGTAATCTCTAATGTGCAACGCAATTTTTATAATCGATTAAGGCATTGTTTAGCATTAAATGGACAGCAGTTCGAGCATTTAATATAAGCAGTTGCTGGCTTAAATAAAATGTAGCTTTCACTTCTGCATATCTACCAAAAACCAAAACGGTCCTTTTCAGGACCACCAAAATCACAAAAAAGAATTTTACACGACTTTCAAAGAAAATTAATTTTATTAATAAACATAATTTAAATTCATTTTACAAAGGTTTGGCAATTGTGTGGATAGATCTCATGTGTGCATTTGCAGAGATTTAAATTTAGAATATAAAACAAAGAAAATAATTTAAAATACAAACCTTATTCTTTTTGTGAGTTCAAACCGTGGTTCAAACATTCAAAGCTGTTAACTATTTGGCATTCTCAAATAATCACAACATTTTTGTTTACCTACATTTAGCGTGTACGACTGTTGCAAATAATATTTCAAGTTAAATCACTTTTTAGGTAGGTACTAAAATAATAATATTCCTTGCCTATGAAACTGTCGTCTCCTGGTTCTTCCTTCATCGTGTTTTACACACCTATCGGTCTTATATCGTGAAGTTCTCAACATGCTGTATAAAAATGAAACCTGAATCCGTATATATTATTATACTTTTATAGGCACTTTTAATCATATTGATATAACTGCATCTTAAATCAGCTTAATATTCTTTATAATGTACTTTTGTTTATAACCTAAAATTAATTTACGAAAATAATTATGCGTAATTATGTAAAAGAATTAGTTGTACTTACTTGAGAAAGCAATCACATCAAAGCGACTAAACAATTAGAATTTTCGCAAAAAACAAAAATAATAAATTTTTAGGTTGAGAAATGTCAAAAGGAATATTACAGTTGTGGTAGACATGACAATCGTCACACACACAAACCGCTCTTTCTTTCTTACTTCAACTGATACTTACAACGCACGTCGTATCGCGACGGTGAAAAATATCATAGCACAAGTAGATCCGTTCTATATTTTGCCTTAAAAAAAATCCTATGTTGCGACACACGGTATGTTTAAGACAGTTGATTTCGTAAAACCATTGTATTATGCAATATGCTTAATGTTTTGCAGTTCTTTATCGAAATTTTGTTTTGACAAAAAAAATGTAATAATCTGTGAATAAAAAAATTAAAAAATGCGAGTTTATGTTGCATACTATGGTTTGAATCATTCGTTATAAACCTAAGATTGTCATTTTCTGCGTTGAGCCGTGTTTGCCCTTCCTTCTTTCGTGCTCAACTTGACGTTTGGCTAACCATGCTTCTTTAGAAGTTAATGTAAAGACTGATGTTGTTGTCTTCTGCTCATCGTTATATGTTCTGTTCTACTACGGTTGGTTGATAATGTCGATCAGTGACGGGTGGTTGGTCTTTGATGGTTAGTTGATCTTTTGTTTGCTTTCTTTGTTTTTATAAACAGTTAGTTTCCATGTGTTGCTTAAGTGGTAACCATCTTCTCGATTGATGTTATTCTTATTTTTCATAGTTTCTAGGGATAGTAGTTGTTGGTTCGTGATAGAACTTTGGCTTTTTCAAAGTTGATGATGTGTTTTCCTTTTTCGTGTAGGTGTTCTGCGATTGCTGATTTATTTACCGCTCTAGACTTATCGCCTCGATGATGTTACTTCAATCTACATTTTGTGTTGCTTCCGGTTTGACCAAAGTAGACTTTACCGCATAAACAGTCAATTTGGTAAACTTCTTTTGAGGATAATAAGGAGAAGGATTCTCTGGATGACCTAATGGAACAAGGCGATAACAATAAGTTGGCTCATAGTGTATACCGTATACCGACCGATACCTCCATGCCACATCACCCTATCATTCACAGCAGAAGCGGTCTCTAGTGAACATCTTAATGTTTAAAGTTAACTAGATTCCTGTCGAGGCTAACAAAGCAGAAAAACTTCGACATGTCCAACAAGCCCTAACGAAACACGGTTATACCATAGAAGGAATGGAGGTCATCACCTACGCTCAAACCGGACACAACACAAAATGTAGATTGAGGAAACATCACCAAGGCCAAGTCCAGACCGGTAAACAAATCAGCAGTCGCAAAACACCTACACAAAAAAGCGAAAGACATCACCAACTTCGAAAAAGCCAAAGTTCTATCACACACCAACAACTAGTATCCGAGGATAATCAAAAAATCCCTAGAAATTATGAAACATATGAATAACTTCAATCGAGGATGAGGTTACCGCTTTAGCAACATATGGAAACTAACACTTTACAAAAACAAAGAAAGCAAACGTCACCACACAATTAGTAAATCCATCGAAGACCAACCACCCGTCACTGATCAACACTAGTCTTTAGAGTAACTTCTGAAGAAGCTAACAGTATGATTAGCAAAACGTTAAGCGGAGAACAAAGGAAGAAAGTACAAACAAGGCTCAACCCAAAAAATAACAATCTTAGTGACAACGGTCGCGAAAGCTTACATTCACATGTTATAAACCTCTTACTGTTAGTGTCTTTACGATAAATATCTATACATAGTTTGTTACCATTTCTTTCCTAAATTTAAATTTCTACGAATTGCTGAGGGCTGTGAACTTTGATTGCAAAAATGTCACATAGATATCTAAACCAAATTCTAGGAAAGTAATCTAAATTCATTTTGTTAAATGTTACTATTAATTTGGAAGTAGGTTTAACTCATACATTGTGAAGACCCGATCTACTTTTAAATTGAAATTTAACCAATAGTTCTAAGCACGATACAGATCCAGGATTCAAACAACATAATATATTTCACAAACTTAATAATAATTTTTATTCAGAATTTAAATGAACGTGATACAAAAAGATAATAAATTCTGTGTCTTGCTTACAACTATTGGTTAAATTTCAATTCAAAAGTAGTTCGGGTCTTTACATGGCGCCCGAGCAGCGAGTCCGAAAAAATCGATAACTTCAGAGAGAAGATATCTTTTAAAATAAAAAAACCGTGTAATAATAATTTTAGTTTACAGAATGAATTAATTTCTTTTACACATCGTTGGTATGAGTATTTTTGTTATTAATAAAGATGGAAAAAGAACCGAAAAATGCCATTTTTAATTATTTCACTTGTTAGGACAGCTACTAAAGTAGAATGTCATAAAATTAATTTCCTTTTGAGTACTGAGTTTTTTTTCTAAAACTTTGAAGTTTTAAATAATGTTAAATAACTCAAGGACTAGAGGGTATTGTTTATTTCAACTACAATCCAAAGTTGTGTTTAAATACAGGGTGTTCCATAAGAGAAAATATAACTATGGCATGTCATTTTTATAGATCTCCCTATTTATTCAAAGGAATGGAACACTAAACTGCAGCGTCTATTTAACAAACGGGAAAACACCAAAAAACTGCACCAAAAAACTTTATTTGGACACGTGTTTTATTAGCTAAGCTATCATCATCAGCGAACCGATACTAAAAACAAAAACAATAGGAAGCTTAGACAGGGTGGGGCACTACCAACGAATTATTCTGTAGTACTAAAACGACAAATAGTGTAAGAAATCTAAAACATATATATATCGAGATTATTTGAAACCACATTTTTAAAATATTTTTGATTATACAGAGTGCTCCAGAAACACGTACTTTATCAAAGTTGGGTTATTTTAAATGGAACACCCTATATCTTTCTATATTTTTGAATTGTATTATAAAAAATAACGTTCTTTAACATTTCCCTATACCAACTTACATACGTTTCTGAGATAAATCAATTTTACCTGATATGCAGACCCTGCAAAAAAATGCAATAACTTCAAGATAAATAAGAACAAGTAATTTTGTTTTACATCACCTTACTAAGAACCTTCAACATCCCTTTGCAATATTTACTATTATGTTATGATGTACAGAGTGTTTTAAATACTACCGCATAACGCTAACGACTTAAAACTTAAATAACTCGCTTAACTTAAATGGAACACCTTTGATTTCTGTAGCCTGTTGGAATTAGGAACTAGTTACCTTTCAATCTGTATTAGAGTTACCAACCTCTAACTCTGATAGTTTTTGAAATATTTTAAAATTTGCTAGTTTAACAATTTGAAATTTACTGGAATTTAAGTTACCTGTGAGCTATCAGTAAAATGAACATTATTTTGCGAACATTTTTAATGTATAGGCCAATCCAGCTTTAAATATTCACCTTACAAAATTTTTTTCAAAAAAAATTAACAGAAATGTGCTCATGACTTATGCTGGGCATTTAGAGTCAGTCGAATCACATCCACCTGTCACAAACAACAGCAACCGTTATTAGTTTTACTAAAAATCAATGACACTGTAAACATTAGTAACTTTGTTAAAAAAATTCTAAAAATAATGGTTTTCGAAATTATCGTACTACTATTAGAGCGATTTGTATTACATTCTTAGTTAACAAGTTAAAGTTTGTCGATGTTTACAGTATGATCGATTATTGATGTATCAAATAACGGTTGATGTTGTAAACATCAGTAAATTGTAACCGGTGTGCGTAATTCGACTGGCTCTTAGAGCCCCGGATACTAGTCATAAGCACATTTCTGTTTATTTTTCTGAAAAAAAGTAAATATTTTTAAGGTAAATATTTAAAACTGAAAGTTGCAAGATAATGTCCATATTGCGGATATTTCACAGGTAACTTAGATTCCAGTACATCGTAAATTGTTAAACTTATCAAATTTCTAAATATCTCGAAGACTATCAGAATTAGGGGTTGGTAACCCTAATACCGACTAAAAGGTAATTAGTTTCAGCTTTTAACAGGCTACAGAAATGTAGGGTGTTCCATTTAAGTTAAGCAAGTTTTAAGTTTTTAGTTGTTAGTGTTATGCGGTAGTATTAAAAACACCCTGTACATCATAACATAATTGTAAATATTGCAAAAAAGATGTTGAAGCCTCTTAGTAACGTAGTGTAAACCAAAATTGCTGTGTCATATTTATCTTGAGGTTATTTATTTTTTTTTGAAAATCTGCGAATCAGGTAAAATCGATTTTGATTTGATTTGATATGTTACGTGTTTTTAGAGCACCCTGTACAATCTAAAATGTTTTTAAAATATGGTTTTGAATAATCTTAACATATGTATGCCTTAAAAGTCTAACATTATTTGTCGTTTTAATCCTATAGAATAATTCGTTGGTAGTGCCTCACCCTGTATATACTATCTGCGTGTCACGCATCGTTACACTTAATTAATTCTTATTTAAGTTTGAATAATTCCGAAAATCCTACCGGACCGTTATCATCATAGTTCATAAGCAAATTTCTATTTTTAAAAATTTCCAAACTTTCACAAGAATCAAGTTTGTTTTATTATCTGCCCTCTTAATATATTCAATGTCGCCTACTCTATGGCCATTTTCAAGCATATGCATGGCAACGTTAGAGCTAAGTGCTCTTTAAAACAAGTTTTAATAGGTCTTGGTTTGCCCTATATATACTTGGTTACAGTCTTTACAATTTATTTTATATATTCCCGATTTATCACACATTTCTATTGTCCGAGTAAAGTTTTTTGGTGCAGTTTTTGGCGTTTTCCCGTTTGTTCTCTATATATTGAAGATATTATTAGAATGCTCCTTTTGACCAACATCCCATTGCTGCAAAAGGATTTACGAAATATATTCCGTTTAGCCATAAAGTTACTTTACTGCGGTCGTGACTTACCCTGTATATTATTGTAAGTTAGCACACCACTATAGTTTGAAGTAGAGCGTGAAAAATCTGAAGCTAGTGCTCTAAAACTGAAACCACTTGCAAGCTCTGTCTCATTCAACCAATGTTGAGAGGAGATAAGTTTTTAGATTTTTAAACTTGTTTTGGAACGTTGTACAATTAGATGAGAAATAGAATATTAATGTCTTGCTACTGGTTTGGAATCAACTTGGGACGAAGTCTTAAAAAAACAATTAATTATGAGTCTCTAGCTTGTTCTATTTGAATAAACGACGAATAATCCTCCGGGTGCATTTTTTTATGCAATACATACAAACTTTTAAACTTTAAATAGTAAATTGTATATTATTATAAAAAATAGTTATTTGTCCAACAAGTGAGGAAAGCGATTCTTTTTCCCACTCGAGCTCGAGTGAAGTACTAGGCGCATATATAGTTTTAATAACACATTCTTACATTTTTTAAAGAGGCATTTTTGTAACACAAATTTATTTTCCTCGCTAGTGAGGAAAAACGAATTTTCCTCACTATTTGTAGAAAAGAAACGTTCGTTTTCTAAGTATGTCGGGGAAAAAATTGTTTTACCTTCATCTAGTACACAATTTGGAATACGTAGTTGAAAAAATGCAGTATAATAACAAAATCATAAAGCACATTCAACGCTTCAATAAGACCTAAATTTTTAGGTCCGACACAGTAAAACGTAAACGGAAGCAGTAAACAATGTAATAACAGGATTGTGAATCTACACGGTGTCATAAAAACGACGTGCCAATAATCAAGTTGTTTTCCACATGCTGACTAAATACGTAAGTATTTGTCCAAGAAAATATTTCTCTCATTGCGTGCTCGGTAAAGCGAAAAATAATACATCCGTAAGTGAAATTAAATTGTTCAATTACACAATCTAGAAAACGTGGTGCTCCCTTCATTGACGGTAGTTAACAACATAAAAACGAATTCCACATGTTAAAGTATTTTTAGTCTCAACATGTAAAACAGTAGGGAACGAATTGTCCCAATTTAGTTTACATACCATCTGTGCTTTACATTCTCGTCTTTATTCCCAACCTACATCCGACTAGAATTACGAGTCCTTTTTTAATTATGAAAATAAACGCTATTAATACCATAAAATAGTTCAAAGGAAATTATAATTGAAGTGTAAACTTCGTGAGCAATTACAAAACGATCGTAATGAGGGTGAAATGGTAAAACAAATAATAAATTGCTTGATAAATGGTGACTGTTAGAAACAGTAATTGTGATGGTGCTAAATTTAATACAAATGAAATTTTCCACAAAGTTAATTTTGACAATGATAAAATCAAACGGTTTCTTTTTTTTGTAAATAGTGTGATAAGGAAGCTTTACAATGTTGAAGGAAAAATATGGAATAAAAATAATTTAAGCCCTAATTTTGTGTACAAATTGAAGCTAAAAATAATGAAATAGTAATAATAATAATGATAGTAATTTCATCAAAATTTAGTCCTACTTTGGCTTCACAGCGACATGGTACAAATAAAAACTATACTTACAATTTTCAATAGATTCAATTTCAGAAATGATAATGTACAGAATTACAGAAGCAGAAAGAAAAACTGCGGAAATAGAAAAACGTTCTCATGAAGCAACATTCGAAATAACAAAACTGTAAAAAAACAAGATCTTTAAACGATATAAAACATTTATTCATTAATAATAATTTCAACAGTGCAACGCTAATTTTTAGTACTAACGTAAAAACTGGTGAGAACAGAAACTTCAATCAAAATAATATTTACAAATTTTAGCAACGTAACTTACTTGGCAACGTATCTTAGCAATGCGTGTTTCCTCACATTAGCCAATTTCACGCGATCTACCGGTTAATAATGGTATTTACAACAGGCATTAGAGCGAGTTTGGTTACTTTTGGTTATAAAATTTTTGTTTCGCATGACGTCATACTTATCCCTTATACGTCACCAGCTATAACTGGTAATTACATGATTTGGGAGCTGTATTATTACCCTCTATCAACCCATGTATAACATAACTTGTCAAAACTTAAGTGTCAAGCCTTTTTACTTCATCGTGATCTTTTATATTGTAATCAAGTTAACAACAACATGGGCCACTTTGACGCCGCCATCTTGACACCGTCACTTTGACGCTCATCTCGACGCGAGCTCATCTCGCAAGCTCATTTCGACGCGAGTGGATTTCGACGCCATTTCATTTCGACGAGAGCTCATCTCGACGCGAGCCCATCTCAAAGCGAGTTTATTTCGCATAATGAAAACAAAGTTGTTTAAGACTTTGCTTTTTGCCTTAAATTTTGTAAAAAATAACAACGTACACAACATTTTTCCATATCGCAAACAATATATTTTAAATAAAATTTTCGATAATATATAATCTACAAAAACTTTTATTTTTTGACATTATTAGCAGTGAAGATATTGTTAACTAAAAGACACGTGATTACCGTATCTCTCTAATTAAACTTATAGAACAAAAAATTAAATTAAAACAAATGCATTGGTGTTTTTAAACTTTCGTATTTTTTAATCAATTATTGCGGTCGCAATTGATTTAAAAATTGACAGTATATTCAATTTAATATTGACATTTATTCAAAACAAATAGTTTGACAAGTTCTAGTTTTCTTATGCTTTCAAACTACTAGACAACAGAAAAAAAATACACCAAAATTTACTCGGCAAAATGCAAACTTCTTGGGCAATTATAAGTAAAAATTTTGGACATTGGCCGATTTTGTCTATTTCATAAATTTGAAAGCGGAATAAAAAGCCATAGAAAAAATGCCGGGAAATAAAAACCAGTAAAAAAAATCGACTGAAAGAAAAGCTAGGGGGAAAAAAAGCGGCCAAAAAAATCCGCCAAAACAATTATTATATATAATAGTATCAATCACATGCGTTCTTTGCAGTTACAACCAAACTGAAAATACAAAAACACCATCCGTAACACCCACTAGAGCAAGATTCACGTTAAGATGGACTCGCACCGAGATGAACTCACGGCAAGATAGGTTCGCGTTGAGATGAGGTCGCGTCAAAATAAACTGCCGTCGAGATGATAATTATTATTTATAAAAATGTTGTTCTCCTCATATCTTTCTACTTATGTCTCGCACTAAAAGGGAATTTTCAAAAACTTGCGATATGAAATATGTATACAGGTTACATATTTATCTGTGTGGATTTCATACTCGTGTATCATAGGCTGAGCCTGGGTATCCTACGAATACATATGTAAACAATTTATTGGAGTCACAAATGGCCATAATATTAACGGAATGTCTTTTGTATCGGTCTTGGTGCTCTTGTTCTACTTTACCAAACATATGGGTCCCATCTAATAATACCAGAATTTGTGAAGTATTAAAAAACAAAATTGCATTAAGGTTTGACGAAAAAACTTAGAGTTATCCTTTTTTCTTGTATTAAAGGCGCATGTAATAATCATTTTTGGTTCTCTTTTATAATAATTGTACAATGTACAATAGAACCTAATTATAGATATAAAACTGATTGCGAGTAAGTGCATTTATCTTACAGCTTTGTTGGGTATTAAGATTGGTACCTACCTGGATAATTCTCAAATTTCCTCGATTTTTGATGTATGTGTTTTTTAACTTTAATAATAAATGAAGTATTCGATTACCAATGTCCAGTTGTAATAATAAATATATTTATATGGCACATTATTATTTTCATTATTTTATTGTGATGGAAGTGTAATGTGCGGTGCACTTGTATAATGTGGTGACGAAATCTTGTGCAAAACCACCACAAACTAAACTTGCGAACTTTGAACCACCTTTGAATTCATGTGTACCTAGTTATATTTATTAAGGGTATAAATATTATAAAGGTAAATAAGAACATGAAACACAACAGCACTACCATTGCATGATGATATACAGGATGTAAATAATTTTTTTTGACAGATTATCTTTATTATTTGTTTGATAACTGTTTACAAAAAAATCTCCACTCGGGTTCTAAGATTTTTTTTTAATTTTTATTTTAAAATCACCCCAGCGAGTACCTCAACGATATCACGGCTTCTACCGGCTCCGGTAAGACTCGACCCCTCTTTTGAACACGTTGTGTCCTCGTAAACTCTGACTCCCTCATATTTTTTTTAACTACTACTATCAAACTACATCATTTTTAATCTAAATTTGTCTTCTAACTTGTTCATTACAATCACACGTTTTACTGTTCTCTTCACATTGGCGCTGACCTCAAACGATTTGTGTGATGGATGCTGCTTTTGCTATCCCTGAGAATGCGAATCTCTAAATCGCTACTGAACGATATAAATACCGGCCCATTTTATATCAAAACGCGACCTCCCTCGTTGTGAACCTTCACCATGACACGGTCTCTTTCAGTGTAAGTAGGAGGATCTAGATCTAGATTTAGTAGATCTTCTGTCGTGCCCAAGCTTCCCACCCTCTCTGAAAGTCGACCAAACAGTAGCAGCGTTGCGGCGTCGACTGATTTAAAGTAGGTTTGGTAAATAGCAATTCCAGGTATTTGGACCGTTCTGGACGCGGAGTGCTTTTTTATTTCTTGATTTCGCTTCTACTGGATTTTGTTGCGGGATGTAAAGCGCAATGGTCCATTGGTGGGTTTGCCAGTGGCGACATGCCCGCTGCCAACAAAACTGTGGATTATTATTGGTGATAATGGCTCGAGGAAATCTGAACCTGGTGAAAACTTTATCTTCCAGCTTGGGGATGATTTATGGTTGAACGTAATGAATAAAAGTAATAGGGACAAGTATAAATAGTTATCGCTTTGATAACGATTTGCGTTTAAACATTCAATCGTCGTTACAGTTATCTGTTACTTAGTAATGAATAAACCTTCACCCAACGGGAAAAAGTCAGTAACGGTTAGTAGGAGTCTCTTCCCCGTGAAAGTAGCTGGGTGTGGATCTACTAAATCACAAGCGATCGTTTCGAAAGGCTGTTGTTCTTGGCCTCTGGGAAGCTTTGGAAATTGGTGGTCTGCGATTACACTGTGCGCAGATTAGACAACCCCAAATGTCGTTGTTACTGCAGGCCACTGATACGGAGCCGGTACTATCCTTGCCGTTTCCTTAGTCCCTGGATGACCAGCCATTGCCGAATCATAAAACACGTAACACACGCGGTACCGAACTGCCTCCGGCACTTACCTTCCGCACAGAACAAAAAACAGTTTTTGTCTAGAAATACCCCCAGAGTCTTCTCCGGAGGTTGACTGAGGGTTGTGCTAGTCCAACAGTCTTTATAAACTCGTCCCGTTTCTGCACGTCCCCCATTTTGTCAGAAATCGTCTAAATGTTGATCGGTTTCATGTACGGTTCAACGGTAGTAATGTCCATTTACACTTTGTGCCATTGCCCAACACGCCCGTCAGAATAACGCCAACCATGGCGAAATCGGAAACGAAGTCTCTCACCCAGTTACATAACTCCGGACCTGGTTATCAAGACCCTCCCGGACAATTAGGAAAAAATGTACAACATAATTTCACAAAACACAATCACACACAACAAATATTCTACAAATTAATGTTGAGAGGTTAAGTAAGGACAAATCAGATATCTTGTCTAATCTTTCAGGAACAGGGTCGATATTTTACTTTTACAAGAAACACACTGTGGAGATAAGATAAGTATACAACTCAAGAAAGGAGCGGAGTTTGCGGCGGTTGGTCGGTGGTTCGGCGACTCCGATTTTTTTGAGGTAGTGTTGCTGAGGCCGCTTGTTCTCGGCACTAACGATACGCCCATGGTACTGGCTGTCGCCAATCTCTCGAAAACCATATTTAAGTGTGGTAAGTGGGAATCTCTGTTTTGCGAATAGATGATGATGTCATCTAGGTAGACCATCACAAACTTTCTTAGATTGCCTGCTAGAACTTTCGCGCCATCAGTCGTTGGAAAGTAGCTACAGCGTTCTTAAGACCGAAAGGCATGACACGAAACTCATAGAGCTAACCCCTGGTGTTGAGAAAGCCGTAAAGGGTTTGGAGCCGGGATCAATTGTTACCTTCAGTAACCAGATTTAAAGTCTAACGAAAACTAGGAGTCTTTGTGCTCCTGTAATCAAAAGGCTCCTGCACCAACCTCTAGTTTTAAACTCGCTGAACCGTACACAACCAACCGACGCACCAGAATCTAAAGGTGCGTCCAGACCGGAGCGCAATACCTCACCAAACGTTCGCGAACGTTGCAAATTGTAGTGTTTTTCAACAGTTACGAGGATATGTTGGGGAAGAGCGCGCAGCGCCGCGCACATTTGTGCACGAATAAATTTGTTCCGCCGGTTGTCGGTACATTAAAGGAATGCGCGGTGCGCGCTATGTTTAATTCGGACGGTAGATTCACTCGACTGCGTGCGCGTTGCGCATTATCAGGCGAGTTGAGACTTCGAGCTGTGTGCTGTGTGTGTGTCTGATATCACATTTTGAAGCTAGAAAGACGTTGTTGTACTAGTGACACTAGTGACTAGTGTTTTGGAGCGCCATACGCCATGGCTTCTGATTGGAATCACGAAAAATATTTAGATTGATAAACATTTACGAAGAACACCCGGAACTATGGGAGTGTGGAAACAAAAACTATCAACTGAAGAATAAAAAAGCAGATGCCTGGGAGTAAATCGCTGCCGAATTAAACAGCGATCATGAGATAGTAAAAATTAAAATGTCCTCTTTATTGTCCTCATTTCGGCGAGTGAGAGAGCAAAAATGAAGGCGACCAAAAGGACTGGCCAAGGTAAGCAATTTACCAATTCATTTAAACATATACGTTTAAATAAATTATTGTTTCAGGAATGGCAGGTCTTTACACTAGCAAATGGTTCGCTTTTTCAAGTTTTGCTTTTCTTATGAATAAAAACGATCCAAGGGAAACTATAAATACAGAAAATATGACTATATATTTTTTTTTTCAATGTAGCAACACAAACCTAGTATTCTAAGCATAATCATTCTGCTAAGAAACACTTCCTTCATTCATAAAGTATGTAGCTAGGTGAACTCTTATTTCTTGAGCATCATTAGCAGACTTTCTTGCAACTTTTTTCAAAGGTAGAAAAGATTCATTTGATGGTTCTTCTTTGCGCCAGCTTCCTTCGATTATTTTTCCATCTTTTTCATAGTCTAAAACTGTTTTAGGAGTGTAGATGTTTTTCGAGAGATTACTTTGTCTTAAGAAATTATGAAGGTACTGAGTAGTCAGTACTACAAGGCTTGCTTTGTCCGGCTCAAGTAACATCGGCTTTCTTAAGACTCTGAAAACTGCCGAAAGGATTCCAAAAGCATTTTCGACGACTCTCCTTGCTCTAGACAATCTGTAGTTGAATATTATTTCAAGAGAACCTTTCATATGAACGCTTGCATATGGTTTCATTATGTGTTTATGCAGAGCGAAGGCGTCATCCCCAATTAAAACATACGGTATCAACTTCTGTTGATCTGTAAGAACTGCTGCTTCTGGAAACGCCATTTCTCCTTCTTCAATTTTCTCCACAAAGTCGTGTTTTTGAAGACACCTTTATTAGAAATGCGGCACTGGCAGCCTACGTCTGCGAAGAGAAAATTATATTCCGCATCCACAAGTGCAAACAGCACAATGCTAAAAAAGGTAGTTGAAGAACTTGCTTCCACTTCCCACAGGTGCCTGAAGAACCACATCTTTGCCGTCTAGGGCACCCAAACAATGTGGAAAATGCCAATGCCGGTTGAACTCTTCTGAAACCTCTAACCATCTCTTCGCAGTAGTTGGTGTCTGTAAAGAATGAAAATGTAACGATTTCATGTTACATATGATAATTATAATAATGATAAAATGTATAATTGTATATAGATATAATTAAATTATTGTTATAGGATCCAGAGGAAGATGAAAGATCCACAGTACTTGCATCTGAACCACGGTCAGAACCAAACATTCAGGTTACCGAGGAATCAGAGGAAAGCAAAGTCACTCCAAACGAAGATGGAATCATTCCTAAAAAAAGAAAAGACGATTGATCGTAAACGGAAAACGTTTGTGTCGCCAAAACGGCCGCAGCTCAAAAAATGCAACGAGCAGACAAATCCCCGAGTATCTTCCGCCTAGAATTTGCTTGAAACTATTGCTGGCAATACTAGAGATGAATGTTATAAATTTGTAAATCATATTGCAGCAAACCTTCGGAAGTTTGATACTCGATTAAAATGTATAATTATGCATCGGATCAACAATATTATTTTCGATGCAGAGATGGGAAAATACAATGACTATGGAGGTGCATATGTACAACAGCCTCGAAAGGAGTAGTATCCGATTTTCCAACCAGTGGGTACCCAATCACCGATAACTCCTTCGTCTTTTGGTAGAGTATTAGCAACCCAATCTAATGAGCATCAGAACTCATTTTTCAATGATGGCACTCAAACCAACCTGTTAACACTTCAATTGTCACACCACCAGGGCACGAACCGTTACAGTATCATCAGGAGATGAAGATTGTTTATGCCCAGCCTCCATTATCTTCTTCGTCATCTGTGGATGAAATAGCAGCAAGTGGAAGATCTAGTAATTATGACAGTTCCTCTCTAGACGATGTAAGTTTTTACAACTTTAATTGTACCTAAGTCCTGCCTATTTAAGCTAAATTGACAATAAAATAATCTTAGCTTTACATTAATCTTTAATCCTTCGGTCAATGCTCTGCAGACTTCATAAACTATTGTTGATATGGTTTGCTTGGATATTATGAAAGTATACATCAAGCTTGCATATGAATCACCAGTAGCCAAAAACCGAAGCGTAACAGCAAGTCGTTCTTTAATCGGAATCGCCTTGGAAATTAGTATTTTGCTTTTGTATTTAGGGCCGATCATATTTAGTATGAATTCAAAATCACTGGAGGACAAACTACAAAAGGTTTTAAATTGTTCAGTATCATCGATAGCTAGGTCACATAACAAGTCACTTTCGCTGTAGACATTTCGACTATGGAACACAGAAGTCATCCAGAAACGCCTTTTGCATCTTTTTTTTTTGGTCACTAAGTCGTGGAAAATAATAATGCATCAGCAGCGATTCTCACGTCATCCATCTTCGACTGAACGTCAAACAACGATGGTCAAATCCATCAACCGACTCGCCCCACGCCCGCCTTCTCGCGCTAGCGGGAACCTTAGCAAGCGTCACCATGTTGTTGTTTCCTGCGCCAAATAGATCATCTTCGCGCTTTTGATCGAGAACGTTCGCGAACGTTTGGTGCGGTATTGCGTTCCCGTCTTGGATGCACCTTAACAATACCCATACATTTGTGTTCGTTGACGGTATCCCAACCTAATGTTACATTTATGCAGGTTGCTTTTGACTTTTATTGTATCTATCCCTGACTATAATTCTTTCCACTATTCAACTTCAGAAAAGTCATACTAAGGTAGTCTTGGGTTAACAATTATGGTTTATCTGTATAGTAATAAATATAATTATTATGATAATCATTATCAGTGATGAAAGCAATGAACTATAAAAAAGAAGCCCCATACGATTAATGAAAAATAAAATGACACCCAAACAAGTTTAATGAAAACTAAGGAACAGAACACAGACGGTGTTTCTAGTAACGATAAAAATGGCCAGTCTACTTGAAAAAAAAACATTAAGACGATTGTCGAAATAGAATCCTATTAAAATAGGGTGACGTTTAACCTAACTATTTAAAACTCAACTTTTGTGCCCCAAAATAGATCAACGTAAATTACTTCTGTGTGAGTTCTCTAGAACAAGCATGTAAACCTCACAAACTTGGAATCAAATTGGCAGTTTAAAATTCATATTGACAGTTCCGTTGATTGTTAGAACATTGAGGATATATTGAAAATTAAAGTCTTCTATTTTATTACTCAACATATTCTCCTCTTAATTGGATACATTTATTACAGCAGAACCTGCAACGTCTCTAGACCTTTCAAAAATGTTTCTTCTTGCTCTGCAAACCAGACCTCCACAGCTTCTATTACCTCCTTGTTGGAAGAAAATGTACGACCTTTTAAACTTTTTTTCAGTTGAGGAAAGAGGTGATAGTCGGACGGAGCCAAATCGGGTGAATAAGGGGGTGTTCTAGTAATTCAAACCCTAAATCACGAATTTTTGCATGGCAACATGAGATTTGTGTGCAGGGGCGTTGTCCTGCAAAAACAAAACACCTTTGGATAGCTTTCCGCGTCTTTTTTCTTTAATATTTTTCCGTAGAGTGGTCAAGTAATGTCGAATAGTAATCTCCAGTTATTGTTCTACCCTTATCCAAAAATCAATCATGATTACTCCATGGCAATCCCAAAAACTGAAGCAAGAACTTTTCCAGCAGATTTTTGGACACGAAACTTCTTAGGTCTTGGAGAACCAGAGTGTCGCCATTCCATCGATTGTTGCTTTGTTTCTGGATCGTAGAAATGTACCCAAGTCTCATCCATAGTAACAATTCGGTTTAAGAAGTCTACATCGTTTTCAAATCGAGCACAGATCGAACGCGATGCTTCTACCCTTGCACGCTTTTGGTCAACATTCAAACATTTGGGGATCCATTTTGCAGCAATTTTCTCATGTCCAAATTGACGTGAACCATATGATGAACGCGTTCGTATGAAATATTCAGTGCTTCAGATATCCGTTTTAGCCCAATTCGACGGTCTGATAAAATCATGTCATGAACTGCATCGATATTTTCGGGGACTGACACAGAAACTGGCCTTCCCGATCGGTCATCATCTTCAATGGAAAATTTACCTCTTTTGAAGCTTGCATTCCAATTTTTGACGGTCGCATACGAAGGACATTGATCACCAAGGGTATTAAGCATATCTTCGTAAATCTGCTTACCTCTTAACCCTTTTAAATACAGGTACTTGATGATGGCTCGATACTCCAATTTTTCGATTTTCACAATTTCGGTGGACATCTTTTTCATTTAATTTATTGCGTGACTCTGGTTTACTTTTTGACGTCAAACTTTACACTGACACTTCTAATAAGTTATTGTTCGTTGCTATGGTAACGCAATATTTTGTTTATGCAAGGAACTGGTCTAGGCTAACTAGATTTCAATACATCCTCGTAAATGTTTTTGAACTTGAATGATTCCTGTTTATTTAAAAATGGGAAAGTAGATCCATGGGGAACAGCAGGCGCCCCAACCAATAAAAAGAAAGAATATGATTAATATCACAAGAAAGCAGTAAGTGACACAACAACAAAGAAAGGTCAAGGTTGACTGTCTATTTAAGGTTGGTGTACAGAACTTCATGCAAATCGTCCAACCTTTGTATAAAACAAATTGACAGTTCCAGTTTATTCATATTGACCATTTCTGTTTATTAAAAATATTGCACATTTTTCCTTTATTGGCGGAGAAAAAAGTATAGTACATAGTTTGAGCTTCAAACAGTCTTCATACTTGTGCACTCCAATTTTGCGGTCGTCCAAACGAAAAATAAAGAACGAAAAAACTCTCCTAAATAAATTGGAAACCACATGGGTTTTAATAAGGGTTCTTTAAGATAAATGATCTCTTAATTATTCTCCAATTTATCCAAGAAAGCGAAACTCTATCTTGTTCCAGAAGTTTTTCCACCATTCCTGATAAAGCCGGTTAAAGGTCGCCAAGCGCGAATCTAAGGTGCAACCTTCACTTTTCTGTTATGAGTTTAAGTGACGTGAATTGGTTGTCATTTTGATTTCAAACTCACCTTAAATGCAAAACTAAGCATCTTCGTAAGATTAAAGAAACAAAAAAGTAGAAACAAAATATTTCGTACCAGTCATTGAAAGTAAGTTCAATTACAATTACAAAAAGCAATTAAATTCATTGATCCTTGTAAGAAAACAGAAATGTCGCATTTATTGCATGTAATTCCAAGATTAATGTAATTTGAATGGCGAATCTGAAATTAGGTTTTACATAAGAAAATTAATAAGCACCTTGCATTGATTGATATAATAAATCGTCTTGTTGGAAGCGGTAACATTACTTAATAAACGTTACAAGACCATTAGAGTTTAAGCATCCAAATTTTTGAAAATCGTTTTTGCAATGGAAATTTGCACACAATTCGTTTAAGTTGGAACCATTTTTGATGAATAATGGCAGAGTAAATTAAATATACCTTCTATGTAGCTGCACAATTTTAATTGCTTTCATACCACCAAAGTGTTTTACATAAAGACATTAAACGCGTGTAAAACACATTAGTCCACATTTATATAAACCCTCCAGCAATGTCAATAAAAATTTAACAAACTGTACATCATGTAATTACAATTTCCGGATAAAATTAATTATTTATAAGTTAATGATTATGCAGACTATAAAGTATCTAGGTAATTGTCTAACTGCACAAAGAAACGAGAATTACAAAAAGTTGTTTAATAATAATGTTTATTTAAACTTCATAAAGAATATTATTATCTTTATACAGCCTGTTCGTATAATACGCGGACCTTTGATATTGCCTTTAAAAAGTAGACATTCTTTTAGGTTCCTCATTGGTTACAATTTAAAAATATTTTGAAATGTACAGTTAGTTCTACGACATTTAAATTTTATTTTGAATCTACGTAAAAAACTTTTATGTTTTAAACACTTCCTTCGGCTTTCAGATATTTTGTGTATTTTAGGTTATTAATTGAATATCAAACTTCCATTTTATTCACACTTATAACGGTAAAGGCCCGAACTGTTCACAATTTATGATATGAGAAAAAAATGTCAAATTTTGTAATCGAAATTAATAAATAACTTGACAAATTCAAATGGACCATCCTGTATATTTTCTTTCAGATCAATGTAATGAGTGAGTTTTTTACAGAAGAATTAGCTAGTAGGGTTTATTCCATCAAAAATCGAATAGAAATTTGTTAGTTTATTGGCAGTTCATAATTACAACTCAAATAATTCGACTACCGTGATATTCCCAACCTGACTAATTTAAAAAGGTAAAGGAAAGATTCGAGAGAACTACTAGAAAAATTCTAGGAAACATGCTTGTACTGAGAGGACATGCAATTGACAAAAGAATCCAAAGCTATGTTCCCAGCAAATTATCGCTGATCAGTGGTTTCAGCATGATGGTGTTGCGGTCCAATGCACATCGGCGGTTTGTTCCCAATTGTTAAACAAAATGTGCATTCTTTGATATTTACACCTAACTGATACGTATCTAGACAAATGGATTGGAAGAGGTGGTCCTGTCCATTGGCAGCTCAATCACCAAATCTTTCATCACTGGGGCTTTATCAAAAATGAAATTTAAAAGAAAAATATAGACAATATTGGGGTTTCTAAAACGAGAAGATCCGTCTGTTTTACGTAATGTGTTAATAAATATGGCATATTAAATTTTTGATGCAATCTTCGATTATGCATCGAAAATAATGGTCCATACTTTTGATGTAGTATTACAGTATGTATTTTAGGAACTTTTTTATTTTACATTTGGTAGTACAATTCATTTGAATGTTGTATGCGATTAGGGTGATTTTTTTTTATTTACAGTGGTCTTTGAAGCTTCAGCGTTATCTGCTAGTTATTGTACTTCAACGGTAGAATTTTCAACTGCTCATAGAATGTTGTCGCGTGAACTATGCCTTTAGTGCTGGCAGATTACTAGGAATTTTTCTCGTATTTGACATTTCCGTGTGCAATTTTGTAATAGAATATTTAAAAAAATCTGTAGAATTCGAGAATGTTTGGTTGACAGCTCAGATCGGTGAACGGAATGACGTCACGCCCGCACCATAATTCCTATACATTAAAAATATCTAATTTCACATGCACGATAAGTTTATTATAGTCGGATTCACCGGGTTTTAGGTATGACTCATTGCAGTAAACTATGATAATCGACGTGACACAGTTTTCTGTTTCTGTAAATCAAAATATCAGCAAAATGCAATTGAGAAACGTATGTCGTGCCGTTTATTTTATGTGCAAACAAGAAAACGTACGTCGAATAATTTTCTTTGTTTACATTGTCATAACCTTACATTCGTACTTCAAGTTGCCACACCGTTTTCGAATTTTTCATCTTTCCTTTATTCAAATCAGTATTTTTCAATACTAATCAATTATTATATCGAGGCAGATTAAGTAAGTACATGGTATTAACAATAAATTAATGATTATTATGATAGCATAGGAATAGTTGCAATGCCAAAGAAATTGGAAACCGAAGCAGTCATTATGAAAGTAATGGACTATTTTATGCGAGAACGTGACAACGGTGCTGTATTGTTGCCTTTCACGTCAGTTATGCAGGTATTTTATGAATTAAAAATACTATTTCATCTTACGGCTTGATTCATTAGCGAACTGCAGAAGCATGTGGCGTTAACATAAATACTGTATCTTCGATTAAAAAGAAATGAAGTGAAGGAGAACGAAGAACCTGTAGTGCCAAAACAAAACGTAGGAAGTCAAAGTCTTGTGACGTTGATAACTTCGTGAAAGATGTGGTTAAACGTACAATTTATAATATGCATAATAATCGTAAGTATTGCTCAAATTAGTTTTTTATAAGTAATTATGAATAATATAGGGCAACATATTACTGTTGCAACATTGCAACATGAAATTGCTACCGCTGGTGTATTCAACTTTAGCAAAAGTGGACTCTTACATAATATTGGATTTTCCTTTAAACTTGATGATGGCAGACGTGGTTTATTTGAACAAAACCACATTGCAGCAAGTCGTGTTAGATTTTACGAGAATATTTTACTGAGAAGGATCTTGCATTGTATGACCCTGTATATATGGATGAAACTTGGATATTTAGTAGAGGTTCACCAAAAGGAGTTGACATGATGCTTCTAAACAAAGCATAAAGAAAAAGCCACTTGGAGAAGGCAAAATGTTTGACCCTGATTTTATACTTACAACTAAAATTTGGTTTTAGGTTTATTGTTGTACATGCAGGAAACTGGAACGGCTTTATTTCTAATGCTTCACTTCTATTTTCATCTAAATCCCCAAAAGAAGATTATCATGGTGACATGTGTGGAGATTTGTTTAAGAAATGGTTTGAAAATGATTTGATACCAAATTTAACAAAACCTAGTTTAATTATATTAGACAACGCCAGTTACCATTCAACACTAAAAGAAAAATACCCAATGCTTCCTCGACCAAACATGATTTGTGTACATTTTATTAAAGCATAATGTAATGCATGATCAAAAATGTTAAAACGAGAACTTTACAATTAGTTAACGAAAATCCAAAACCGAAAATTTATTAAGCTTGCACTTAGAAACGGCCATAAGATACTAAGATTACCTCCGTATCATTGCCAATTTAACCCAATCAAATTAATTTGGGCTAATTGCAAGGAGTACTATAATAAAAAATTGGAGAGTTGAATTCACAGTACACCGATGAACATGTACGAGAAGTGTGGAAACAATCCCTCGAAAGAATAGAGTATGGACGAAATGCATTCAACATGCTGAAAAGAAATGAAGAAGTGGTGGGATATTGAGCAGCGGTTTGAACTTGTGGAACCCTTAATTATTAGTATAGGTTGTAATCAAAGTTCAAGTTCGGAATATGGGGCAGATGAATCTGATTAGATCGGATCCTTTTTAATTAGTTTTATTAACGTTGATTGATTTTGCGTCACAATACAGTAACCACTCTGAGTAGATAAAACTGTATTTAAATCAAATAATTGTTAAATTTCAGTTAAATAGGTACCTCAAAACTAAACGTTGCATTTAACACTAAAGTAAAATTATTTTAAGAAGTTTTATACGTGGACATCTTGTTCGCATACATTAATGTAACATTTCCAACTGTACAATATATACAGGGTGTTAGGTAAACATGCGGCAAAAATTCAATGGGGTTTTCCTTGGCCTAATCTAAGAATATTTTGTCTATGATGATTTCCTAAACACCTCTTTATTTCGAAGATACAGGAATTGAACAAATGTGCCACAGTAACAATATTAATGTAAATAAAAGTATGACATACGCCAATGAGTTTGTCAAGTAAAAAAATTAAGTGACGTTTAGCTGTTTGATGTGTCACATTTGTTTAAAGTGAGTGACGTTTAGGTCTTTTACGTGTCTTTAATAGTTAGTGAAGTCCGCTATTATGAATCACTACGTAATTTTTTAACAGCAACATACGGAGATCGCTGGATTGGTCGAGGTGGGCCACACGCATGGCCTGCTCGATCCCCAGAATTAAATCCTTGGACTTTTCGTATGGGGATATCTGAAATCACTAGTTTACGCTACTCCTGTGGAAGATTTGGACGACTTGCGAAATCGGATAATTGCTAGGTGTGAGTCTATTAAAACGACCCTGGTGTATTTGAACGAGTTCGACATTCATTGACGAGAAGATTGAATGCTTGTATCCAGGCTGGAGGAAGTCATTTCGAACATTTATTGTAGATTGATCAACTTTACATTTATTTTTTGATATTAAATATTGTTACTGTCGCAAATTTTGTTCACCCTGTATCTTCGAAATAAAGAGGTGTTTAGAAATCATCATAGGACAAAATATTCTTAGATTACGCCAAGGAAAAAACCCCTTAAATTTTTGCTGCATGTTTACCTAACACCCTGTATAAATAAATTATAATTATTATAACTTCCCACAATCTTTATTCAATGACACAATTTAAAAAATGAAGAGAAAATCAGAACATTTCTGGTCGAAAACATATTTATGATTATTTGAATTAGTTTGAAACAGCTGATCAAACTGAATTGACAGATTACACAAAAATTTATAGTAGAAATTATTTATTAGTTACGACATACGAGCCTGGATTGATCCATACAATTTGTAGCGATGAGTCATACCCAAAACCCGGTGAATCCGACTCTACACCTTAATCATAATTTATTCTACTCATTATAATCTACTTATTTTCCAAATTTTACGGCTGTTATCCTGCCAGATCAGTCATTATTTCCTAAAAGTGGGCAAAAATTACGGCGCAAAAATCTAATAAATAAATAAATAAAATAAAATAAATAAATTCACAGTGTATTTTTAATACCAAAATTCATATACATTCTAAAAATCCATAAATGTATGCAGAATACAAAAATATTACCTGAATAATCCAAATCGGTGTACCGAAAGTGGTAAAGTCGTAGACGGACCCCGATCCGCAAAAAAATGAATAGTTTTTAAAAATATTTTTATATGAAATTTGACAACTTTTTACAATTTAGCCGCAATATACAATATACATACTTTTACAATATAGGCACATTTTCGACGTTTCACACTTGCAGTTCTTACAACGTTGCGTATTTCTTCCATGCATTGGAAGTGACTTCTTAAGATGCTGGGCCAAAGAGATGATAAAGTGGGCGGCATGATTTCTGCTGACTTTTACTATAGAACACCGTAGTTCCGTTAGGGTGTTACAAAAGAACCATCTCGTCCAGGTTGCAAGTATATCATACATATAAATGTTTTGTGTTTAGTAAATACATCTCTTCCAATGTCCGTTTGTCCTAAACAGCTCAACGCCTCAACAATTTCGTCTGTAGAATTCATGAACGATTTCCAGAATTAAGTTTTTCCTTGTCCATGAAACGCTCTAGTAATATCTGCTCCTGAGAGTGTGTGTGTATCCCAGGTAGTGCTGCTGCTTTTAGAGGACCAGATGTTTTCTTTTCTTTGGTATTAGAACCACAAAGGCAGAATCTTCGTCCGTATATGGTAAAAATATTCATATTAGTTTGGCATTTCTGTTAGAAGCGTTAACGGCGTGCAGAATAAGTTTTGTATCAGCCTCTTGGCTTCTTTGAAGATCTTTGACTATTTCTGATGGTAACATTGAGGACTTTGCTTCCTGTCGATAGCACACTACAACATCTTTCTTTTTTTATCACATCCGTCAACAATGCTTCAGCAAAAACTATGTGATTTAATCTTTAGTTTTAACGTGAGAAATCAGCTTTTGAAGAAACTGATTGGTTCTTGGTATTCATCTCTATTTTATATCTCGCAAGGTCACCTTTCATTCGTCGTGCTCTCTCCGCATCGTTTAACTATCTTTCATTGTAGGTGCAAAAATTACATAAATCTCGGCAAATGTTCTATATGATGCTAGAATTCGGTTGCAGCATTTGGAAGCCAAATCTTGATTGTACTCGTGTTCTTTGTGTCCAAGGCTTAAACTTCAGTTATGGCATCTATTACGGCAACTATGAAAGTCGATAGACTGATCAGGGTTAGTGAATGTGCATCTTGTAGTTGTGTCTAGATGTTGAAAAAGAAGCATAAATTTACTTTTCCGTTATTATGAATCATTGATCGATCTGGATAAAACAAGGATCTTGGAACCACTGGTTCTTATGCTTAGTCAAAACTACATTTGTCAGTTCTCTCCAAGTTCGCACTTCGTTTTTGCCCAACAACCTACGTGATAAAGGAAATCAATTGGGTGTGCATCTCCCACGCTGTTGCATTCTGATAGCCGAACTTGCCACACATCATTACCCGATATTTTGCCAAAGCAATCTGTTGATACACGATCGAGTTGATTCCGCCTAGAACCCTCGATATCGCAAAAAAAGCACCCGTGTTTATCGTATTTTGGTATACAAATTCAGGTACAACGAGAAGTACTAGAAGTCACTTCAGAACTAGGAACATTTTAATTCTCAGAACTATTCTATTTTCATTTTAGGTTGCAACGTTTTCTTATGCGTAAATGTCTGATAGCACAATCTGTGCCAAACAACCTTTCTTTTACTAATACCCCTTCGTTCATTATTTTGATAAGCATTTTCATTTTTAAGTTTGCAGGTGTATAAAGTGCCTCTGAGATTACTGTTCGTGGGTTTTTAACATCTCCACATTCTTCGGTGTAGAGAAAACACTGAACCGAAAAATCTCTTATTCTCACTTTAGCCATTTAATTTATTGGCTTCAGACAACGTAGTTTATTCAAGCTCAAAATATAAAAAACAACACAACACAAAATGCTCACCAGTTCACTGGCACAACTGAACAAGTTCGACTCACAACGAAACAAGTTTCAGCGTGTTCCGATTTACCATTTCTGGAACACCGATCTTAAATTATACAGCTACAATTTTTGTATTCTGCGTACATTTATAAACTTTTAAAAATATATGAATTTCTGTCTTGAAAATACGTTGTGACTTTATTTTATTTTTATATTTATTTCTTTATTAGATTTTTCCGCCGTATTTTTACACTTTCGGCAATATCGACTGACTCACAGGATGACAGCAAACCGTAAAATTTTAAAAAAAGGTAGATTATAATGAGTAGAATAAATTATGATCAAGGTAGAATGAACTTATCTTACATATGGAATAAGATATTTTAAATATTATTTATGCTCTATAAGAGCCCTTCTAGGTGGAGGTGAGAATAATAATCAACTCAGTGAGTTGCAATCGCCGACGTTTCGCCCACCGTTTTGTAGGCTTTATCAAGGCTGGAAAATTTATTAATTTGAAATAAAATGAAACAACAATATACAAATTATACAGTAATTAAAATTATACACTAATTGGAGAACGCCTTACATTAATCTAGATTAAGAGTAAACAAATTCACCAATATCGAGTTGCTGCTTTCAAAATGATACTCGAATTGTTAAAAATGTAAAAACATATTTTTAAAAATGTTGAAAATTATAAATAAGAGGTAGATTGGACTTTGAGAATAAAAATAAGTATAAATAATCAAAGAAACAACGCTGATACGCAATTTTGTGAGATGGACAACGCCCTGGTCGCCATCTTAATATTTTCTTAAGTATACAATTCTCTTTATATTTGTGTTTTAAAGTTAATACTTTACCGTCAATAATCTAAATTGCTTAACATTTTTAGAAGTCAACGTGAATGCATCTATCTACTTTTTATTCATTATCATTTAAAATTAAATAATGTTTTAATGTATCTAAATGAGAAAACTTGGATCAATTTAATTTTTAAAATATTGAGTTAGTTTCATATTTGTTTTAATATGCAATCACATATTTATTGATTTAAAATTTATTTTATGTTCCTCATATATCAACTCTTTCTTTTGTTTTTATCATGTAATACATTTAGTTTCTTAATTTGCGCGTGTTTCCAAATGTTCTTTCTATCGTTTGTCATTTTTTTAGATCCTGGCCAAAAATTACAACGTAATAACATCAATTCGGGGATGAATGCCGACCAAATTAAAAAGAATCTGTCTGTTTGTTCTACACCTCACCTCGATAAGTCCTATTATTATAAAAAAATTAAAGATTTCTATCTGAGAAGTGAACGACAACAACGTAACAACATTTCTAGTTATCCAGATACATCTTTTGGTTAACCTGTCCAGCGAATTTCTTGTAATTTTGATGGTTTGTTTTAGAATTTTGACAATTCCTATATTGGACAGTTAAGGTCGTCACCGCCCTTAGTGCAACTAAAATTTGAGTTTGCTATTTCAAATAAAAAACGTGGAATATCTGAGAATATCTCGAAAAGTAGATTGGTTTCTTTGGATGCTCAAAATTTAAAAACAACTGGACCAAATTGGATATTTCCTTCTGCGGGTTTGTTCGTTCGCTTACGAAGGTTTAGGAAAAAGAAAAATTAAAAAATGTAACGGGACAGCTACTTTTATATTTTAAAAATATATTTAAATTTTAAACTCAACTTATTCATCTGTTATATCTGAAAATTGTTATTAAAACTATTTATTGTATGTTTAATGAAATTATTTTTAAAATCCATTCTAAATAAACTAAATAAACCGCTCAGTATCTCAAGAAAAAGATTAGGAAGACGTTTTTTTTTACAACAATAGGATTCGCTTTTTTCGACGAATTCGAGTCAGTACGTTACAATTTGTTACAGTTTATTTATAAAACAAAATAATAATTGTTTGTCTGTTTCTCAACAGCGTCGGCTAACCACAGTCACAAGGAGTCGTGTTGGGTTTTTATGGGACACGAAACACGTTACAGATGCTTTGAAACAGATTTAAATCGGGCGCCACCTACAATCTTAGTCAGTAGTCCTTTGATATAGGATAACAGGACCAAAATTAAACAAACTGATAACAAAAGATTAGAGGAATTTATTTTTATAGAACTTGACGTTACCACTTGTAGCGGTTTCTACATATACACAAACCAATGTGTAATCCACCATATAACAATAGTAAACATGACGTCTTTAGTAGTATTTAGTTTCGAGTAAAGCAAAATTATTGAAATAACTTCTTACGTTATCAGCCAAAAGTTGATAAAATTTAAAATAGAAGCAACGCGTAATTAAAATATGAATAAGTACTTAGGGTTTACTAAAAGAAACGTAACCGCAAGCAATAGAAATTACAACAAATTTTCTGAAATCTGTATCTATACTAATCGGAGATTAATTAACAATTATACCGGAAATCCTGTGCTAACAAAGGACCTACCGTAACGCACATAACCTCCGCGTATTGCGTGTTTAAAAGTTAAACGTGCATACAAAGCATTCGGTCTTAAAATAAGGTATACGTACAAATTTTCTGCATAGCATAAAAGAATTAATAAAAGAATCTTAATATCTAAGTACTCATTCTTATCTCACGACATGAGTTGTTGAAGGTCGCTCATCGATATTGAAAACGGTTGTTCGGGGTGTCGACGGTGATGAACAATCGCCGGGTGGCCATGTATTCATCAATTTCCTAGTTATTATTAAAAATTGTCCCAAGGGTGTTTAGTTGTTACAATGCACCAATGGTGGTGACAAGAAGGTAAAAGATAAAGGTAAAAAGTCTACAAGGAAAAATGTAATGCCGCTTATCGGACAAAACGGCCATTTCATGACTTACGGTTTTCGGAAAATAGATGACATATAGCGGTTATTTTGCTATGGATTTGGCTTTGACAATTGCGTTTAACAGTAATTCATGTATTCACCTACAAGAAAATATTATTACCATTATTTCTACCTTACTAAAAAAAACAATCGCTACTTGATCGATGTATCTTCAAAAACCACCAAGTAGTAAATGACGATGGAAATAAAACGGATTCTTACGTGGGAAAATTACAGTCTTACCATTCCCACCATTACACGAAGCAAGTTAGAAGAAGGGAAGAAAGACATCGTGTGAATTAAGTTCCCTAACTTACAGGCACTCAATTCCTATAACCAACCAAAAATTCAGGGGCCAGTAGCGTCAACAAGAAACTTAATAAAAAAATTACCGTTACAAATTAGAAGTTCTGGTTTGATTTTAATATCCTTAAGAACTCTTAACCTTACACATATTTTCTAATTTTTAAATAGCTTACAAAATGCTTATTTTATATATTTAATTATACACAACTTTTATTTAAACTATTTTATGATCAGCCTAGATAACTTCATTTATATGACAATTACATGACCTTAATTGTTTTAACAATTTCTTCCAAGAATAATAATTATGCAAACATGGTTCATTAGGACTGAGACTGAGAATTTCTACCGGAATATGTATAAAAACACAAGTCTTGATGAACCAGAGGCAATACCTGCTATCAGAAGCCAGGGATCAGAAAGATTTACCTGAAATTAGTTTAGAAAAGAAATCAAGTAGCAATAAATAGGCAATGAGCAATAACACAAAGCACCAGGTGGAGATGGGATTGTTATAGGAAAACGCGGTAAAAAAGAAGGAGGAGGGCAGCTGTGAGTCCAAGCCCTTCGGTAATTATTGTAATAATGTTTATGTAGGCAAGAACACCTGCCTGGAACGACGCTATCATCACTCTCGATTTATAAAAAAGGGGATATTACAAATCTAGTAAACTACAGGCCCATTAGTCTATTACCACACATATACAAGCTTTTTATAAGAATATTAACGAAAGATATGAACAATAAACTTGAATTACATCAGCCAATAGAGACAAGCCGGTTTTAGATCTTGGATTTAGTACAAATGATCACCTATTGGTGATCAAAATACTAACTGAAAAATGTATTAATTATAATAAGCCTTATTCTGAGGTGTTTATCGACTACAAGAAGCATTTGGCTCTGTCGATCAACACAAACTTTTCAGCTTTGTCGCAATACCACATCATTCTAGATACACAAATATCTTAAAACATATATATCTCCACGTAACCGCGTCCGTAAGACTACACAAGATACAGATGCGTTTAATATTGACAGAGATGTACGACAGGGATATGTTATATCCTGAATTATTTACTGAAAATCCTGTTGAAATATATCTTTAAGAAGGTAGACTGGGAGCATCGAGGAATAAACATCAATGGAGGAAAGACTAAACCACTTACGTTTGCTGATGATATTGTTTGATTACAGATCGTGTAGGCAAGTAAATATATGCTGACAGATCTTAAAACGGCCTCAAAGAAAGTGGGACTTTAACATAACTTTTCAAAAACAAAATACATGACAAACTTAGTACTCAATGACAATATCTCGACAGGGAGACGTGAAAATTGAACAGGGTGTATCACTATAAATATTTAGGATAGATGCTTGGTGAGAATAGCCAAACCTGAGTTTAAAATGTTTAATGTTTAAAGAAAAGTGTACAACCAGTGCGTATTGCCAGTTCTAACTTATGGCATGAAACGACAGCTCTAATTAAAGACCGCATCAAAAGATCACGCATAGCACAAACAACCGTGGAACGTTCAATGTTAGGGATATTTCTAGAGACAAAGATAGCAATACTATTGTTAGACAACGTACACAAATCTACCAGACATATTAACCGTGTGTAAGTTAAATGAAACTGGGCCGGTCATGTGGCGCTTGAGGGCAATAGGTGGACGAAGCGCTTAGTTGAATGGAACCAAGACAAGAAGCATACAGAAGTAGAGGCAGACCTCCAACCAGGTGGTGACGATATCAAAAGAATATCAACCAATTGGATCGAGACTGCACAAGATCAAAATAAATGGAAGGACCTGAGGGAGGTTTACGTCCAGCAGTGGACAACTTAGACTGGGAAGAAGAAGAAGTTGTAGGAAAAAAACAATTATCTTTTCCACTGTTTATTGCTTTATTTTTAAATTTTTGATAGCAGTCCTTAAAAAAAAACGTTTAATAGGAACCAGTGCATGACGGTTTAAAAAACCAAGTACCTGAGCCCGTTTTAAAGGTTATGTTGTCAAAGTGTACCGTTCTTTTCCATTTTCCATCAGCATTTTTTATAGTTCTTGCTCTGTACGTTGCTATTACACCTTTATTTTATTTTCGAATAAATGTTTTATATACCGATTCTTGATTTTCAGCAGAAACAGCATAGAACAATTGGGGAAACCACTGACGAAGCTTGTGAGAGAGAAAAACCAGAACTTTGTAGATAATACGAGAAGTATGGTGACGTAACAATTAAAAAATTAAGAAACAGAAACATACGTTTAATATTGGTGACGACAAAGAAACAAATGGCATTTTAAAACACACCATGTAAAGAAGAAGTTCAAATATCGTTTTCACTATTCTCTCTAAATAAAAAAATACAACGACAAGTAACAGAAATTGTTAAAAAAGCAGCAAAGAACTAAAAAACTTATTAGTACCACTCTATTATTGAAAAACTTTGAGGTTCCAATAAAAAAATGTAAACTAACAATCTTATCTACAAAAAGACTTAAGGTTGTTATATTTTCTCTGTTCAGACGTTTGAGGTAGAAAGTCGCTTGGTAATATCGTTATCACAACTACCACTAGTAAGTAGTTTATTATCTTTAATCTATTTATATTGATTTGTAAATTGAAATGCGTTAGGGTTGTGATTGGAGTTTACTGGGGATATGTTCTTGAACTTGTTGCAATTGTACATCTTAAGCACTATACGTTCTTGTTAAAGGTCATTAGTGTTTCAAATTGCTGTATCCTCACTGAAAACATAGTAACATTACTTTTTATTGACTATTTTGAATTACATACTTCCAATTGAGTTAAATTTCAGCAAGCCTATTAAAAAACTCGTATAGGTTTGGGGGTAAATAATTTTTTATTTCGTTCCTCCTGTATGAGAATCCTTACAAAGATCTCATCTCCAGTTACTCGTCATATTATACAAACTGTTGGAGTAAACAAATTAATTGAAAGATAAATTTAATCTTTTCGCCAATATGTGCTCAAATATTGTTTGGTGATTAATATTGCTTGACCTCCCAAACACATGAAACTCGTTTCAGTTAAACTATGGTTCCATTTTAAAAAAATTTGATTTTTATGTACCTTAATAAAAAGAAGTCGTATGAAATGAGGTTGTCGACCTGACTGGTCAATACTAGGGTACCAATACATCTGCGAAATCAACATTTTCATTAGGACGTCCAAATAATTGGTTCGTGAAAGTTTCTTCAAGAATATACCACCAACAATCTGTACTGTTGATACTGTGGATTAGTCAAATAGCGGTCTCTCTACTGGTTACTTCACTATTTTATAAACGTTAATTTATCTAAAAATATGTTTTGTGTGTATGTAACTCCTTCATTGCAGTTAATCCGTTGTATCACGATCATCTTTGCTTTGCGTGTTTGGACTACTTAATCGTGTTTGGGTATATGGTATGTTGGGTATATTCAGCAGAAAATGATTTGGAATGCGTACATGGTAGACCCAGAACTATATTTTCAATTTTCACAATATTACCTAGATGACTTTTTTTTCTTTAAACGTCAAATTGAATGTGCCATAACATGGCCGAGCTGATAATGTTTAAGTGTCGCTTCATAGCCATGACACTGTCGACAACGTTTAAGTAAGCTTAAGTACTTAAGTCGAAAAGTATTATTAAGTTATTTTAGTTACAATTTAATTGCAATGTGAATGTGCAATTGTTGCAAGCAAACGGAATTTGCTGTGTAAAATTCCTTACAGTATTTGGCTGTTTTTGTTTCTTTTTTTCTTCCTTTTGAAGAAAACATAGTAAATTTGTAGAACAGGTGGCTTTTGGGGCTTCGGCTAACATCCTCTTCGGCACATCATAACCTCCTTATAAGTAATATATTATTATGCAAAATTAA